>OZ007500.1:81169712-81769712 GCA_963931805.1 Microdon myrmicae | reverse complement strand
CGCCTCGTTTTCGATCCCAGGCTACTTTGCACAGTTGGCAGTCTCTTTTGTTTAGAGTCTGTAATCCTTTTTTCTAATGCATTTATTTTCTATATGATTCAGTATCAAATCGAGGGATATAAAAGGAAAAACGAGTCAGGGAAAAAAAACAGAGACAGTATTTGTTTGTCTTTGGTCATTTAGTAAACAACATGACAGTTGCCAATAAATTATTTACTATACCATGACTGTGAACAGCATCCCAAAGTACAATCGCTTATGGTCCTAAAATATCCTATACCGTTACAGAATATATACAATTCCCTGGCACAGCTACCCGTGTCAGGACGATTACTGGTAAAAAAGTAGCTTTATAGATCACGTACTTAGCATACACCGATTAATAAGGCGAACATTTTCTTCAAGTTACTTAAGTTGTGCGTGTATAAGATTTTTATAATATCTGGTTAAAAAAAATCTACCAGTAAATGCGGTGACATTTTCTCCAATAAAATTTTCCAAACAAAAAATTGCTTACAACAGAGTGACATCAATTCGATCATTCTGCTAAATATTAGCACAAACGATCTAGTGGGTCTTTCGCGGTTTCGTGGTTGTTTTCTTGTGATGGGAGGATGCATTCGGAGTAACATGCCAGTGTATAGCGTAGCATATCCCGCCCTATGGTAAATGGTGCCCTTTCTACTGGCAAAATTCCGTGAGGGAAAGACAACCAGTCGGCACTGTCACAAAAAAGGCCGAAAATACCTGTGTATGCTCGATGTACGTAAAGTTGTAGCGTTAAGGAAGGATAGTGAAGAAGGTGAATTGAACACACCATGAAACGGTTGAAAAGCGAAGCAGTGAAGCATCAGACTACTGGCCGTGTTTAGAATTTGATTTTTAAACTCGACTATATACTCCACTGATGTGAATTATTTTTGTTATCGCTAGGTATACGGTTCTGATGTATTTTCTTATTTCGATTTTCGTTCGGTGTCCTTCACTATTTTTTGCTTGTGAATTGTGTGTATCTGTTAGAGCCGCCACACCACTCCCTTCGCAGTAACTTCGTTACCATCAGATTCGTATGCGGAGGACGGACGAACGAGAGAACGTCGGAGGCTGGGCTCTATGCGGAAGTCGTGACCGTGTGTGAAGTTCTGCTTACTATGGGAAAGTGTATGCTGTGTGTACAGATCACGTCGTCGTCACCAATTATAGCGTTTGAAATAATAGTGAAGAAGATCGTGTGATTCGTACTGATGCTACGACAGTTTGAATCACAAAAAAATTGAACCTAAGCGTTACCCATCAGGCCACTGCCGCTTATGTGAATTTGATTTCTAAATTCAAATACATTCGACTAATGTGGTAATGGTATATTACTGCTATGGTATACGGCTTTAATGGATGTGCTTTTGGTGGTGTTGTTCTTTACTAGTCGTGTGTGTATCTGCTAGAAACGCCACATCCACTCCCTTCCCAGTAACTCTCGTTACGATCAACTTTGAGACGACTGAGCGAAGAGCGATCGAGAGAATGTCAGAGCAGGCCAGTGGGCCGTTGCTCTGTGTAGAAGTCGTATGATTGCAAGTAAAGTAAAGTTCTGTGTGTGGATGGGAGTGTGTGTTATGTCATACAGATCACGTCGGGGTCACCAGTTATTGCGTTTTGCGACGATAGTGAAGAGCGAGTGATTCGAACCGACGCTATCACGGTGAGAATCACTAAAAGATATAACCAAAGCTCTTACCCATCAGGCCACTGCCGCTTATGTGAATTATTTTTGTTATCGCTAGGTATACGGTTCTGATGTATTTTTTTATTTCGATTTTCGTTCGGTGTCCTTCATTATTTTTTGCTTGTGAATTGTGTGTATCTGTTAGAGTCGCCACAAAGTCACCACAGGTCTATCTAATTCGCAATTGGATGCGCTTACACAGCTAGTCCAAAAACTAATAACATCAATAACCCTTGCGCGACTTTTTGTTTACACTAACGCGCGCACAGCAGGAGATTCTGAAGCACCCTTATATCAAAGTACCCTTCAAAATATCTGATCGCAGTGCGAGCGGAACAGAATGACTACATTCAGCTAAAGACAATTGTGACTAAGACTTAGCTCTCAAGAAATTATCCTATTCACGAAGCCTCTAGGGACACTAGACTCAATTGGAGGCAGTTTTCTATTATCTGTCATAATTTTTTTTACTAAATACTGCTAAAATATTTATAAAAAATAATTACTTTTGGTAGTAAAATCTGCAATGACATATCTTGGGACGGTTGATATCTTAGGAAGTTGCTATGTAGTTAAGCTTGTAAACGACAGCTATTTATATAGAACATCTTTTGTAATTTTATAACCTGAAGTACCTGATCAGAGATGGTGCTGCCAGTATTTCAATAGTAACACTTCGTGTAAACATAATCTTTCACAACAATACTGACAGACCGACAAGTTAGCAAATGACAGCCATTTATATAAACCAACTTTTTTGATTTTACAACAATGAAATCTCAAGAGAACTGTACGATAAGTACGTGGTCAGAGATGGCGCTACTAGTAGTTCAATAGTGACACTTAGTGTAAACATAACCTTCCACAACACTACTGGCAGACTGACCAAGTTGCTGTGTAGTTAAGTTTATAAATGACAGCCATTTATATAGAACAACATTTGTGATTTTACAATAATGAAATCTCAAGAGGACTGTATGATAAGTATCTGGTCAGAGATGGCGCTACTAGTAGTTCAATAGTGACACTTAGTGTAAACATAACCTTCCACAACAATACTGACAGACTGACCAAGTTGCTGTGTAGTTAAGTTTATAAATGACAGCCATTTATATAGAACAACTCTTGTGATTTACGACAATGAAATCTTAGAAGGACTGTATTGTAAGTACCTGGCCAGAGATGTCGCTGCTAGTATTTATAATGTTTACGTAAACCTATTCCATTTATATAGGACAGTTTTTGAGATTTTAGAACTTTTAATGGGTTCTCCAATAGGGACTTGACAACTTTTTTTCGGTAGTAAATTTTTATAATTTGCAGACGTTGCTGGTTCGTGTACTTAACCATGATGAAAATGTTAAGTTTACTGAATAAATTGACAGTGACAGTTCGATGATTAGTGAAAGGGTGCGTTCACAAATTAAATGCAAACTTGTCAAGTCCCTATTAGAAAACCCGATATACCCTTCCATCTAAAAAGCATGTTGGATTCGTCCTTCAAATCAAATATGGAATGTTCAACTCTTACTTAATGGGAGGTTCTCTTCACGAAATTTTATAAAACCGTTTTTTTTTTTTTTGGATTTCTTGATTGCTTATAGTGTGTAGAATGGATCCCCGAAGCCGTTTTTACGAAAATGATTTTATAAAAAAGTTACAGCATAACGATCGTCTTTGTTGGCGGTTTGTGATGGACTGGTCATTTTCTATTTAGATGGAAGTTAGGGAACATCTAAGCAACTCCCAAAAAAGGCAGACAATTCTTATTCATGTTCTTTTTATCGACCCATCTTATCATGTTCTTCTTATCGACCCATAGCACTAACGTCTATTCTCTCGAAGGTAATGGAATCACTCATTAACCGTCAACTTTCGAAATATCTGAAATCAAATGACACTGTCAATGACTGTCACTTCCGCCTTGTGGGTAGGGCGTTAGATTATACTCACAGCTAGGCCGACTTGTCATAAGAGGCTGTGGCGTTTCTAACAGATACACACAATATGCAAGCAAATAGTGAAGAACACCGAAAGGCAATTCGAATAAGCAAAGCATCAGAGCCGTATACCATAGCGATAACATAACAATTCCACATCAGTTGAGTGTACTTGAGTTTAGAAATCGACTTCGTACACGCGGCAGTGGCCTGATGTGTTGAGCATTGCTTAAATTTTTAGTGATTCTAATCGTCACAGAATCAGATAGAATCACATGTTCTTCACTATCGTCGCAAACGCTATAAGGCATCTAAATGCCGAGTGGTAGGTGGGGTCCCAACGCCCTGTCGCCAAGTGAACTACCTCCACATCAAGCTATAGCGTCCATGAAATGGTCGGAGGAAATCCCTAGCCATCTTTCAGAGCTTGGCTGATGAACCGGTTCGAGAAAAGGTTGGTCGGTCCCAAGTTGAGATACCACCCCGTCACACCGTACATTCCGCGATATCGTCGGGAGAAATTTTTGACTATATTTCGGATATATGCTTGATGGCCCGGACTGACACGGAGATAAGTCGTGATGGCACCTTCTGAGATAAAGAATTCCGGACGTAAACTAGTTGCCATTCGGATCTCCGGGGAGACTATGTTAGGGGGAATATCATGGAAATATTCTGATACATAACGGAACTTTAAGAAATTCGTCATAGCGTAATCGGGCTCGTTCTCGAAACTTTGTCGATGTTCGACCGACTACGGCATTTTGTAACATCAGGCACATCGGATTCACCAATACGAATGTAAACGCCGTCCACCAATGTTTACAAACAGCGAAACCTGATATCCTTGCCGTAACTGAGACCCAGGTCGATTCGCCAACTGATTGGACATATCTTCGTTGCTCAGTATACGACTTATATTCGAGATTTCATTTTAAGGGCGGAGTCTGCGTCTCCGCGCGGTCCGATCTGGCTTGCCAAAGGATGGACACATTTGAACCCAATACCTTGGACATCATGTGGTTGGTTGAAGGTCGAGCTGAGGAATTCTGTCAAATTTCTTTGTTGTCTTTACTGCCCCACGAACGACAATCAACCAGCGACACTTTTCGAACATCTTTCACGTACCCTCGACTGGATACAGATCAACCACCCGGATTCTGAAATTGTCGTCCTTGGCGACGTTAATGTACACAGCTCCGGCTGGCTGCTCCATTCTAATAGAACCGATTAGGCTGGGCGGCTGGCGGAGATGTTCGTTGTTAGCCGCAATTTGACTCAACTCGTGGATGAACCTACGCGAATGTCAGATACCCGATGTGATTATGCGAACACCCTGGATCTGTTTTTGACATCCGAGCCGAGCGTTTATACCGTGGAGGTTGCTGCCCCACTGGGAAACTCAGATCACTGCTTGGTATTGGCGGCGCAGCCAATTGCATTTCGAACGTCTAGCCGATCTAAGAAGCTTCGCCATGTATGAAGGTATGGGGCTGCTAACTGGGACGAATTGCGAGATCTCTTCGCATCCTTTCCGTGGTCGGAGGTGTGCTTTGGAGTCTCCGATGTTAACGCATGTGTGGAGTCGGTGACGGTGATTATTCTTCTGGGGATGGATATCTACATTCCGCATTCCATCACATTAAATTTATCTGATAAACCTTGGTTTGATAAAAATTGCGAGCAGATTACAGCAGCAAAAAATGGAGCTTCTAAACAATGGTGTTCCACTCCCACCGATGCTAACAGAACGAATTTTGTTAGAATCAGAAACGTGTGCAACCAGTTGATTGATACCGCGAAGAAGGCCAATGACAGAGTGACCAATAAACTCCTTGAGTGCCCAACTGGTTCGTGTTCCTTCTGGTCAATGGCTAGGGCTGTTAGCAATAACTCCGCTTCCTCCTCTTTTCCCCCGTTAATGGCTGACAACGGGACAGTAGTCACAAATTCAAAAGATAAAGCTAATGTGTTCGTGAATTTATTTTCCGTGAATTCAAACCCCGATGCCGGTCTTTTGAAACCACCTATGATCGCGCCGGTACATTCTTCGATGCGGGATGTGAGGTTCCGCCCATCTACTATTCAACGCATCCTACGTTGACTGGATTGTAAGAAGGCAACCGGCCCGGACGGAATATCACGAATTGTCCTTAAGAACTGCGCTCCAGAACTGTCGCAGGACCTTGGCTGGAGGACATTTCCTAGCTGCTGGAAAATCGCTCGAGTTCACCCACTCACAAAGAAGAGGAAATAGTGTCTCCCACAAAATTACCAGCCTATAGCATTACTGTCTATGTTATATAAGGTGGTGGAAAAGGTCGTCAATGCCGAGTTAATTAAATATTTGAGGTGCAACAGGCTTCTGGACGATCGTCAATACAGATTCAGTGGCAGCGGTCCACGGGAGACCTTTTGACCCTTATAACCGCTATATGGACATTGAGGGGCATGGTGAATCAAGGGCGATCGCATTGGATGTCTCCAAGGCGTTTGGGTGTTGTTCTTCGAAGATTCGTGGTATTGTTTCACGCAATTCGGTTTATATGCGCTCCACGAGACAATCCGATATATCGCACCAGTTTGGGGTTCATCTCCCGACAGCACGAACATCCCTGCATCAGAACTCATTCCGTTACAGAGCGGGAAGGATGTGGAACTCCCTTCCGGCGCAAGTGTTCCCGGAGCATTACAACCTGCAACTGTTCAAAAGGAACTGCAACAGTTATTTGGTGGCATCTCGGGGCGCGCACTCGGCGCTATAGGTTCGCCTCTCCCGAGGGAAGTGTATGTTGATAAAAAAAAAATTAAAAAAGCTATTTGATAGCATCTGAAGTCCCTTAAATGTCATAGCGCGGCAGAGTTGCAAGCAAACAGGGAGGTTTCCGAAGAGGTGTCTTTGGACATTTGTCTCCCATGGCTGGATTTTATAACGACAGGGAAACTCGTGATCTGGCAAAGTATTCCACAATCGTGTTGTTTGGCTAAAGAACGACTATCTGTTTTTACGAGGGTGAATCAAATATAAATGGTAATTTATTTTTATACATTTATTGAATAATGTTACACACTAACTATCATCATCATCATCATGGGCGCTACAACTGGGATCCGGTCTTGGCCCTAATTAGCAAGTCCCGAGGCTTGTTAAATTTTCCATAATAATTTGTTTTTCTGGGCAAGGCCATTCGCCTTGCACCACACACCAACTATACTATCAACATTTTTCAATATAGTATCCTGTGTGATCTACACACTTTTTCCACCGATTTGGAAGTTTTAATATCCGTTGTTCGTAGAAAGATTTAGGGCGAGTTCTTAGCAAATTGCACATGTGCTCCTCGACTTCTTTATTACTTTCGAATTTTTTTCCTCCAAATGATTCCTTCAAGGGTGTGAACAAAAAATAGTCACAGGGAGACAAGTCTGGGCTTTAAGGGGGGTTTGTGGGTTTCCCAGCCCATTTCTTCCAATGTATCCCTTGTCATGGACGCGGTGTGAGGCCTGGCGTTGTCATGAAGAACAATGATATCTCGAATGTTTTTTTGTTTCTATATGCTGCTTTTGCCGACTGTAACAATTGACGGTAGTAAGCTGCATTCACTGTTCGCTGTTCATGAAGAAAATCAATCATTAAAACTCCCTTTGAGTCGAACAAAATCATTGTCATTGGCTGAGAGACGAGTTTTGGACTTCACCTTCCTTCGCCACTCTCTACTTGCCATTTTCGTCCCGGGAGTATAATAAAAAAATAAAACTAACGCTCCAAAAAAAACATCCCCTTATTGTCGAAATCGATCCAGAAGTCTTCCGCTGATCTCCGACCTGGCCTGTTTTTGATTTACGATCAATAACCTCGGAACTCATGGAACAGTAATTTTTTTAATCTATGATCATCAATGATAATGGCTTGAACACTTATATAGCTGATACCCACTTCTGATGAGATTTCTCTAACAATTAAGCGCCGATCACTTTGAATAAGCTCTCGGAGCATGGATGTTGTCATCGGTACGACTTGTTCTTGGGCGTCGATCATGGCTTTCGTTTTCGTTACGTTCTCGTCCACTTTTAAATTCCCTGGCCCACGTATTTACACGATTCTGAGACAGTGTATCATCACCAAACTGTGCCTTTAATCGAGTAAAAATGTCCGAGGGTTTAACACCTTCATTTGTTAAAAATTTTATAATAATCCGTTGCGCAGCAGACGTATGTACCTCTTGCTGGCTCATGGCTGTACTGACTATAAAGTCGAGCGCAACCTCTAGCCAAATCAGTTCCCCCCTTCTTCATAAACTAAACAACAGCCACGCACAAGATTATCCAGCTCGCAACTTGTTGATAAGTGAAAAAGCTAAATTACCGTTTATATTGGGTTGTACCACATGAAATATCCGATTGTCGCTCAGTCGGAAATAAGAAGTCCCCGATTGAACATCTGTGCCAGAACGTAAATTTTCTTTTTTTATAAAGTAAAGTGGTATGTGTGCTTGACGTGTGAGAATTTTGGGGTTCTTTACAAGTACAGTTTTTTTTTTCTTCTAGTAATTGTTTACCATGCTGTCGGCAGTTCAAATTCGAACCCTCTTCCTTTATGAATTTAAAATGGCACATTCATTGCCGATGAAATACATTAATGACGCATTTGAGGATGTAGCGGTAAACGAACGCATTAGCCGATGTTGGTTTGGAAAGTTCCGTTCGGGAGATTTCAGCCTCGAAAATGAACCACGTGGTAAGCCGGAAACGTTAGTTGATGACGATGTTTTAAGAGCAACACTGGATGCGAACCCAACGAAATCGGTGTGGGAGATTGCACAAAGCATTGGAGTATCCCCAATGAGAATAAGTCGACGCCTTTCTGTCATAGGAAAGGTAAAGCAACTCGATAAGTGGGTATGAACTGAACGAGTCCCAAAAACCTGGGCATCGTTTAGATTAAGAAACCCAACTGAACAGTTTTTGCACCGGATAGTTACCTGCGACGAAAATTGGATTCTGTATGATAACCGTAAAAGACCTGGGCAGTGGTTAGATGCAGGTGAAAAACCAAAACACACCCCCGAGCCCGATCTTCAATCAAAAAAGGTTATGGTGACAATTTGGTGGACATCAGAAGGACCAATCCACTTTTCATTTCTTCAACCAGGAGAAACGATAAACGCTATCAAATATTGTGAGGAAATCGACATATTGCATGCCAAATTGGCTGAAAAGGAAACTGCGCTGGTTAATAGGCACGGCCCGATCCTTTTGCATGACAATGCTAGACCCCATACCTCACAGGTAACGGTGCAAAAATGGTTGCAGTTGCGATTTGAAATTCTTCCGCATACACCGTACTCTCCTGACATTTCGCTAACGGACTACCATCTGTCCCACAATCTGGATTCGTTTTGCCGGCAGAAGGTCTTCCGGAACCGAACAGAGGTCATAAAAGCCTTTGAAGATTTCGTTGCCTCAAAAAGTCAGCATCAGCCTCAACGGCAGCATAGCCGGGATCTGGTCTTGGCCTTATTTAGCAGGTCCTGAGGCTTGTTAAACTTTCCACAATAATTTGTTTTCCCGGGCAAGATTATTAGCCTTGCACCAAAAAAAGTCAGCAGGAATATTCGACATTGTATCATGTTAAAAGAATGTCATAGATGCCAACGGATCCTATTTTGATTGAATAAAAATTTACGGAAAAATAATATTGGCTTTTAAATTTTTACTATAAAATCGGACATTTTATGTGGTACAAACCCAATATTCTCACGGGTACTGTTCTCCGGAATGGCGCAAGGCTAATAACCTTGCCCGGAAAAACAAATTATTGTGGAAAGTTTAACAAGCCTCAGGACCTGCTAAATAAGGCCAAGACCGGATCCCGGTTGTAGTGCCGATAATGATGATGACTCTTGTCCGGAGATTCGTGGTATTGTGCCGCCCAATTCGGTTTGTATGCGTTCCACAAGACAATCCGACGGATCGGACCAATATCTCTGCATCAGAACTGTAAAAAAAACGGCAACATTTATTTGGTGGCATGTCGGGGCACCGCCTCGGCGCTATAGGTTCGCCTCTCTCGAGAGAAGTGTAATAAAAAAACACTCTGTGCTCGATGCGCATCGTGGGGAAATATTTAGAGAGGTCGAATCCGTTTACCAAATTTAGTTGATAATACCTATAAAAGTTACAGGTGGGCCCAAGGCTAATAACCTTGCCCGGAAAAAAAAATTACCGGATACCAGCGGAGAGACTTGCTAAATAAGGCCAAGACCGGATCCCGATTGTAGTGCCGATGATGATGATGATAAAAGTTACAGACAGGAGAATATGGCAGTGGTAATGAAGAATATGATTCTTTTGTGCAATTAGCAATGGTAATGACGAATATGATTCTTTTGGGAAATCTCTGGCTTCTCATAGTTCAAGTGTTGATGGTAGAGGTTTGAATTTAGTGTTTAGCCAGGTGGACGTGGCTCATAGTAGATAATTCAGTCGCAATCCCACAAAATGCTCAGCACTGTGGGTAATCTTAGTATTGTGCCAAGATACGGGCACTCCGTTCACTAACTTACCCAACACTCAAAGCCAATGCACCGACACACCACGTATAGAAACGTTCCTCTTTCTTTGCAATTTAGCGCCAATTAAAACACTGGTGGATTTCAGTTTCTTAGCTTTTTATTTAACTGGTGTTATCAACATCTACACTTTCTGATGTATTTATAAAGTTATCAAACATCATCGCACTGTGATACATTTAGTTCGATTTTCTAAGAAAAAAAACCGGCCAGCAATGCGATACGATACCAATTTGGCACTTTAGTTAGAAACGCACACGAAAAGAAATGACTCAGGCGTAAAGAAAGAACTCTCGGACGAATTCTCGGTGACCCTCCGCGGGGATTCGTAAACGAAGGTGAGCACCCTTCTATGAATAAAAACTGACTCCTCGATGCAATACACATCCATCAGATTCAACGGTGGTGGATCACATCGATGTGGGAGGAGCGAACAGGCTCAACTTGGCGACGGCCAATGGGCGATCGAAAAGGAGTTAAATGGGACGATTTCCCATATGCCCGTATAGGACAAGTACGACGGTGGCAAAGGGTCAGGCTGGATGGTTATCTTATTTGGATTAATATGCTGGTACATGGATATGGTGGTGAGAAATTTGCCACCCATGGGAACCATGGACCAGCGTTGGTAAGCAAAACAAACACAGTGAGGTAATGTGTGTTTACTTTGATTTCCAGAAGGATCATAATAGAGCATGAACGTCGGTATGATTTCCTAAACAACGATGATATTCATGCCCAAATCCCATGCTTGGTTGATAGCCGATAATAGGGAATTGGTCGCAAGTGTTGGTTCAATTATGGACCGTAGGAAGTATATTGGCTACAGCTGTGTCCACAATACGCTGGCCAGCGTGTGTTTATCGTTTATTGGTGACAAGCTGAGCCGATAGGGGATATAAAATGGTTCATGTATTATGAACCAGAAAATTCTATGCTATTAATGCCAGGTTTGCTTTCAGTGGTGAGGATGAACATGTCATGCACATGTATGAGAAAATGCTTTTTAGCATTGTGGATTGACATGTTCATGGATAAATGCTAGTTACCTGATGAGGCAACCAAATCAGGTTTCGGGGTCATGATGCGTTGGATGCAAGCCTGCCCCGAGGTGAAAGTTTGATGTCACGGCTAGATGATAGTCTTGCCGTGGACCCATGTTTTCTGATGGGAGGTAATGCGGAGTAGCGTACGCTGCTCATTTGCAGGTAAGTAGAAGGCAGGTAATTTACGGAAATGGGTGGTTGTGGGGGTACGAGATCGAGACGCCGCACTGGCGAGAGTTCTACCTCGTCCCCACAAATCACTAATATCTCTGACACGTTCAACACCGAGGGAAAAGCACAAACACCGGGCAAGTAAAAATATAAAACACCGTATTTCTATAGTTTATTATTATTTATCTTACGGTTGTAAACACTACACTGTACGTGGGGAATGCAAGTTAACTGTGAGGCACACGACTGTTACTTGTTTAATTTTTCCTTTCGTTACTTCGCACTAGACTCGTTATTATCGCTCCCGTCCGCGGAACGGGAGCGGAAGTCGGCACAACTATTGTCGTCGGCAGATGGAAAAGGACTTAGCGATATAAATTCGCTGACAAGGGAATTCGGTCAGTGAAACTGGCTCTCTTAAATAAAGGATGTATTTCCTGTTCCAAGAGAGACGTACAGTCTCTCTTTGCGGTAACCAACATATCTCATACAGAAGATCAGCACAGTACACATATATGTGTGTACACTGGTTCTTTTATGGATCAAAGCCATGGGAAGGAATCTAAACAAAGAGGGGGAGGAAGTGCATTCATGGGCTGCGAGTCTGGTAAAGCAAATAAAACCGAAACTCGTCGGATGCTAATTGGATCTTTGTTTGAGATGTGCGTCGCGGCCAAATAAATAGACGCGGCGCAATGAAGAAATGTTGTAAATAGGTTTTGGCTAGATTACCAGGAAATGGTGTTTATAGCATCACTGGTAAGGGTAAGTATTGAAGTCCTATTTGCATTTGTTTATGCTGTAGGATTTAATTGGTGCGAAGAGATCCGTGTGGCGCAAGACTAATGACCTTGCCCGAAAAAAAACAAATCATTATGGAAAATTTAACAAGCCTCAGGACTTGCTAAATAAGGCCAAGACCGGTTCCCGGTTGTAGTGCTAATGATGATGATGATGATGATGAAGAGATCCGTGTATTTGTTTTAGTCCCTTGGGTGTAGGTCGCCAGCCAATGTGTTTGTCTGGTGAATTATGATACACATGATGAAGCTGGGATAAGCCAACTCAAGGGTAAGGTTTCCTGATTATGCGGTTGTATTATATATAAGCCGATGAATTTTCTTTCAGGTAATTTAGGATAAGATAAGAAAGAACTCTTATAGAGGGTTTTACATGCGAAGTTATGCTTGCAGGTAAGAATTCTTTTGCAGAAGCTTGAAAATAAATATATTCGGTAAGCTTAATGCGTGCAGCATTTACAGGTGCTAATGCTGTTGCATTAGCGGAAACTGATGTAGATTGGGTCGTAATAATGGGGGTTCTGCCTGATAACGTAAAGAAAGGAATCTTACGGGAAATTATATGCGAAGAGAATGCATCAAAGGTAAGTTTTCTTTGACAGGGAATTTAAGATCATTGATTTGATCTATATGATGCGTGAAGCATTTTCAGGTACTAATGCGATTGCATTAGTGAAGTTAGGAAATTGGATGGCAGTTATGGGGGTTTTAGGTAAGTGAACCGTGGAGTTTGGCGGCACTGCCACATGGTTCTTAGGGAATACCTAAAGAACCCCAACAGCAGACACTTACAAGACGTAAGTCTTGTTTAGGCCACTGTTTAGGCTGCTTCAAGCCGCTTTGACAATAATCATTTTATTGGTAAATATACCGAACTTCCTCTTTGTTAACTTCCATACTTTACATCCTGCAACTGACAACTGAATGAACACTCAAAAAACTGTCAAGGAATTTTTCTTACAACGGAATGTCACTTTTCCAACGAGCACATGTCCTCATTTGTTTCATAAATACTGTATGAGATAAAGAAAAAAGGAGGAAAATACGAGGAAATACTGGATTTCTTTTTCCCCAAACAAATATTTCTTACGTCCGTGCTCTCCTTAAGTATGCGTCGCAAGAATGGGCTCCATATCTCTAGGTTTGAAAGCGTTCAACGAAGTTTTTTGGTCTTTTCGAGACCTTTATGATTATAACAACTTCCGCTCCTTACCACGCTACCATGATCTTAACATAAAGCCCGTAGAGATATGTTTGACACCATCTCCACCTATCAGGTTCTTCATCTATTCCCCTCCTTTTTATTCCTATCTCCTCTCAAACTAACCCGTACTTCCTATAAATTCTTAACAAATCCAAATGTTGAGTAAAGCTAACTCAAGAACTCAGCGTTCTTTATCCAACAGGCTCTTGCCCTAAAGTCCATCTCTAACTCTTGAGTTGGCATAGGTTAAGTTTAAGTTAAGCTAGGTTCAATCTAACTGAATTAGCTCCTAAATTTCCTAGTAGCTGCCTTAAAAGCTTGCAGAGAGTGGGCCCCACCAAACTAAACTAAACTAAATAAAGGATTCACGTCAGACACACCAGCCAGTAGAATGCAATACTATAAAATATATTCAATTGCCGTTTTCAGACCATGTTGTCCAGTCCAAGTTGTTTTAGTGGCCGTCATAAATCCGGTTCATCTGGAAGCAACATCTTTTAAATGCCAAAACACCGACCCCAGTCAAAAATGTATCTATCCCAGCTGTTTGTGTCTCACCCTCAGTTCGAGATACCGAAAATGCTTTTAATGTTAAGCAAAATAACATCAATCACATTTAGAGTACGATTAATGTTATTATACCGCATCTGCTGCTTTTGGACACATGTTCGACAGTGGTACAAAAGTCTACGCAAACTAGACAAGGGGCTGTGCGAAAAATCTCTACTTCTAGAATCTGCCTTTGGTTTTGTTCTTTTAGTATTCTTTTCTTTTAAGCGATAAAAGTGCCTTTACGGATTACAAATAGGACAAGGTTGCTCTACAACTAAACTCGATATGAAATAGACAATCCCACAGCGGCACTCCTACAACAAAGGCCTTTCCAAATTGGACTGGCCTCAGGTAATCACGATGAAGTGCCAATAAACAGTCGACCGCTAGCCGATTCCAAACACCTCCACAATAGGTCCAATTTGTCAAAGTGACGAAATAGTCTCATTTATTGCACCTGTACCTGGTAATTAGCACCACAATGGGTCGCCGACACTAGATGAAATCAAATTACTGCCTTTGCGAACATTCAAACGCATCATAGATAATTCTCACTGTTGTAAACGTTTAATTGATTCGAGACTCACCTACTCCGTTACGCGCTCCACATAAATCCGGCGCCGGCCAATGCTGTACGCTCCTATCAGCGGCTTTTTCGCCTCCCTTCGGCGGGCTGACAACAAGAACACTAGATAACCAGAGATCACCACTCGTAACGCGATTAAACTACAACCGATTGTACGCGTTTGCGATTCTTTCAAAAATTCAATTCAAAAATTCACCGAGTCGTTTGTTTTGAAAACACTGTTAACACCGGCGGTATATCCCGAAAATGCGCAACAAAATACTCGTATGTGCTCCTGGAGCTACTGGAGATTAGAGATGTCGGATGTGGGACGTGGGATGTTCTTCGAGCGACGGTTGTCACATCATTAAACCTCGGCGCAATCAATCGCTGCGATTTTATCAATGAAGCCAGCCGACATTTGTTGCTCTCTAGTTCTGACTGACGCGGGATTCACTCAACACATCGCCGCAGTCCAGGGCAGTTTCTCGGCGAGACTCGTAACATACGCACACTCTATACAGGGGCTGTGAACCAACGTACCGTGGCCTGGATAAGGCGGCTGCCGAACTACTGACGAGCACAATGCCGGACGAGTGTGCGGCGACGTGCCATGTTTACCTTCTAGATCTAGATACACATGAGTGGAGCGATGCATGGAGCCACTGTGTGTTCGAAGATACAACAAGTGTGTTGCTGGATTTGAGCGCTGCGGTGGGCTGGTTGTTGTTGGTTTTATTTGCAACCCTATGCGACAACGATACGCTGCGCATAAGCCAAAGTCGGACGGAGTTGGAATGGTAAGTGGATGATGACTGCTGGTGGCAGAATTCGTGATACATGCCGTGAACATGTGAGTCAGGATATAGAAGCCCCCGTGTGTTTCAAGGATTGTTGTTATTGAACTTGAATTGGAAGAAGGGGTGGACAGAAACACGTGGCGAGGCGGCTGGTTTGGGAATGAAAGATATACAAGATTCAGCAATGTTCCTAAATAGGTTCATCCTTGAAGACGTATTTAGAATATGCTTCTCTACTGGATCTATGTGTGGCAGGCTCTGGGGGGTACGCGGATCCTGACTCAGCTACTGTTGAATGCATTGCCAGTTGCCGGGTAACTGCGTAATCTGCAGATGCACTGACGTATGCCACTGATTCCGTTCATGTCGCGATTTTATCTGTGGGGACATTTAAACTCATCGAAATCTGGCCGTACGAGAAATATCGTCGAGTAAGTTGCACACTTATTCCAATGGGGTAGTGTGTATTTATGCGAATACCTGACATCCTCTGCGAAATATAGGAATTACCGTATCCTTCATTGTTTTTCATTTATCTTATCCTCAAGGAAAGCAATTTTTGATATCCTCAAATATCAAAGCACAGTGTGCAGCTATGACATCAGAATACTCTGAGGCTTTATCTACATCGAGTCTACTATGAAATGTGGAAACAACACGCTAGCACTTTACAGGGACTAATCCCAAGTGCCGTTACAGTAAACGCTTCGGGATAAAGAGTGCTTTTTAGAAGACGAAAAAAGGTTATGGAACAAGACTTAGGAGACGGTGCCTTAGGGGTAATGTTAATATTAACCCGCCATTGGTGACGCAAATTTGACTTTGATCAATTGTGACGCCGGTCTCACGGACCGGGTTTTTCAAATGAAGATTTTTTGAAAAGTTTTACTAATAGTTTGTGTTTTTTTTTTAAATATATACTCCTTGACAACAAAACAAAGATATTAAATCAACATAAGCTCTTTTATTTCAATATAAAAATTCACAAAATTGTTTTCTTAGAGCATTAAAAATAACAAGTTTTTTTAAAATACATTTTTTCAAATTAAGTAGAAAATAAAAAAAAATCACATATTCAAATGAAAATTAAGTTTTTGGTCTCTCGACACTAGGAACTTTAATAAAATAAACAAAAATTGGTATCCTTCCAAACAAAAAATAAAAAAAAAATACCACTAAAAAAACTAATATTCTGTGGGCAAACAGCTGCTGCAATGCGGCACTACGTGTTCAAGGCACAAATATTATTGGCATTTTTGGCAAATGTACTTCCTTTTCCTATTTTTTTTCCATCCACATTCATAGCACCGGCCTTTTCTTGAAGGAACCGAGGTCCCAGGTACATGTCAAATCTCCGACAGTCTAAGTTTCATTGATCGTGGCAAGTTCAAATGCGTTTGCCGATCTTTTATGTGGGGTTCAATTAGTTTCATAGCCAAATTCTCGATCAAGTTTCGGCGTAGCAATTTTGTGGCTTGATTGTTGGCTGTGTGTATCACTTGGCTGTTTATGGTACTGACATTTAGCATAGCATAAAATACTACCATAGGCCAGCGCCTTGTTGCTCGAGCACAATTATAATTTGCACATAAGCGATCCACGACATCGACGCCACCCTTGGTGTCATTGTAACTCAAAATTATATCGGGCTTTTGAGTGTCGTCATCGACTTTAGCATCATTGTGCATTGTACTAATAAGCAGAACATTTTTTCCTTTCTTTGGAACATGTGACACCAAAACCATGTTGTCACGAAAACCAAACATATTGGACTTTACATTTCGACCGCCCAATATGTTGAAGTCTGTAGGAATTTCTTTCTTGTTCTTCCTGATTGTTCCGAAGGTTGATAAACCTTTTTGCAGCAATGCTTCAGCTAAGGGTATACTGGTGTACCAATTATCTGTTGTGACATTGCGACCTATATTGAAGATCGGTTCGCATAATCTTTGAACAACGGCTAAGCCAGAATTGTCGAAATTGTGTGGGACTTCTTGCGGTTGTTTCCCGGGATAAATTTCCATATTGTATGTGTAGAACATTTTTGCGTCACAAAGAGCTTGAATTTTGATGCCGTATGGATTTGGCTTGTTTGGAATGTATTGCCTAAATGAACACCTTCCGCGAAATCCTTCCAACTTCTCATCCATAGTCACAAAAGCAGATAAAGTGTAACTAGCCTTACAATTTTGAATAAATTTCTCGAATATTTCTCGAATATGGCAGATTTTGTCAAATTCCTTTCTATTTGCTCTCGTAGTACCATCATCAAACCTCAAAACTCGCAGTAAAAATCTCAATCTCTGGGCAGACATTGAAAGCCGAAATATTTCAATTGAACCACCATCGGTTCGAAACAACTCTTCAACGTTGAGATGATTAGATTTTTTAACACCAGCTAAAAGGAGCAATCCTATCAGGCAATATATTTCCTTGAAATCAGTCTCTTTGGCTTATGTTTCTCTGCAAAATTTATCCTTCACTGTCGCGATATATTGGTTGGTATATTTGATAATTATATGGATAATAGAATCATCAAAAAAGTGTCTCCAAATTTGAAAAGGGTCTTTTTCATTCACTATTATTCGCTTGGGTCCTGGTAACTGTGAAACTATGTTGACACTTCTATTACGAACAGATTGGCGCGCAAGTACCTTACTCCATTTCGTACTTTGGTCTTTTCCAATATAAAATAAAGAGTTGTTGTCACCTGAAGGCTCTCGGTCACTCAAATCCTCTTCGCTGTCTGAGTTTTGTATTTCCTCGGGTTCGCATTCATTCTCGAATTCACTATCTGAAGAACTTGGTGGTCTGTCCTCATCGAGTGATGTTTCATGTAGAAGGGCTTCAAGATGACGCTGTTTGCTTCATAAGACATGCTGTAACAAGTTTAATAATATAGAACACATTCACATACACACATAGAAATGCACAAATATACATATATTATGCATAAAACACAATAAAATAATAAACTAGCGAAAGTAGGCGATTAATAAAAAAATAATACTTGATTATTGTAATGGATAAACGGTGACGCACGGTCTCATGGAACAGGCTAGCATATAAAATACACAACGTGTGCTCACTACAAAGTTTCGACGGCAACTGATGGTGGGGGACGTGCAATGCGGCAGCTACTCGAAACGGCAACAAAAAACAATAACGGAGAATAAAGTTATTCGCATTTTCTTGCACACCCGGTCTCGCAGACCAGTAGGTCACCATTGGCGGGTTAAAAGGCAACGCTTCCCAAACCCACAGAAGAGCGGCAATGAGTACAGAGTTCATATTGGACGTTTAGATTCCAGTTGAAAACATTGCAGAAGCAATTTGACATCAGTTACCGGGCTGAGTACAAGCCATTACATATTTCTATTACAGACACACTTTTGGCAGTACGGGAGTCATTCACGCATGCTTTTGTCAGTTGTTGTTTAAGGGGAGGTTCTCATCAAGAAGTTTTAAAAAATCAATTTTTCTTTCATTTTTGTATAGTTTAGAGTGTGTAGAATTGGCGCAAGACTAATAACCTTGCCCGGAAAAACAAACTATAATGGATAATTTAACAAGCCTCGGGACTTGTTAAATAAGGCCCAGACCGGATCCCGGCTGTAGTGCCGATGATGATGATAGTGTGTAGAATAAGTCCCCAAAACCGTTTTTGCCAAAGTAATTTTATAAAAAAGTTACAGCCCGTTATGCTGTTGTTAAGATATATTTTTAAGTGTGTTTATGTCACTCTACGGTGGATTGCCTTAGAGAGATATCTATTGGCCCGGGACCGTGGATATTAATTTCGTGCAGGACGCCAAGACTCTGGTTAGGGGGTGGAGTTTACCCACCGTGGATTAATCACAGTCTTATTAACACAAGAACATGTTCTTGACTGCCGCTGACCGGGAATACAGGTGTGTAATGATTGGATCAGTAGAAGGTTCGTGCAGAACGCCAAGTGCTGTCGTTGTCTTGCTGTAGATTAGTGGCAACTAGAGTGAAATGCTTTTTGATTCGTTTGTCATGAATACTTTATTTATTACTACTAGCTGTAATGGGATTTGCTGTTCGGTCATGGGTTCGGCCTCTGGAAATTTACTGACCACGAATCAAAAAACAAAAAAAAATGGGGTGGCAAGAGGCCGACTTTAGGGAGACAAGGACAAATGTGTCCTTCATCTTGTCACTGGCTTCTGGTCATCTTGCGATAACCAGAATCAACCACATCCGTGAGGATGTTGGGCTCGGTCTCAAGATATCTGAAAAGAAAGGGGAAGGAGGTATCTAAGGATAGTGTGGACAGGGGTAGTAGTTAACTACTTGGGTCTGTGATAAAGTTAGTATTGTGCCAAGACACGGGCACCTGTTTTACTAACGTTCCAACGATGAAGAGAAAAGTCACAACACACCACGGATAAAAATGTCACTGTTTCGCCAAGGAAGGAGAAAATAAAACACACTGGAGGATTCCTTGTTGATTAAAGTTTTGAACTCTTTATTTTTATTCCGCAAGAATATCAGCACATACATACATAACGCTCTACTGGCGTTCTACGATTTAGCGTTTTGAGTTTTTCAAATTTAAAGTTACATACAACTTGGTACACGCACGATATTCTTAATACACGAAACAGATAAATGTATACTTAAGGGGACATTCCGGTTTGTCGGGTCAAAAAATAGGTTATTTTCATGATTTTTTTAAAGAGAAAGTATTAACACTATATCTACCAGAGCGGTCAAATGACCGCTTTTGAGACTTTAATCAAAATAGTTAAATTCCAAGTTTTTATTTTTCTTGAACTAACTGCACGACTTTTTCTATAATATATAGCTGTTTAATTTTTCAATATATATTTCTCTTCTTCTTTCGTTTTTCCTGATAATAATATGTACTCTGCCGTTGTCTACCCTGAGCGGTCTTTTGACCGCTAGAATATATATGAAATTTTATGAAGTTATCTTCATTGAAATCTCAAACTTAACACAAAAACAGTAGTTTTCCAAGAAAATGTCATCCGATTGTGTTCTAGGAAAACGCCATGTGCTTACAGTCTGTTTTATGTTGGGTACAGAGCGACTGCTGGTAACTCACGAGGTGAGGCAAAATAGCGATCCTTCAAATTAGATTACTGGCTCTGTATGCGGCATTACAAATATTTGCGACGTGATTAGTTCTATTTGTAATAATAAAATAGGCTACAAACTTTGGGTAAAAAACAAATAAAAATAGTAAGTACTAAGTTCTGCATTTTATTATTGGTGAATTATTCAAATACAAATTCAAAAATTTAGCTGTAAAATGTCAATGCAAAGGAAATTGCTGGAAGAAATAAATAATATAAGCGAACTATGCTCTGAAGTAGATGAAGAAGAAAATTCTGGGAGTGAGGATAGTATATATGATCCCTTAGACACTGACTATGAGCTATTCGACACGGATAATGAGGAAGAGAACACGCGTAGGGGACGAACAAGAATGAGATTGTTCTCCAGTTCCGAAGATGAATGTGAAGAAAACGATCAGAATATTGAAACTTCAGTTGATGGAACTGTTTGGCAAAAAATTCACCAAGGTTCTGGACCTGGAAGATCTCCGCTTCATACATTTTTTATTTTTTTACATTTCTGTATTTATTGACCATAAATGATTTGTTACAGTAAGTAATACAGATAACTTATAATTAGCTTAGCTTTAATCGTTTACACATACTTGCTAGTACATTTTTCAAACATTATTATAAAGTTATATATTTCATGGGTGGACAAGATAGGAGTAGGTGGGGCTTCCTGGAAAAGGTCAGAAAACCAGGATATAATTATTTACTTAACCTATAACTAATTTGCTTAACTTAACTTAACTTAGCTTAGCCTAGCTTATCTAATTATTAAATCTATTATTATTACAATAAGTTAGAGTAGGGTGGGGCGGGAGGTATAGTGGTTGATGGGTGGAATTTGGGTTAGGGTGGGTACTATGAGTCGGGGATATGGGTTGGGGGAACACTTTCCGATTGGTCGTTGAAACGCAAGATATTAGAGAAGGGTTGTATATTACAATATTTAAACTGGTGAGGTGAGAGTTCAGTATTGTGGTATACAATCTCATTGGAGTTGTTGACCAACCTGCCAGAGGTGAAGAGGGTTCTGGTGTGGAGACAGTTCGGGTAGGCAGTTCGGTTCTCTGACGGAGTCGATGTGAGCGCATTTATTATCGGATTGGGATTATTGGGAAGATTTCGGCGTACGGAAGAAATCCGCTTCATACAATTTTCAGAGAAATATCAGGGCCAACGGGATATGCTAAACGCAACATTATGAAGGGCAAAGTAAGGAGTGCATTTTCGTTGATTCTTGACCAGGGAATTGTGAATCATATAAAAATGTGCACAGAATCAGAAGCACGTCGAGTTTTAGGATCCGAATGAACTATAACTTTAGAAGAGTTAGATGCTTTCATTGCAATTTTATATGCACGTGATGCATATGAAACAAGAAACTTGAACGTTTCATATTTATAGAATAAGAAATGGGGTCCTGCATTTTTTTCACGAACAATGAACAGAAATCGTTTCACAGAAATTATGCGATTTATTCGTTTTGATAGAAGAAGCGAGCGGAGCCAGCGTCTGCAGACTGGCAAATTTGCTCTCATCTCCAAGGTATGGAATGCATTTATAGAAAATAGTCAGTCACTGCTACAAACCAGGTGCAAATATTACTGTTGATGAACAGCTATTTGCGACAAAATCAAGATGCCGATTTACACAATATATGCCCAATAAACCCGATAAGTTCGGAATCAAGTTCTGGTTGGCATCGGACGTTGAAAGTAAATATATTGTGAATGGATTTCCGTATTTGGGAAAAGATGAGACGAGGCCATCAGCAATACCACTTAGTGAATTTGTTGTTCTCAAACTCACTGAACCATTTATAGGGTGCGGGCGAAATATAACCACCGATAATTTTTTTACGAGCACGTCTTTAGGAACAAAACTCTTATAAAAAAAAAACTACCTTAGTAGGAACTATTCGGGCGAATAAGAGGGAATTACCCAAACCTGCAAAAGAAAAGAAAGACAAAAAGGCACGTTTTTCAACGCAGCTTTACAAATCAAATAATTGTACTCTAACAATTTACAAAAGCAAACCGAACAAAAAAGTTCTCTTACTAAGTTCGAAGCATAAATATGTAAAAATTGAAGAAACAGGTAAATGTATACCTGAAACTATTGCTTTTTATAATAACACCAAATTTGGCGTCGATATGACGGATCAAATGGCTAGAAAGTACAGCACAAAATCTAAATCTAATAGATGGCCTGTCCAGGTATTTTTTTAACATTCTGGATTTAGCTGCTATAAATGCTTGGATTTTATATAAGCAAACAACTGGAGAAAGGATATCGCGACAAGAATTTTTATTTCAGTTGGCAGAGGAACTTGCCACCGAATACCGCGATATACATGAACAAGAAAAAATGGAAAGTATGGCGAACACTTCAGCAGATTCCACTACAATTTCTGAAAGACGAAAAACGTGTCAAATTGGATATTGCAAAAAAAATAAAACCATAAACATTTGTTCTACGAGGGTTGCCTTTTATATTTCGGGATTAGAGAACAAAACCAAATATTGATCATCGAAAATCACTTTATTGTTTTTCAAAATATTCCCCATGAAGATCTATACACTTTTGCATGCGTTTGAACCAATTGTCGAAGCACTTTTGCCACGGTGATTGAGGTATCACCAACACATGCATTCTGAATGCAGCAACCGCTTCTTCAGGTGTCGAAAAACGTTGACCTCTCAGTTTGTTTTTTACGTACGGGAATAAAAAGAAGTTGTAGCGATTCTAACAGATACACACAATTCACAAGCAAAAATAGTGAAGAACACCGAACGAAAAAAAATCGAATAAGAAAAATACATCAGAACCGTATACCAAGCGATAAAATAAAAATAATTCATACCAGTGGAATATAGTCGAGTTTGGAAATCAAATTCTAAACACGGTCAGTAGTCTGATGCTTCACTGCTTCGCTTTTCAATCGTTTCATCGTGTGTTCAATTCGCCTTCTTCACTATCCTTGCTTAACGCTATAAAGTCATTCGGTGCCAAGTCAGGACTATACGGCGGATGACCCATCAAATCGATGTTTTGGGTGCTCAAAAATGCAGTTGTCGCAGCCGATGTGTGAGAGCTCGCATTGTCGTGGTGAAGAGTGATTCGTCTTCGGCGGTTGGTTTTCCTGATTTCTTGGAAGGCAACTGGCAAACAAATGGTTGTGTACCACTCAGAATTGACTGTTCTGCGTTGTTCTAGTGGTACGGTTGCGACATGTCCAGTTTTTCCGAAAAAACAGGCGACCATTTGCTTGGAAGTGCTTCGTGCGCGAACAACTTTTTTTGGATTTGGCTCATCTTGACACACCCAGACAGTCGACTGCTGTTTACTTTCGGGCTCATACGCGTAAATCCACGATTCATCACCTGTCACGATGTCATAGACGTGTTTCGAAGCACCGCGACCGTATTTTTTGAGCATTTCTTTCGACCAATTGACACGAGCCTTTTATTGGGCGATTGACAAATTGTGTGGGATCCAACGCGAACAAATTTTTTTGACAGTCAAATGTTTATGCAATATTGAATGTATGCTGGTCCCACTAACGCCTAAGGTTGTCTCAATCTCACGATAGGTCACATGACGATCTTTCAATATCAGTTCGCGCACAGCATCAATGGTTTTCGGAACAACAACTGATTTTGGACGACCTTCACGAAATTCATCTTGGAGTGAACTACGACCACGATTGAATTCACCATACCATCGATAAACACTGGTCCTTGATGGAGCTTCATCGCCAAAAATTGAATTAAGTTCATCCATGCACTGTTGCTGAGTTAATCCACGCCGAAAGTTGTAAAAAATAATCGCACGAAAATGTTGACGATTTAATTCCATTTTTGGGCCGAGATGAATCTTTTAAGTTACTGTAAACAACACAAATAGCGCTCGTATGTCAAAACGTTCTGAGTGCGTATAACCTCAAAAATGTCCAACTTTACGACAGAGCTATCAATTGCCGGATTGCAACACTAGGGTTGCCAAATCCCGAAACATAAGAGGCAACCCTCGTACATGTAAAAAATATGTTTGTGGAAAATGTTTACGGGAGAGACCCTCCATCTGTAAAAAGTGCGACAACGAATAAATTTTATTTTAGGTTGAATAAGGATATGTATGTAAATAACTGACATATAATTTTTCAGTTTCGAGCCTTCTTTCTAAAAATGTACCCCTAAAGCCCGAAAAATAAATGTTTTTTAATTATTATATGATAATTATCTTGTGTTTATTGTTTATGCTAAATTCTGTATTAATTACAATCAACTGGAAAAGACTATAATGTTTATTTCAAAAGCGGTCATTTGACCGCCATTGGTAGAAATAGATATATATAATATGTCAGTAGGTTTAGTATTAAAGATATAACAAAAAAATTTTTTTAAACATTTTATTCATCTTTCGACTACGTTTGTAAATTTTGTCGAGTCACTCCCACTCTCCAGGTGTTCAAAGTTAGCCATCCGTTCTGCTCGTGTAAGGGTTACTTTCGTCCCCGGTGAAAAAATACGAAGAGTGCTAAAAGTTTATTGAACTCAACTACATTTAGCCCAATGTGAGTGAAAAAAAATTTAAAATTGATAAAAAACAACAAATAGGCGGACTATTGAAAAAAAATTGATTTTTCGGCCCTTTTTTGCTCTATTTTTTAGTTATATAAACAATAAATATATAAATAAAAAAGTAATTCACTCACAATTTGCATGTGCTTGTTAAAAATATGTGTGCGAATCGCATGCACCGTTTTCATATTATCGCTTACACCGGACTCAAAAAAGTCGTTTCGAGAGAAACGCATTCAAAGTTTGGAGATAAATTAGACAAAAGATGAAAGTGATTTTTTTCATGAAATCATCGGGATTTTTTATACTAACAGCTATACATCTATTCCTGGACCATAAACAATTCCTTCCACAACTTCGAATTGGTCCTCCAGTTGCATTTTCGCCTTTTTCCTCGCGAGTTGTATACTAAGCTGCGGTCAGCGTCTTGCAGCCGATCGCAAACGCTCTCGCAGCATACCCAATTTTGATGCCCATGACTTGCATTATTAGCAATACGGGTAAAAACCCCTCATTAAACATACAAGCTGCGGTAAGAGCCGCAACTTCAATGATTTTCTTACCAGTGTATGTGTGTTTTGGCGCCATTTGCCAGATAGTAGCATTGAAACTTTCGTTGTTATTTTGCGTGAAACTTCCCTCGCATTTCTTTTAACAAATCGGGATCTGTCATTTTTACGTAAACTGGGTAAATAGCTGTTCGTACTTTAGGACCCAAGGGAGGTTTGTCGTGGTGGAACTTTGGCAGCTTATTCGCAGCTTCCGCGAGTTAAGTTTTTTAATTTGGGGGAAAAACCATTTTTATAATCACGACACCAAATGTAAGGCGAACAAATCTTCACTTTACACACAAATCATGGGAATTGAAACTCCAAGTTGTTTTCCTTTTTTTTCTTTATTTATTTTTTTTTTCTCTATTCACTTTTATTCATGTCCTTTTGCATTTTATGTATACAGTTTCTTATACCTGGTCTTAAAGGTTTAACAATGGTGACTCTTGTCTTGCTTATGTCCTTAGCACTATCTTCTCGCATCAATTTTGTAGACTGTTCCATTTACTTGTAAATACATATACATATATATATATCTAGTTCTAACATACCTTTTATTTTAATCACTTAACTTCGTAATCTCTTCGGTATATTGGTTTTTTGCACATTTAACTTATTATGTAGTTACACTGCTTACTAACTTCACATTTGAGCCTTCCTCTTCATTAACTATAGATTGTTACACACAAGATTCGCCTTACAATTTCGCAAAACACTAGTTTTATGTTTAAGTTTTATTTTTCTTCAGTTATAGGTTCGTTATACACTTTATACGTTGTTCACACATCAATTTTGTAGTTTCTTTCTATATTTTCATATTTATACCTATATTTATATATATATGGTACTATCATGTAACTTATTCGTCTTCCTACTATTCACTTATTTCACACCTTGATTTTATAACTTATCACGACTTTCTTTTCTTTTCTAGATTTAAATTATCACGAACTGTATTATCTCATAATATCCCGTAAAATAGTTCTATCGACTCGATACTCTCCGTTCACTCACTACCTTCCAGGTTTACCACTGAGCTTCTCGATTAATCCCCAACTCCGACCAACCACTAACTTATAGCGTTTGAAATAATAGTGAAGAAGAACGTGTGATTTGAACTGACGCTATGACAGTTTGAATCACCAAAAATTGTACCTAAGCGTTACCCATCAGGCTACTGGCCGATTTTAGAATTTGATTTTTAAACTCGACTATACTCCACTGATGTGAATTGTTATGTTATCGCTATGGTAAACGGCTCTGATGTATTTTCTTATCCGATTTTCGTTCGGTGTTCTTCACTATTTTGCTTGTGAATTGTGTGTGTATCTGTTAGAATCGCCACAAACTCTCGTCACTAACCCCAGACTACCTGCTAACCTCATCATTTCACGACACTTCGGGGTCAATACCTCCCGATGACGATACCGCAATTACATTTTAATTGCCCCAATTTCCGTTTGTTGGCTGCAGTTCGCAATCACGGTGTTTCGCTTATCCAATCAATATTTCCTCATTGGCTTGAACTCGGGTTCAACTTCTACGGTTGCGAACTGACCTAATTAATTGCATTTCTGCCGATTGTGCTGGAACATACAGTTTAAACGTTTCTGCAATTTAATTGTTCCGGAATATGCAGTTAATTGCTTTTGCATTATTAGGCGAACGTTTTGGCATATGCAATTAATGCATTATCGTACCGGGGGGTCATCCGAGTTTAAAACTTGCTGGTGCTTTTTTGTTTGAGTGTGTCAATGATCTCCTAAATGTTATCTTTAGGTATGACATTGTGGTTGTTGAAGTTTGGGTGCCAACGTACGGCACAGGATTCACTTAATCCCCAACGATGATATTCCGGAGAAATGTTGAAACACTGGTGAAGATGGTACAGCAGGAAATGCAAGATGGTAAAGCGGACACAGAATCTATAGCCTACAACGGCATGATCGTGAGCAATAAGTAAACACGATAATGTTCCCATGTAGCATCAGCTAAACCACAAACAATGTACATCTCATCGTATGACCATCGAAATAGCGTTTCTGTTTACTTAAGACACAGAAACCTATTTCTTCCTCCGGCGATCATTGCGATGATTTACAACAACGATACCTGCAGCCCTTGTGCTTGTTCCTTGTTTGAACAAGTGCAGGATCGTTCGTTGTCGGTATTTCGAGCGAAAGGGCATCGCACTTGACCGTACGGTCATATGGGACATCCTCCCATTAAACGCCAATTCGATCGCCCATTGGCTATCACTCAGCAGAAGATCGGATAGGCTACCCTTAGATCGGGAAATCCATCACGATCACGGCTAGTGGATGTTGGCGGCAACAGACACTGGTGAGTCAAACTTCATCCTCCGTGGAGTTCGCTTTCCGTTCCATAAATTCTCGGTTAGAGTGCGCTATATCATAAGTACTAGAAAAATCCTTTTTTTTTGCCATTTCTTGTTTCTGACGATCGCACGGCGAATCGAACGTTTAATGAATAAATGAACAGTGTCGCGATTAGAATAATTCAACTGTACGAAGTGCTCTGACTTTCTTTGAATATTAAGAGGTGCTTTTAATCGCAACTGACAATTGTAACTTCAAACAGAAAAGGAATTTGTGACAATAAAAAAAAAACTGTGCTCAACACCAACACAAAGCATTTTATTGTTTACTTCTTCTGGACGAAAAGCTGCTGCTAGCAGTAGGACAACCGTGCGCACCACGAAGGAATATCGGACATGTCGATAGTGGAGTATCGTCAACAAAGGAACTCAAGCCGTGTTTACTTCTACCATCTTCTCTGGTGCAGTTAGTGTTCTTGTTTTTTTCAACAGTGGAGTTTTTATTGGGGGGATGGGTGCGAACATACTGGGCAAAGTCTCTGATTGCCTTCAACCCGGCGAAGGCCAGGACGATCCTTGTCCCTGTTCAATCCAAGTTGACATGCAGTCTCCACGTGACACCCCTGGATAGCTACTTTGACACCCGCCAAGTAGTGAACCAATGCATGCAGCGACATCCTGAGAAAGGTTGGCGTAAGGCTAATAACCTTGCCCGAAGAAAAAAAAACTATTTCGGAATATTCAACAAGCGTCGGATATGGACCGGATACACGACGACGACCACGGAATGGAAAATGGCTAAACGATTTGAGAATTTTCTCATGGAACGTCCGCTCACTATACAGAGCTTGAGCTGCACAGCAGCTAGTCCATTGCTTATCCGAATACAAGGCTGACATAACAGCATTACAAGAAATAAGATGGGCGGGGAGTGGTGTTATTCAAAGAAACGAGTATGACATTTATTACAGCTGTCATGCAAAACACCATGTGCTCGGGGTAGGCTTTCTACTCAGCCAAAAACTGAAACTTGCCATTATCGGCTTTAATGCAATAAACGAAAGGCTATGCACTCTTCGCGCGCGAGGCAAGTTTAAGAACATAAGCCTCATAAACGTTCACGAACCCACAGAGGAGTCCCCTGACGACGAAAAAGAAAAATCCTACGAGAACTTCCTCAATGCCTGCCCAAGGTACGATGTGAAAATCGTTCTTGGTGATTTGAATACAAAAATAGGGGGGGAGCCGGTTTTCAGGCACTACGCAGGTTCCCATAGTTTGCATGAGAACACTAATGACAATGGACTACGGGTCATTGAACTGGCAGCATTAAAAAACTTGGTCGTTACGAGTACCAGGTTTCCGCGTAAATATATCCACAAAGCCACCTGGGTATCAACTGATGGAGCCACTCGCAACCAAATTGATCACGTGTTGATAGATCTCCGCCACTCCTCGAGCCTGATGACGGTACAAACATACCGAGGTGTCAACGTCGACTCGGATCACTATCTTGTTGCTACAATTTTCCGAACGCGGAATGCCTTACGGAGACATATTGCATCCGCGGATCAGGTTCGAATCAACACGGCTACCTTACGCAATGAGAATACCAGTAACACCTTTGGTCATGCGCTAAGACTCGACCTCAAAGAGCTCGACGGAGGGAGAGTAAGTCCTGAGGCCAGAAGCCAAGCGTAGAAGAGAAATGGACACGCCTTAAGAATACTGTCATTAATACTGCCAACTCCATCTTAGGCAGTAGTCGTAGAGATCGGAGCGACTGGTTTAATGATGAGTGCAAACTAGCGACTGAACGTAAGATGGCTGCATACCGGGCAATGCAGCAGTCTCATAGGACACGGGTACGTGAGGAGAAATACAAAGAGCTCAGAAGATCTGAAAAAAGGCTTCACAGACAAAAGAAAAGTGCCTGAGAAAAAAGTCTTGTTAGTGAACTAGAGAAAAGTAGAGAGTGAAGTCCGCACCAGGTGGGGAAGCCCACTAAATGATCCGCAGTATGACCCAACACACACCACGCTGCACTTACTGCAAGGATAAAGAGGGTAATCTGATCACCGATCCTGAAGGCATTCTGGAGCGATGGGTAGTGCACTTCAATGAACTGCTAAATGGTCAGCTCACAGAAGAATTGGAAGCTCCACCAATGCAAGATCAAGACCAAATGCTGCCGCCACCAAGCATTGAGGAGCCATTAAATGCCGTAAGACAGTTCAAATCAAATAAAGCCCCTGGAGCTGATGGCATACCAGCTGATCTGATCAAACAAGGAGGGACAGCTTTACATCACGCAGTTCACGAGATCACGGTGCGCGTATGGGAGCAAGAGGAGATGCCGGAAGATTAGCGTCGTGGTATAATTTGCCCCATACATAAGAAGGGTGATATCACACTGTGCAGCAACTATAGAGGTATAACATTGCTGAGTACCACCTATAAGATACTCTCCACTATCCTACAAGATCGGATAGCCCCATACGCTAAAGTCATCATTGGTCAATATCAGTGTGGCTTCATCCTAGGCAAATCAGCGATTGATCAGATATTCACCCTTAGGCAGGCGATGGAAAAATGTCAGGAATTTAAGATTCCATTATATCATCTATTTATAGACTTTAAGGCCGCCTACGACACCATAGCCAGGGTAGAACTATATAATGCCATGAGAGAGTTCGGCATTCCAAACAAATTGAAACGACTTTGTAGGTTGACCATGACCAACGTAACTAGTCAAGTAAAAATAGCGGGATTGCTGTCCAAACCAATAAACATCTATAATGGATTCCGACAAGGGGACGGTCTGGCCTGCCTCCTCTTCAATCTGGCGTTGGAGAAAGCAATCCGTGACTCTGGCGTTACAACAAGAGGGACTATTGTCACCAAGTCCAGCCAGATACTTGCCTACGCAGATGACATTGACATCACCGGTAGATCAGATTCGACTGTACAGGAATCCTTCACCCAGATCGAGCAGGCGGCACAAAAACTGGGACCACACATTAAGGAGGGGAAAACTAAGTACATGGTGGCAACTTCTGCGAAGAGAAGACCTAACATTGGTCAAACTATCAGGGTAGTGGAGCACGAATTTGTAGTAGTGCAATCCTTTAACTACCTTGGGTCGATAACAATATGGAAGAAGAAATACGCAAACGGCTGATCAAATCCAACAAAGCCTATTATGGTCTATCATCATAATCATCGGCACTACAACCGGGATCCGGTCTTGGCCTGATGAAAAAGAAAGTGGCGAGTTTGTTTTAATTTCAAAACACAAAGAATCGCATCGCCGTGGAGATTCCAACAGCAGCCACGTGAGTACACACTTAATATTTATATATATATATATTATATATTGTGGGAAAAAGTGTTACAAAACTCGACGCATTTAAATACAATTTAGCCTCGTGTGACTACTTTCTGTATCCAAAACTCCATGGAATCGCTTTTGGTTTTGATTGAAGACATACAATAGATTGCTTGACCAGAAAGTCTAATTCTGTCGCATAATATGACTACAATAAATTTTATAAACGAATTCCACAAGAACAACCAACCAATGTTCTTACTGCTTAATTAAGCCCTTTTTTTATTCACATGCTAATTTGAAACCATTACTAAAAACTTTTATTAGGACTACTTAGAATTTTTACAGCTGACCAAAAACTCCAGACTCCATCCAGTAGTAGATTAGATCAAAGCACTTGAACTCTTATATGCCAAGCGCGTGTATACTCTTACATACCTTTGCTCACATTTTTATCGCAATATAAATGCCAATAACTGCTCGATTGTTTATCTCTTCAGTCGATATCAAATAGCATAATCGACAGTGAATCAATCTATAACTTTTTATGATGGCTTTAAATATAGACATGTTGGGGCAATAATACGCGGTTCAATTAAAATTTATTGTTATTATTATGACGGTAATAAATGGAGAATACTTATAGCCGTGATTTGTTCTCTAAACTTATCTTACCTCGTCGGTTGTGTATTGATCTTCTGCAATAATATGCAAACACATACAATGGTGTGTAGAGTGTATTATGAAGTGACCACCTAAACGTGTAAAATGCGTAATTGTTAAACAAATAGTATATAGGGATCAATACTGATTGAGCTGTAACACAGAAGTGTCGTTTTGTGTTGATCGACTGAAGAACGCACCCTTGCTGAGCATTCTTTTTGTTATATAGAACAAATTTGAATACATGTACGCCATTAATGTTTCGACTCTGTCGTAAAATTTAATAAAAACAAATACTGAATATTGAAGTATTTTTCACTGGAAAGGTGTGCATGGATTCCCGAAACGTTGTCCGAACCAATACAAACATCATTAAGTCAATAATTTAGTATACAATCTTAAGCTGGAGTCTACGCACCTTTGATCTAGCTAGTAAGTCGAAAGTTTAACAAAATAATTGAAAAAAAGAATTGTCGTAAAATGAAAGAAAAAAAGAAATGTGTTTACTTGAGTGTTTCAATTTGGCGAATGTCGACCGCATGCTTCATTCATCATGCCTCGGAATAGTTATCATTACCGATCATGATAAGTTGTATTGCTTGGCACTCGTCTCGCTATTGATAAAACCTAATTTATTTTTGCCGGGATTTCCGAATTGACTAATTTGATTGCGAAAAATTTCCCATATAATTAAAATTTTTAAATTCTTACTAATTTATTTAATCATTCATTTATTTACCTCTTTATTTACTTAATTATTTTGTCATTCACTTAAGTAGTTAATAATTTATGTTTTTATTGTATTGCTCATTTATTTAATTAATTATTTATGTATGTTTAGTAGAACCTACTTTGGTTCTACAGATGAATTCGACAAGCACATAAACTTGTCGAAATAGATTCGATGCACAGGCACGTAAGCCAATACACCAAATAGATAATAACCATTCTTTGTGCTTATCTATTAACAAGTGAATTTATTCTCTAAAATATTCGAGAAATCGTAGGAATGGGAAAAGGAATTGGATTGAAAAGATCATGGGACTCGAGCGTAAAATTTGAATATCATGCATAAAATCATTCTCATGGATAGGAGTGATGGAAATCAGGGGATTCTGGGCCAGGAAGTCACGTCATCCCGGGGATTCCCTGTGACGTCGCGGGGAATCCCCTATGACGTCACAGCGATTCCCCAGGATGGATCCCCTGATTCCTACGTGGGTTGCCTTTTATATTTCGGGATTAGAGAACAAAAACAAATATTGATCATCGAAAATCACTTTATTGTTTTTCAAAATATTCCCCATGAAGATCTTTACACTTTTGCATGCGTTTGAACCAAATGTCGAAGCACTTTTGCCACTCTGATTGAGGTATCTCCAACACATGCATTCTGAATGCAGCAACCGCTTCTTCAGGTGTCGAAAAACGTTGACCTCTCAGTTTGTTTTTTACGTACGGGAATAAAAAGAAGTCATTCGGTGCCAAGTCAGGACTATACGGTGGATGACCCATCAAATCGATGTTTTGGGTGCTCAAAAATGCAGTTGTCGCAGCCGATGTGTGAGAGCTCGCATTGTCGTGGTGAAGAGTGATCCGTCTTCGGCGATTGGTTTTCCTGATTTCTTGGAAGACAACTGGCAAACAAATGGTTGTGTACCACTCAGAATTGACTGTTCTGCGTTGTTCTAGTGGTACGGTTGCGACATGTCCAGTTTTTCTGAAAAAACAGGCGACCATTTGCTTGGAAGTGCTTCGTGCGCGAACAACTTTTTTTGGATTTGGCTCATCTTGAAACACCCAGACAGTCGACTGCTGTTTACTTTCGGGCTCATACGCGTAAATCCACGATTCATCACCTGTCACGATGTCATAGACGTGTTTCGAAGCACCGCGACCGTATTTTTTGAGCATTTCTTTCGACCAATTGACACGAGCCTTTTTTTGGGCGATTGACAAATTGTGTGGGATCCAACGCGAACAAATTTTTTTGACAGTCAAATGTTTATGCAATATTGAATGTATGCTGGTCCCACTAACGCCTAAGGTTGTCTCAATCTCACGATAGGTCACATGACGATCTTCCAATATCAGTTCGTGCACAGCATCAATGGTTTTCGGAACAACAACTGATTTTGGACGACCTTCACGAAATTCATCTTGGAGTGAACTACGACCACGATTGAATTCACCATACCATCGATAAACACTGGTCCTTGATGGAGCTTCATCGCCAAAAATTGAATTAAGTTCATCCATGCACTGTTGCTGAGTTAATCCACGCCGAAAGTTGTAAAAAATAATCGCACGAAAATGTTGACGATTTAATTCCATTTTTGGGCCGAGATGAATCTTTTAAGTTACTGTAAACAACACAAATAGCGCTCGTATGTCAAAACGTTCTGAGTGCGTATAGCCTCAAAAATGTCCAACTTTACGACAGAGCTATCAATTGCCCAATTGCAACGCTAGGGTTGCCAAATCCCGAAACATAAGAGGCAACCCTCGTACTACTGATAGGATCATGTGCGATCTAAAACCCTGTCTGGAATTATCTTTTCTGATTGCGGGAAAGGTGATGGGAATATGAATATTTAGGTATTTAACAGTGTGGCAGGAAAGGAAGTAGAAGGTTTATGCTAATGATTACAGTAAGCGCGTATGGAATCTGTAAGCGAGTATAGAATCTTATAACATAAAAAAACGACTTCTTAACAATTGTTTCGCGATGAAACTAGCAAACAACTTCGATAATCGCTCCGCACGTATATTAACTCACTTTTCACTCGTTTTCCCCAGGTGTTCCTTGAAGTCGAGTATAACACCAAGATATTTAATATAGGGACTGGATCTGATTATTTGTCCTTCTATTTCAAAATCAAGGTGTTCAACTTTCTTGTGGCTGCTTATTAAAACTGCCTCCGTCTCATGTCCAGCTAGTTTCAGTCCGGCTATATCTAGCCAGCATTTAAGCTCCGGATTGCTTGGGAGCAAATATTCTCCAGGTCATCTAGCTGTTTAGCTACGGCCACTATGGTCAAATCATCTGCGTACCCAATGATTCTAACGCTTTACATTGACCCTGAGCACACCATCATACATTATATTCCATAACAGCGGACCGAATATAGATCCCTGAGGTACACCCGCTGTTACTTTATATTCCTGTTGTCCCTCATCTATGTCATAGAGCAGTCTTCTATCCGAGAGATAGTTTGCTAGTATACCCACCAAGTAGGGTGAGACTTGTAGATCGCGCAACGCTTCTAGAATCCGATTCCAATTCACCGAGTTAAACGCATTTTTAACATCTAGCGTCACCACCGCGTAATATTTTTTCGTACCACCTAGCCATTGTGCATTGCGAGCGATGTCGCACACCACAAATAGTGCCATACCGGTTGATCTACCTTTCCGGAACCCATATTGCGATTCAGAGAGCCCCAATGTCCCCTCAGTGAATTGTTCCAGACGAGTTGCAATTATTCGCTCAAGCAGTTTTCCTGTCGTGTCGAACATGCACAACGGGCGATAAGACGACGTCGCCTCTGGATTCTTGACTCCTGTTGGTAAAAGCACAAGCCGCTGTTTTTTCCCTCGTTTAGGAAATTGTCCTGTTTGAAGGCAGGTTGTGAAGAGACTGCTGACGACTTCAGGCTTTTTTGTTAAAGCAGTCTTCACTACAGCGTTAGGGATACCATCCATTCCCGGGGTCTTGTTTTTTTTTTGACAACCCTTGCAGCCAAGAGCACCTCTTCGGTGGTCACGGGAGGTATCTCTCCTTTATTGGTACTCCACTCCTCTTGCACTCCCAGCACCTCATCACACTGCGGGAAGAGGACAGCAACGATTCTGGCCATGTCAGTTTTCCTTTTTTGCATCTGACTACTGTTGTTCTGTAGTCTTTTCATGACTATCCAGTAGGCGCTGCCCCATGGGTTGTTATCTAATTCTTCCCTTATAGAGCAGAACGCGTCATATTTACTTTTGCGGATTACATTCCTCAACTCTTTCCGTTTGTTGACGACTTCCGCATGCAACTATGGGTAGGTGTTACGGTTTCTTGCTCTTTGTTGCAAGCGTCTTAACCTGCTGCACTCCGATCGCACATGGGCGATTTCTGGATTCCACCAATACACTGGTCTGATTGCCCCCGCTGGTTGTCTTTTTCGTGGCAAAGAAGCATTACATGCGGTAGTTAGCCACTTCATGACTTTTCTAGCCTGCCTGGTCTCTGCGTCAAACTGTGTGATTTGGTCTTCTAGTATATAATCGAGCAGTTCCGCATAGAGGTTCCCCTCTTTTCACCCATTTTTTGGGCTTTCTTCGCCAATTTGCCAGTGATGAATCCCCTGTGCGGTAATATTTCGTACACCACGGCTTGGTGGTCACTATGGGTGTAGGTGTCCAAAACTCGGGACTCCATACTTCTTGCCAACATGATGCTGGCAAATGTGATGTCGATTTTCGACCGGCCTCTCTCGTTTATGAAGGTGTCATCAACACCATCATTAAGTGGAAACCACATTTAGGACTGCGAAGGCTTCAAGTGTTGCCTGGCCTCTGCTGTTGGTTTGTGCTTCCCCATTCTTCTGCCCAAGCGTTGAAATCTCCAGCAACTATAAAAGGGCTCTTATCTCTAGCTTCTTGTGTTATTCTGTCCAAAAAGCATTTGAAATATTATATTTCCCACATTGACGGAGCGTACAAGATACAAGATAAAAGATACAAGATACGAGATACATGATACAAGATACAAGATACAAGATACAAGATACAAGATACAAGATACAAGATACAAGATACAAGATACGAGATACAAGATACACGATACAAGATACAAGATACAAGATACAAGATATAAGATACAAGATACAAGATACAAGATACAAGATACAAGATACAAGAGGCAAGATACAAAATACAAGATACAAGATACAAGATACACGATCCAAGATACAAGATAAGAAACACGAAATACAAGTTGTCGGAAGACGATACCGAACAATTTTTTCTCTCGGTTAGCGAACTGCACCCCACAACTGCCAAGAGCCGAAAAATTTATTTTCTTTTTATACTACTCTCAGGAGAGGCGTAGCTATAGCGCCGAGTCACTACCAAAAAACTGTTGTAATTCCTCTTGAACAGTTGCAGGTTGTAACACTCCGGAAACAATCATGCTGGGAGGGGATTCCACAGCTTTTCCGCACTGTAACGGAACGAGTACTGATGCAGGAATGTTTGCGCCTTCTGGAGATGAGCCGCAAATTGGTGCGATCCGTCAGATTGCCTCGTGGAGCGCATATAAACCGAATTGCGCGGAATAATACCACGAATATCCGAAGAACAGTACCCGTGATAATATCTGTAAAACAGACATGGGTCAGCTACGCGCCTTTGACGTAATAGCGACTGTAGTCCCGACATCAGCACCGCATCCCCGATCAGGCTAATCGCTCATCTCTGTATGCTCTCAAGTAGGTTGAGGGGATGCTTAGGAGAAGAGCTCCAAACATGGGAGCAATATTCTAATTTGAAATTTATACAGGAGACGAAGTTGAGCCGGAGTCAAACATTTCTTGGCTTTAATAAGATAACTCAGTTTTCCAGAGGCGGACCTGTCATTATTATAATTATACTGTTATGAGGCCATTAAGTTGAAACACAACCGCTGTAATGATTTAGATTTACGCTCCCGTGACATTATACAACTCACCCTTATCATCATCATCATCACCGGCACTACAACCGGGAACCGGTCTTGGCCTTTTTTAGCAAGTCCTGAGGCTTGTGATCTGTTTTTTCCGGGGAACGTCTTTAGTCGTGCGCCAGAGGCTCCCCGACGGGAAACGAACCCCAGCCTCGCCCTTATACTGTTACATAATTAATAGAAATAACTTAAACCCTTATTACCCCATAAATAATTACGCAAATACGCCTCCTGTTACGTGGTAACTTCCCCCATCCCCATTGTAACAATTGGAAAACAAACGATGTAGGCATATAGCCTACGATCCACATGTTGGAGGCGCGAGCCGAAATTAGTTGGGTTGTGGAACTTGTGGAGGCAGCTGTGGGCATTCCTTTTCGGAGTGGGAAAATTCGGAGAGAGAGAGAGTAGAAGGTGGTCGGAAGTTGAAAGAGGTGATAGTCGAAGTCCGAACTCTAAGCAGAACAAAAGAAGATTTTTAGACAAAAAAAAAAAGAAGAAACGGAAAAGTACAACGGTGCGGGAACAAGTGTAGTAAAAGTAAAGAATTAAAATTTAAATGAAAAGTACAAATTAATTTTGTAACCTCCACGTGCCGTAAAACGTATATCAGTGTAATGTAAATCATGTTAAAGTACTCTTACAAAAATAAAATTGTTACGAGTGAATGTGAAACGAGTTTAAATTGTTTGGTTCGTGCGGACTCGTCTGGAGACTTGGAGACGGGAGCTGAGGTATCTTGGGATACCGGGAAACATCTTACTACAACGGAACTGTGAAGAGCGATCGTCGACCCTACGCAACGGTGGTTCCAGCCCAAAAACAACGTTATCATCCGACTAACGGGCGAGTCGCCCAGCTTGGCTTTTCGGATATTCTGAAAATCGACACGACTGCTAATGAAAGCGAACGATGGATATTGCGTGGCTGAAGGAAAAAGTTATTCAAATTAAAAGATTCTCAAACCCTCGAGATCGTGGTGTGATCAAAGCAAAGGCACAACAGGAATAGCGACAAAACAAAGAAAATAAATAAGAAAACCAAATCGAAAGAGAAGGGAAGAAGAAGAAAAACAAACCTTAAGAAAAACAAACCTTAAAGCCAATTCAAAATCTCATCGTATTCCATGTTCGAAGGACTAGTTTGTGTGTGCATCTCTGGAACAGACATAATTTCATAGTGGGAGTTTAAGCCGCTCGGGGTAATACGACTTATTTGATCCTGTACCGAAGACACAGTGCAGGCCGAAAGTAACCTGTTGGCAAAGAGTTCCTGTAATACCCATTACATTAATTCCCTAATTACCCACATATCATATATAAAACAACATTTCCCACGCTTCAAAATATCATTTTTAACATATCCCAAATATTTTTTCCTAACACAATACAATTCCATACTAAAAGCCGTTTTCTGGCTCAACTGTACAGAAGATGTACAGACTATTCACTTTTGAATAGTCATGATTTCCATGGAAAATGTACATAAACAAAATTTCCTAACCCTTTCAACCCCTATCTCGCAACATGTCGTAATTCTTAAACCAAAAGAATTACAAAATTCTCTAAACGAAAGCCACGATTATACACACATATATTAATACACATCACCGTTCCCAGCAAAATGCCGGTTACTTTTCTTACACCTGGCATTAAGTAGTTTTTTTTTTGTATTAGCGAGAATCAGAGAAACATATTCAGTGAGCAGTAAAACGGAAAAGTGGGGGTAAATTTGTGTCCCCATATAAAAGGACATGAATGAGCGACTGTCGCTCGTTGTTGCTTTGGAAATTCACGACAAGGATGGGTTCTATTTTGAAGTCATTAAAGAGCGGTGGTTGTTAAAAATATTTCGTCGTGTGATTAATTAATTAATTTGATGTTTTTATTTAAACCCAAGAATGTAAAATCGTATATTGTGTATAAACAATAAACCCGTCGTAAATTAATCGTAAAAGAAATAAAAAAGTAGATTATTGAAGTCGAGAGTGCGAAATTGTAAACAAACTAAATTATGTGAAATAAAAAAAAACATATGTATATAAAAATAAAACAAAAGTTGAATTTCTTACATTTGATTGTGTGGTTGCCCTTAGTAACAATAAACAGAAAGTGTTACCGCAATTGGTTGAAACTTGTTTCCAAACATCGGTGCGCCGTTCTACTAGCAAACGATCCTCCTCGAGAACAAGGAAACCTAAGAAGAAACATCTAAGTAAACACAAAAATCCAATAAGAAACAGAAGATCGTTCAACCCCAGGCAGCATCGTATGTATCCAACATCAACCGTGAGTACGAATATTATAAAAAAAAATTTATTATAATACAAATTTTGTGTGCAAAAGAAAATTTGCAACAATACTATCAACTATTATACTACTAGCTTCTACTATTTGCTCTTAAAAGGGCGAACTTGTATACTATAAATTCTTACATTGCAAACTCTTATACCACACACTCGTATACTGCAAGCTCGTATTCTACCAAATTGTATACTGAAATATAATATACTAACAGCTCGTATACTAAAAACGTTTATACTATGCACCACTGTGGGGGACGAGGTCATTGTGCCGGCACACGACCCGGGTTATACCTCGTCTCCACCAGTTCGAAAAGGTTCCGCCATTAACCGAATGATCACCAAGGGAAGAAGAAAACATAGAGCACACGAATTCCACAGCACGGAAAATGTTCACCAAGCGGAAGCGTCAAACACAGGAGAAATAAAACGCATTTAGTTTATTCCTTTTTTATTGTCGAATTAAGGTTCACTTTCGGGCTTTACCATCTTTATTTAACCTGATGCGGGTATAGCATGCGTTAGTGTACATTAAGTGTCTAAACAAACCAAAAAAAAAAACTCAATAGAACTGCAATCGCGTCCGAGTACAGCACCGGAATCGAAGCACACACGATAAGGGTAAATAAAAAAAATAAACAGCACACACTTAAACTTTGACTATGACTCGCGAATCTTGACTCCGGGGATATGTTCACCCCCGAGCGCATGCTACGGGGGTAGAAAGAAAACGCCGATGAAGAGGTGCGTTCGCACTGGCGGGTGAATTACGACTCAATCGAGGGTTGGAATCTGGATCTTGATTCACCCTCGCTTCGGTGGTGGTGGATATCCTCTCCGCTAAGGATATGTTTTTACTTACCACAAGAGAGGCGTAAAGTTTCTCTCTGTGGAACAGAAAACCAGATCTCGTAATAAAGATCATGGTGGTACACATGTATGTGTGTACATTGGTTCATTCGTGGGACGAAACCATGAGAACGAATCTAAAACAAAGAAAGGGCATAATGTACATCCATGAGATGTGAGTTCGGCTAAACAAACAAGCCGAATCTCATTGGATGCAAATTGGGTTTGTGTTTTGTTGAGAATTGATCAATTGACATCTGATCTTACCCAACACAACCTTGAACCTGTTCACTCCCTCTTTCTGTTCAAATCCTCTGGCCACGAGTCTGGCATTGAGTCTCCCGTCTGCCTTCTCTCGAAGACCCCAACGACAAGTGATCGGCTTCACTCCTCCTGGACAGTCCACCAGCTTCCAAGTTTTCATTTCCATAAGAGAATCGTATTCCTCCTGCATCGCTCGTCTCCACTTCTCATCCTTGAGTGCTTCGCTCACCGGGATATCTTCTGTTTCACCAATCATGGCTTGTTGCAAAATCGACTGAGGTAGTTCACGGCGAAGCTGATGTCTGGCCTGGTGATTGTAGCTAAGTACAATAGATTTCCTATCGCCTCTCGATAGTTGTTGTTCGTCGTTCTTGAAGTCTGTCTTCTTGGTAATCATCCCTTTCCCTGACTGTCTTCACTTAAAGTACCCAACGACAAATGATCAGCTTCACCCACTACCGGAGCTGTTATTTCATGAAGACGAAAGAAGAGGCCCCTGAGAAGATAGAAAGCTACTTGAGACTCGTGGAAAATCCGCTTGGGAGGAGAGTCAAGTGTTTGAGATCTGACAACGGCGCGAAACTGAAAATGCAAAAACCAAACAGATGATGGACAAGCTGGGAATATTTCACACATTTACAAATGTGCACACGCCAGAACAAAACGGAAGGGTTGAGAGAGAAATGAGGACAATTGTCGAGGCAGTCAGGACAGTGATACACACCCAGAACTTGGACGAAAGACTGTGGGCAGAGGCAATGAACCATGTGATCTTCACGATCAGCCAGACTGGAACCAGCAATGTGCCAGGGAAAAGCCCAGCGGAACTCTGGTTCGGAAGAAAGATAAAGATTGAGAAGCTGCGACCCTATGGATGTAAATCTTACGAGAGGCCAGAAGAGAGGCAAAATTGATAAAAAGTCAGAAGAAGGAATTTTGGTTGGCTATGATATTGATTCACCCTGCAACAGGGTTTATCTGAAAGATACGGAAGACATCATCAGCTCCGACAACGTAATCTTCGACGAAGAGAAAATGATACTGAGACAGGGCACTGAACCTGAGGCACGAGCACCCGAGGACAAGATTGAGAAGAAAGATGAAAGTAGCAGCGAGATAGACTATGAAGATGCAGAAGAGACCGATGGATGTACCGAAGAGCCAAGCGACAACGAACAAAAGACAACGCCGCCAGCAGAGCAGCCAGAAGGAAGAACCTTGCGAGATCGTCAGAACCTGCAACCACCACCAAGGTACAGGGACTACGTTGCAAACATGTCCAACCGAGGAAACAGCAACACGTCGCCAAGACGGTGACACTGCAACGCGTTGCAAACATTCTGACCAAGCCACTCAACAGGAGAGTCTTTGAGACGCTCCGGCGTAAATTGATCAAGGAGGAGTGTTGAGAATTGATCAATTCTCAACATGTTTGCTTATGTGAGAAGGTCAATGGTAAACGGATCCAGGAATATGTAGGACAAAGGGAATTTATGATCTGAGAGTTCAACTGAGTAAACAAGTTGTAACTCATTAGATGAGAGATGCATTGGGGATACTTCAGACAATATGGATTGTTTATCGTATCGCCAGAATGCCTGCGAAAGAACAGCGTTATTTTGTTTGCACATGGTGCGAGTTGGCGAAATTGGCTTCAGCGTCGATTGCGCTAATTGAATGCAGCTGCTTGGGTTGTTTATTGTTGGGAGAAAAGGTCGCCAGCCAATCTGTATGAAAAGGGATTTGTAGTACACATGATGAAGCTGGAAATAGGCGACGCAATGATAATTATCCCTGGTTGGGATGGTTACATGATATGTGAACCGAATTGTTTCCTTTCAGGGATATGCTGTTTTTTCCATAAAGAATTCTTTGTTGGGAAAATTTTGCCGATGCGTTAATGCTTGGGAAAATGCCCTTGTAGATGCAATTCTTTTTAGGAATTTTAGGTAATGCTTGTATGCATTAATGTCCTTGGAAAAGGAACTGTTTTCAGGTGCTGGTGATTGGGATGTAGATATGGGTTGCGGATATGGGGGGGTTCTTCAGGTGAGCTTCAAGAACCCCCACACCACACTATATATGATTATGTTACACGAGTAAGTCGAATATATTTACCTTTTATAGTATTCATTGTTATGAAATTTACTCTTTTACTATTTGTGTTCTACTGTGTTGTTGTTACAATACTTCGACTTATATTATATTTACGATACACTATTTTACTAACATACGTGTTTGCTACTATAACAGGTCAATTGAAAAGTCCCCGGCCTGGCACGTAGATGGGGGCACTAGAATTAAATCCATATGATTTTTAGTTAGCCCTAACCTTCAAAAGACGCGTGTATAAATTTGACAGAAGTCGGATCATTAGTTTGTGAATTATAGTATTTTGAGTGCAGCAACTTCTGTTATTGTGAAAAAAATGGATAAAAAGGAATTTCGCGTGTTGGTAAAATATTGCTTTTTGAAGGGAAAAAATACAGTTGAAGCAAAAACTTGGCTTGATGACGAGTTTCCAGACGCCGCCCCAGGAAAATCAACCATCAAGGATTGGTATGCTAAGTTTAGACGTGGTGAAATGAGCACCGAAGACGGTGAACACAGTGGACGCCCAAAAGAGGTTGTTACCGACGAAAACATTAGAAAAATCCACAAAATGATTTTGAATGACCGTAAATTGAAATTGAATGAAATAGCAGGCACTCTAAAGATATCAACTGAACGTGTACATCATATCATTCACGAATATTTGGGTATGAGAAAGCTCTGTGCAAATTGGGTGCCGCGCGAGCTCACTTTTTACCAAAAACAACGACGAGTTGATGATTCGGAGCAGTGTTTGGAGATGATCAAGCGTAATAAACCCGAGTTTTTGCGTCGATATGTGACAATGGATGAAACATGGCTCCATCATTTCACTCCGAAGTCCAATCGACAGTCATCCGAGTGGATTGCACACGATGAACCCGCCCCAAAGCGTGGAAAAACGCAACAGTCGGCTGGCAAGGTTATGGCGTCTGTATTTTGGTAGAAGAGGTATAGCGTTTGCAACGGTAGTGAAGAGCGAGTGATTCGAACCGACGCTATCACGGTTAGAATCACTAAAAAATAGAACCAAAGCTCAACCCATCACGCCACTGCCGCGTATGTGAATTCGATTTCTAAACTCAAATACAATCAACTAATGTAGAAATGGTATATTATGCTAGAAAAGCCACAGAGGTCCTTGGTCATGTTGCCGCAATTACTTTCACAAATTTAACCCGTGAAGGGTTTCATATATGTACTCTTGTATACTTCTCTTAGGAAAAGCAAACCTATGGCGGCATATGGCTATAGCGGAGTGATTCTGCGGAAACACTGGATTCGTTTCTATCATGTGATGTAAACATTTATTCTGTACAAACGACTGTAGGGTATTGGGACCAGTATTCATCTTCATCTCAAACGTTTGACCATCCTAAACGGCCTCATTAAATATGGAAATGCAGGGCTTCCAAACGGAACCGTTTGTGGGATTCTTTCGCATCGTTTCACCAAAATAACTCTCCTCGGTACGAAACTTTACATTCCACATTCCATCAAACCAAATCCAATCCATGGAATTAACCTTGGTTTGGCAAAATGGTCATAAAAGCGTTACCTGGTTTAGGGACGACCCCAAATTAGATTTCGCTTTTTAACGTATACCCGAGTTTCTTTAACATTCCATACACAAAAAAACTTTGGAAATGATATCGTATTTTATTTCTATTTACATGAGAAGAATTGCTTACCTTAAAGAGTGTCCCCCAATACGAACCAAATCAATGCTCGTTATGTGAGGCTCCATTGTGTTATCTATAAAAATAGTTTCCATTTTGTAGAACAGAGGTCTGTACGCCCTACGATATGCAAAAGTTATTTAAATATAAATCAGCATCCGCAGCCATAACCTTTTACGTCCGCAATTAAACTGAGGTGTGAGTATCGGACGAAGAACGACGCTAAAGCTCATAGCCATGAACCAAACCATTTACTTTCCAAGTTAGCTGCAAACTCCAAATATCATAAGCTCATACTAACAATACGCATTGGACGTTTTAGCTTTTAGGAAGTTTTCCTATCACATTAGGAAAGTTTGTGTATTCGAACGATTGATTTCCTTTACCTCAGCCAACTAAGTATATTATTTATTCCTACACGTGATTACAAATTAACAGGTATTTTACTTTGTTGTAAATGTGCTTTATTTATTCCTTAATCTTTTGTTTCTTTCAATAACCCCCCTTCCGATTTTCTACAATCTTAGAAGTACTTCTCGAATTCATTTTTTGATATCCCTCAATGAAAATGTTTTGATTTCATAAATAATCTCAAAATGTCATCCGTAGTACTCTTGGAATAGAAAAAAGTCACGGAGGCCGTGCCCGGCGAAGGCGGTAGTTGAGGATAGCTAACGACTTTGGTTTTTACCAAAAAGTCGCAAAAAACAGTAAGGTATGAGTGGAAGCAATAAGCCACCAAGTGCAGCAAATCATTTTCAACTGTCAAAAATAAACTAAATATTGCAAATGGCTGCAAAAGTCAACATATGTCAGAAAAATGTATACCAACAATATAATATACTTTTTGAAAATTGAAATTATAAGCCCCGCAAAATTCGAAAATAACTCACTTTTTGATCACACCACGTGCCTAACGATATTTTAAAATTGGTCTCTAAATTTAAAAAGGGGTAGACGGGTTGGCGGGATCGCGGAAATTTGCCTACATCAATAAAGTCAAGGTGGGGACAACATAAAATGTCGTGGACGGTATAAGTGTAGCGCTTGGTCAACACTACGAATTAATCTACCAGCCTCATGCTCCAGGCTTCGACATAACCTTGAGAAATTATTACTATCTGTAAATGGTAAGAATAGTTTTAGTTTAACACGGTGGATAGAATACGGTTCTTAGGCTCAACATCATACCGTCCCACCTGTTTGTTGAGCAGAACTAGGAAGGAATTGGAGAACGTCATCCTCTCGAGACTGGTGCAGTAAGCGGAGCAAAGAAAAAGACGTTTACCCATGTTGTATGGTTTCAGACGAAAAACGAGTACAGTGGATACAATCACTTAGGTGTACAGAATCCCCAACCGTGTGCAGGTGAGATCCAGATGACGCCATGCCATGAAGCAGTACTGCGCAGTCATCACGTTGGACGTCAAGAACGCATGTAACGCGACCAATTAAAAAATTTTTATTATATTTCGCGAGGCGAACCTATTGCGCCACCGTGGCGCCCCGAGATGCCACCAAATAACTGTTGCAGTTCTCGTTGAACAGTTACAGGTTGTAACGCTCCAGAAAGACTCGCACGGGGAGGGAATTCCGCACCTTTCCCGCTCTGTAACGGAACGAGTTCTGATGCAGGAATGTTTGCGCCTTCGGGAGATGAGCCGCAAATTGGTGCGACCCGTCAGATTGCCTCGTGGAGCGCATATAAACCGAATTGCGCGGAATAATACCACGAATCTCCGAAGAACAGTACCCGTGATAATATCTGTAAAACAGACAGAGGTCAGCCATCCGCCTTCGAGTTGATAGCGATCGTAGTCCCGACGTCAGCGCCGAGTCCCCGATCGGGCGGATCGCTCGTCTCTGTATGCTCTCAAGTTGGTTGAGGGTATGTTTAGGAGAAGAGCTACAAACATGGGAGCAGTATTCGAGCCCGGGTCTAATTTGAGCTTGCTTGTCTTTAAGTCGCCCGAAGAACCACCCATCGTCTTAACCCAACTCCTAGCTCACAACCTGCAAATCCCGTTATCAATCATTAAGCCGCCTTGGTTTTTGTGTAGTGAGGGCAGAACCCTCATTTATTTAGCTTAATGCAAGCTTACATTAACTTAAATTAAATTAATATAAAAAGCCTTACAGACTATCTTAAATCTAGAGTAAGAAGGAGAAAAAAAGAAAAAAACCAGGAGGGTGAAGGTGACTGTGTGGCGGGGCGGGGGGGGGGGGGGTAGGAGGCTAGGGAGGTGTGAGTGTATGTGGGGGTGGTAAATTCGGCATTTGTGAGACAGTGACAGTGCAGGGCATGTCTACGTACTGGTAGGGGGCGGGGTTGGTGAGCTGGGGGGAGCGGTTGAAATTGTGGGTGGGGCTGGGGGAACTATTTTGAGGGTAGGAGCGGAGAGGTAGGATTGCGGGGTAGAAAGAGATTATTGGAGAGAGGGGGCGGATTTAGGACGGGTTTATTCTGAGACGTCGTTTAAGAGTGGGGGTGGAGATGTTGAAATCGAAGGATGTGGGGAAAGAATTGGCCTGTCGTAGCATACGCGAGATGGGTTCGTTAGCGCCGTAAGAAGTGTGATGAGCAGGCACGTAAAACAGTCGTGGGTTACGTACGTTACGGGGGTTTGTATGCAATGTTAAAGTGGAGATCAAGCTTGGGCAATTGATTGAGCCAGACAGAAGGCGATGGACAAAGATGATGTCGGCATGGATTCTGCGCTCTTCAAGTGTGTTTAGATTGATTAGACGGAGCCGGCTTGTGTATGGTGGTAGAATCAGCGGATTTTGCCAGTTTAGTCCGCTGAGGGCGAAGCGCAAGAAGCGACGTTGAACTCCCTCAATCCTACGAATGTGAGTCACTTGATACGGGGACCAGACCTGACTAGCGTATTCGAGTAGTGGCCGGACAAAAGTTGTGTAGAGAGATCGGGTGACGTAGGAGTTAAGGAATTCCTTCGACCAGCGTTTGACAAACCCAAGGGCGGCGTTAGCCTTGAGGATTATGTAATCAAAATGTGCGGTAAATTTGAGCTCCTTGTCGCATAGGACGCCCAGATCGCGAATCAATTCAGCCGATGTTATCGGTTGGTTCAGTAAGAGATAGGAGCGTGGGTGAGTGGGGGAACTCTTCCGAGAGAAGGCGATTGTGTGACATTTGGCGATATTCATTTCTAGACAATTATTTTGGCACCAAGTCGAGAAGCTGTCAAGATCCGCTTGGAGAACTGAGGAGTACAGGGGAGAGCGGATTGTCTTAATTTTGGAATCATCCGCGTAAAGCGAGCTGAAGGAGTGATTAATGCAAGAGCCCATGTCGTTTATGGTTAGGATAAATAGGAGAGGGTCGAGGTGACTGCCCTGGGGGACACCTGAGGTTGGGAAAAAAGGATCGGAGAGAGTGGATATAAATCGCACGCGACAGGTTCGATAACTGAGATAGGATGAGACGCACTTAATCAGCAGGGGTTCGAAACCGAGGGAGGATAGCTTGAAGAGAATGAGATTATGGGAGATTTTGTCGAAGGCCTTGCTAAAGTCGGTAGCGACTAAGTCGACCTCATCGCCGTTTTCTAGGGCAATGAGTGTGTGGGATGTGAATTCGACAAGGTTAGTAGTGATGGACCTGCCTGAGAGGAAGCCGTGCTAGTTCGGAGAGATGAAGGGTGCGCAGCGAAAACTTAACGCCGCATATAGTAGGCCTTCGAACAGTTTAGGAATGTGCGAAAGCTTAGCAATGGGACGATAGTCAGATATATCGTTTTTTTTTTTCCTTTTTATGTATGGGGGCTATGTAAGAGGATTTCCAAAAAGTTAGGGAATAGACCTTGAGCAAGGGATAGATTGAAAATTGACGCGAGCGGGAGAGAGAGAGAAGAGGAACATTTTTTTAAGAGGATAGTAGGGAGTCCGTCTGGGCCGGGACTGTAATCGTCTTTCAGTTCTTCAAGTTTCTTTGTGACTTGGTGTTGTTGTATGTGTAGAGGGATGAGAGGGCCGGGGGAGAATTCAGTCATGCCAGTAAAGTGGGAGGGGTTAGGCTCGAATGAGTCGTCCGTGAAGGATAGTTTGAAGAAGGACGCGAAAAGATTGGATATGGTTTGGGAGTCCGTTGTAGTAGTTGAGCCGTAGAAAAGGGAGGTGGGATAGGCATCAGGTTTCCGTTTGTGGTTGATGAAGTGGAAGAAAGATTGGGGGTCGTTGATCAGGTTGAATTGAGCTTTGGCAAGGTGATTGTGGTCGAGAGAGCTGTAAAGCTCGGTGAATTGGTAAAAGTAACCCAGATAGTTGGAGTAGTCAAGGGGAGAACGCGTGTTTAGGATAGTGTTCCACAACTTATTCCTTTTGTTACGAAGGGTGCGTAGTTTGTGGTTATACCATGGGGGCGATGAGAATGATAACCTGTGTCGGGAGTATGGGACATATAGGGATATAGCGTTGTGGATTTATGTGTAGAGCGAGGCTGTACCGTCCTCTACACTTATTTCATTTACGCAGAGTGTGATATTGCTGAGGTACTCATTTATGAGGCGGAAATTGGCTTTTCGGAAGTTGAAAGAAAATTGATAGGGGACTTACCTGAATACGAGCTGTTCAAAGCTCTCCTTCGATCGGTCATACCTGAAACATAAGTCCACGGCAAGATTACCATCTTGCCATGGCATCAAAACCAATTGCATCAACTGAACCATCTCGGTTCATCTGTCATTAACCGATCGGCTCCTCTGGTCGGACACATGCCCATCAAACACACGCCAATCCTTCTGTGTGTTCTTGTTCCAACAATCCGTTGGTCCAAAAAAAGACATGTCGGGCTACTTGCTTGCTTGCATATCTGCAAGCCAGATTTCCAATGATCATGCCCTACGATACATTTGTCGAAAAACAAACAAATCTTTATCCTAGCCCTGGCCATGGCGAGCAAATCTTCTGTTGACCTAATATTACAGAAGTATCCATTCTCGCCGTCCGTAATATCTCCTATTGCTTTCAACGGCATGGCTTCAGCCTTCATGTACGTCATATATTTGTACAGCTACATAATCCGCCGCCTTATCGAGGATCGATCACCGCATCGGTCATGTCTAATGATTCGTTGTCTAAACAACGAACAGCCACGATTCTCACGCTGGCTATCGAAACAGATTGCTTCTGTATACTCAACGTAAACAGAAGAAGCTATTTTGGCATACACGGCAACATAACCCTGCATTAATGAATTGCTAAAATAAACATACACCCATGCATTGTAGCCTTTGCCATCGCAGCGAAGTTCTGTTGACATAACATCAACAAAAAACGTATTCCCTATCGTTGTGATGGCAAGGCAGCCAGCCCCGTATTCGATCATCTATTTGAATGTTGTATACTGCGTCTTCTTTGCTTTGAAGTCGACAAGATTGGCCTTTCCCCACTGCAGGACTTTATCCAAATCCTGATTCAGAGAGTCAATCTGTCTACATCTCAGCTGGTGTGACGTTGATGCACCAATCGGCCGATCACTCGAAAAGGAGGAAACAAGCGTACTATCATCCGCAAAACTGAACACTTTGTTATCTGTTGCCTCCAACAAATCATTTATGTGAAGCAAGAACAAGGTTGGAGCCAAAATAGAACCTTGGGGCACCCCCGAATTAACAGGATACAGATCCGAACACTCGCCGTCCACAACAACCCGGATCGATCGATTCTCGAGGAAGCTGCTCGTCTAGTCGCAAAGCTGTTGGGAAAGTCCATATGAACGAAGTTTGCCCAGCAACGCCCCGTGCCAGACGCGGTCAAAAGCCTTGGAGATATCTAATGCGACCGCCCTTGACTCACCATGCCGTTCAATCGCAGATGTCCATATATCGGTTATAAGTGTCAAAAGGTCTCCTGTGGACCGCCTGCCACGGAATCCGCATTGACGATCATTCAGAAGTCCGTTGCACTCCAAATACTTAACCAACTCTGTATTGATGACTTTTTCCATTACCTTATATAAAATAGACAGTAATGCTATCGGACGGTAATTTTGTGGGAGACACTTTTTTCCCGTCTTTGGGATTGGCTGAACTCGAGCGATTTTCCAGCAGGCAGGAAAGGTCCTCCGTGCATAAGATAAGCGGAAGAGTCTGCCAAGAACCGGCGATAGTTCTGGAGCACAGTTCTTAAGGACTATTGCTGGTATTCCGTCCGGGCCGGTTGCCTTCCTACAATCCAGTTCACGTAGAATGCGTTGAATAGTGCGCGGACGAAATCTCACATCCCGCATGGAAGACTGTACCGGCTAGATCACAGGTGGCTCCAAAAGGCCGGGGTCGAGGTTTGAATTCGCGGAAAATAAATTCGCGAACACATTAGCTTTATCCTTTAGATTCGTGACTAACGTCGTTGTAAGCCTTATTCGAGGTATCAATCGCCTGGTTACACGCTTTCTGATTCTAACGAAATTCGTTCTGTTAACATCGGTGGGATTGGAGCGCCATTACTTAAAAGCTCTATTTTTTGCCGCTGTAATCAGCTCGCATTTTTTATCAAACCAAGGTTTATCAGACGAACTTCGTTTGATGGGATGTGGAATATACATCTCCATCCCCAGAAGAATAATCTCTGATACCGAATCCGCGCAAGCGTTAACATCGAAGTTTCCGAAGCACACCTCGGACCATGGAAAGGATGCGAAGAAATCTCGCAAATCGTCCCAGTTAGCAGCCTCATACATGGCGAAGCTGCTTAGGTCGGTTATTCGCTTGAAATGCAAGTGGTTGCGCAACAGATACCAACCAGTGATCTGAGTTTCCCAGTGCGTAGAAACCTCTGCGGTATAAATACCAGTGGCGCAGCCACTTCCACGGTATAAATGCTCGGCATGGTTGTTAAAAAGAGATCCAGGGTGTTAGCGTAATCACCCCGGGTATTCGGCTCTCACGTAGGTTCCTCCACGAGTTGAGTCAAAATGGCGGCTAGCAGCCAACATCTCCGCTAGACTGTGCGGTTCTGTTAGAATGTACCAACCAGCCAGAGTTGTGCACATTAAAATCGCCTAGGATGACAATGTCAGAAGCCGGGTGGTTGATCTGTATACAGTGTTATATAATTAAGTTCATTTAATTATCACTCCCCCTTTGAATTATTAACATCTCGTGTCTTCACATACATATCCTTCCCTTCAGATCCCTTCCCTCCAAATCACTAATTTCCTTTTACAATAGAATATCCCCAAATACAATAGTAGATAATTTAAATAATAGTAAAACACCCATTTAAAACCCGACTCACATTGCAATAGTCATCTTCTTTTTATTTGCCATAGTCGCCCTCTATTAGCCAATTCAGTCCGCTTCCTAGAAATAACTATCGTGGAAGCGGAACGAAAAAGGATATGTGTGGAGAGACACGAGATTGACCGACCTTGTTAAATGTGCGTTGAGTGAGTGCAGTCGGGTATTTAATTTAGCTTTTTCGTGTTAAATCGAATCGTGTGCGCGTGCGGTCAAATGCGGAGAAAAAGTATAAAGCCAAGCGATTAGAATAAAAAGTGTATTTAATATTTGTAAATTGTAAAACTAATTTGCATTGTGCTTAAAACAAGAAAAATAAGAAACTAATTTGCGCTGTGAAACTAATTTCCATTGTGTTTAAATAAGTTAATAAGATAATTCATTGTCAAAATTAAAATACACATTTAAACAGTTATTGAAATAAAAGTGCAGAGTTTTATTTGGGTTTTCGCACCATCATCGTCGCAGATCATCGCAACAGGAAATTGAAGCTGCCGATCACGACAACCCACCAAGTCCAATCCGGGGTAAGTTTCGTAATAATCACAATTTAAAATAATAATTTGGACATTTTAATTGTTAAAAAAAACCTTTAACAACAGTCGACAGTACTTGAAAGATGTTCGAAAAGTGTCGCCGGTGGATCGTTACTCGGGAAGCAGTAAAGACAACAAAAGAATTTAACAGAATTTCTCAGCACGACCTTCAACCAGATGATATCCAAGTTCTTGGGTTCCAACGCCTTCATCCTTTGGCAAGCCAGATCGGACCGCGTGAGGACGCAGACTCCACAATTAAAACGGAATCTCGAATGCAAGTTGTATGCTGACCAACGAAGATATGGTGAATCAGTTGACGATCGACATGGGTCTCAGTTAGGGCAAGGATATCAAGGTTCGCTGTTTGTCAATATTGGTGGACGGCGTTTGCATTCGTATTGGTGAAACCGATGCACCTGATATTACAAAATGCCGTGGTCGGTCTAACATCGACAGAGTTAGGAGAGCGAGTCCGATTATGCTTTGACGAATTTCTTAAAGTTCGGTTATATCAGAATGTTTGCATTATCCCCTGACATTGTACTCTCGAAGTTCCGAATAGGAAACTACTTTACTTCCGAGATTTTTTATCGCAGAAGTTACCATAATAACTTATCTCCGTGTCAGTCCGAGCCGTCAGCCATACATTCGAAACATAGTCGAAGATTTCCCCCGACGATATCGCGGAATGTACAGTGGGAAGGGGTGGTTTGGCGGTTCCGCCAAACCCCACTGTTACTTACCTGAAGAACCCCCATAACTTCTACCCAATCTTATAAGTTTCGCGAATGCAATCGCATTAGCACCTTAAATGCTTCACGCATCAAATAGATCAAATTTATATAACTAAAAGTCCCTGTTAAAGAATTCTTACCTTTTCATGCATCCCTTCGCATACAAATTCCCTACAAGAATTATTTCCATTATACGGGAGCATAAAACAAAACCTATTCGGTACCTTCGGTTGCCACGCAAATTCCAACCTTCCCACACCTGCACCGCAATCTCCCGCAGAAAAACATTTCCTTTCCAAGGATAATTAATGCTTTCAATGCATTACCTGGAAATGCCTGCAAAGAATTTTTCCTACAAGGGCATTCATACATGTATCAATGCATCTCTGCATTAGCGACCCAGAACCGAATTTCCAATTAGTGTAGATATTCACACTAGAGTTCGATCCTGGCGTCGCCATAGATGCCATGTACAATTGACACAGATGGTATATATAAACCGTCATTGTGTAATCATCTGAATTGCTTCGCAATGACTTGCAACTATCGATACAGCTGCAAGCACTTTACACAGAAATGCTCCTTTGTTTGAATCTCCAAACAATCATCGACTTCGCGCATAGCCGCCGGATTGAATTCAAAGCATAAACAATGCAAATATAGAATCCGTTTCTCACAAATGAATTTCCCTGCATATACAAATGCAAGCAAGGGATTCGTTTCGTCCACCAACCCATTAGCACCTTTCCCGTATATTTACACAAGGACATCACTCATCTAAGACTTTTATGATGCCCTCGTCCCATATTTGCTTTTAGCACATCTCTTCGATGCATCGTCCTCTATTTATTTAGCCGCGATGCACATCATAAACCATGATCGCCCCGATTCTCTTGTCCTTGCCACCTGCCTGCTTTGTTTTTCCATTGCCTTCGCGCATTAGTAAACAACACAGATCTGAACGATCACACACATACCACCATGATCTCCATTACGAGATCTGGTTTTCTATTCCACCAAGAGAGACTTAACGTTTCTCTGGTGGTAAGTAAATACATACCCTTAGTGGAGAGGATATCTACCACCACACCACAAACTCACCCCAAACGAGGGTTGTATCACTGAGTCTTATTACATCCGCGGACCACCACGGTCGTGCTACCCCCGCTCTCTGTCGCGCGGCGGAGAAGCGTAGATACGCAGAAGTCGTGTCGAAAAAGAAGTGTTTCGTCTTGTATAAAATTTATAAAAATCAATTTAATATTAAATATAAGTTCTAAGTGAAGTATAAAAACACTAACATATATAATAATGGCTGAGAACAAAGTGGTTTTTATTTAGAGAATAAAAAAAATAAAGAATTAATATTGACCAAACCTGCGTGTTTTGTTTCTCCTCTGTGTGACGTTTCCCCTTGGTGACATGTTGCTGCGTTTCATTCGTTTTGTTTCCGATGAACTATTTACTGCGGAACTTCCATTAAGTGGATGATGGGGATGCGAAGAGAATCAGCGCCGTACGCCGGTGCACAATGCCCGTACCCCACAGTGGTACCTCACCATGGGACCGACTACCACCTAAACCAACCTTTTCTCGAACCGGTCCATTAGCCAAGCTCCAAAAGATGCCCAGGGATTTCTCCCGAACATTTCAGAGAGCCTATAGCTTGATGGTGTGGTATTTCACCGGACGAGATGGCGTTGGGACCCCACCTACCCCTCGGCCTTTAGTCGCCTCTTACGACAAGCCGGCCTATCTGTGAGTATATTCTAACGCCCTACTCACCGAGCAAATGCATACAAACTATTTGTATATTTTACAACAGCAATATTTTGAATCTGACTAAATCTAACAGGGCAGCTAAGTAGTCAGAACACCAAGTAGCCCAAAACATCTAGTTCATAACCTGAGAGAATTGGAAGAAGGAGGAAGCCCGGGAAATCACTTCGGACAAGCACCAGGAAGCCGAAGAAAAAAACCGTGAGTACCCTTCTATTATTTCATATTTTGCGTTCACCCAATTTATTGTGCAACACTTTTACGCGAATTTATGTTCTCTTTTTCATCATCATCATCATCATCGGCACTACAACCGGGATCCGGTCTTGGCCTTATTTAACAAATCTCCCCACCGGTCCCAATTTCGAGCCGATGCCATCCAGTTTGGCACTCCCAGGCTCTGGGCGTTCTGGTCTACGCCATCCCTCCATCGCAGACAAGATCTGCCGCGATGTCTCCTTCCATACATCTTGCCACAAAGGACTTTCCGGGTAGGCTCCTCTTCGCTTATTCGAGCTAGGTGTCCCGCCCACCGGAGTCTACCGAGCTTGATTTCTCTTACAACGTTGGCTTCGAGATAACGTGTACGTACAACTCATGGTTGTAGCGTCTCCGGAATCGTCCACCCTCACATACGGGGCCAACAATTCTCTTTAAGACCTTCCTCTCGAACGCGGCTAAAAGTTCAGAGTGCCTTCTATTGAGCACCCAGGTCTCGGACCCATACATGAGTACTAGTAAGACCATGGTCTTGTACAGTAGTAGCTTGGATGTTCTGGATAAATTTCGGGATTTAAAAAGCCTTGATAGACCATAGTAGGATTTGTTGGATTTGATCAGCCGTTCGCGTACTTCTTCTTCCATATTGTTATCGGCAGATACTATTGACCCAAGGTAGTTACAGGATTGCACTATCTCAAATCCGTGCTCCACTACCCTGACAGTTTGACCAACATTAGGTCTTCTCTTCACAGAAGTTGTCACCATGTACTTCGTTCTTCCCTCATTAATATGCAGTCCCAGTATCCAAAAACACGGTATTCATAACCTTTCCAGCTGATTCCACCGTCTTTGCCTTTTTGGAGCCCGTTCGGCTTTAACAATACACTGTTTTGGCTGTTCTTTCGTTTTGGGAGTGTAGTGGTGTATCCATGTCTCATCTACAGTTACTAATCGGCGCAGAAACTCATCTGGGTTCCGACGCATGCACTCCAAAAGAGTCTTAGAAGAGACCACGTGGTTGAGTTTGTTCTCAGCTGAGAGCAAATGCAGCACCCATCTCGCAGACTTTTTTTCCATACCCACTATATAAGTTAACAATAGTAAGAGGATCAGATGAGATATGAGAGTTTAAGGTAAGCGATATGTGGTAACCATCGAATCTACGTTTATGATTAATGAACTGGAAGAAGGTTTTGAGGTAATTTTTTAGATTGGTCTGAGTTTTGGTGAGATAGTTGTGATAAAGGGTGTGGAAAAGATCCGTGAATTGGAGGTAACAGCCAAGAAAGTTGGAGTAGTCGGGTATAGTTCGGTTCCGAGATAAGGTGACCCATAACTTATTCCATTTGCTACGCAGGGAACGAAGCTTGTGGTTGTATGGTTGATGTTCTTTGTCTAGAGTATGGAACGAACAGGAATGTAGAGTAAAAGTTTTCGGTATATAAGTGGGTGATAGCATCTTCAATGGATAGGTGCTCGTAGCTCGTCGTTGATGAGCCGAAAGTTAGCTTTATGGAAATCGTAGTGATTGGAAGGGAGGACAGACTGTGGTGAGTGGACTCGGAAGAAGATCACAAGAAAGTTGGGTGGGGGGGGGGGGGGGGGTTTTCTATAGATCTATGGACGTAGGGGCTGGGTGAGACAAATCTATTGATAGGGTCGGTTGTAAAGATGAGATCTAGCTGCCTACCCAAAAGGTTTCGAACGTTGCTGCCCTGACGGAGGCAGGAATCGTCGTCTTTCAATGAAGAGACATTCCTTGGCAAAGGTGGAGTGGGGGGTGATGTGTGGTTGATCGTCAGATATAACCCAATTGAGTTGTGGAAGATTCAAATCTCCGAAGATTATGATGTCGTCCTCGCAATTATTCAGCTCGATTATGTGGCCTATAGCATTATGAGCTAGCTCGTAATCTTCAATAGGCTGGGATGGCAAGATATAGAAGCACATGACAAAGATTGATTTCCGAGAAAGAGTGATTTTGACAGTCACAAAGTCCAGCTTGGAGGAGGTAGGGAGAGCGAGGATGCTATGGACAGCGATGAACACTCCTCGACTGGGGGAAAACGCAGTAGTATGGTTGAGGAGGTTGTGGCGGTTCCACGAACCACACAAATCACCATAGGCTGAGAAGTCTTTGCTCCACCAAGGAACATACTCACCTATAACCAAACTTCACGTGCCCACAGACACGTGTCCCCAAAGTCCACCTTTTCACCTGACCAAAGGTGGCATCCATACTGGTGTCAACAACACCACGTATCCACAGATAAGTGGGTCCCCAGTCCCGAACAATTTCCCTAGGCCTGCACGGCGATCGAAGGACACGACCCAGTATACAAATTGTATACCGATCCATTAGCTGGACAAACACAAGTGGTTGGCACAGCTGCCCCAGATGTCGACAAACATCAAATCCCCGGCGATAAGCCAGTTGCCGTAAAACAATCCGTCGGCAAAACCTTTGTCCCTGCCGCAATGCACTTCGCCTAAACAAAGGCCATTGCGGAGAAACAGCAATAAACGAAAACGCTGTTCCCATAGGGCAAAGCAAATACGATAATTACCACGATACCAGTATCTCCAAGAATAAACCACACACCCGTATTTTTGCATAAGCAACGCAACAGAAGACGTGAAAATTCTGGCGATCCCAGAATGATCTACAGCAAACAAACGGCAACCCCGGGTCTGTGTGTGTGAGTGCATCCACACATCTAGCCTGCGACGAAGCAAAACCGCAAGGCAAAAAAAAAAAAGAATGCGATCATCCCTGGTGGAGAGATTCTTGATTCGGAGAGAATCACCAAGAAAGAGAACGACGGGGTGAGCAGAACCATCCCTAGAAGAAGAGTGAGTGAGTCGAAGTTGGAAGTGGCGGGACTTTGTTATCTTTTTTAGCATACTACCCGAACTATTATTATAAACGAAAATTAAAATTGTGTCCTAGACGATTAAGTGTAAAGAAACAAAGAATTAATAAAGAACAAAAGCAAAGCTAAACAAACTCAGCTCATTGTTTCATTGGTGGCTGATTCGCTCCGTGTTTGATTTTTGGACAGTGTTCGGCGGAACACTTCCAACCAAAAGACAAAAAAAATCCACCAAAAGGTCATCGCGGAAGATGGTGAACATGGGGGGAAAGAGTTCCAGGTTATATATGCTGGGGATTAAGTTCGTTTGGCTTAAAGCGACAATGTTAACAGGTAGGCCATGGGAGTTTCTGAGAATGGATTGGGTCTTTGGGCGAAGACCTCTTACGTTCTGATAATAGAGGGTTAGGCGAGTTATACTGTCGGTTTTGGGGCGTGGTGGGGGGCGTAGGAGATTATGAACGAAAAAACTTGTTGAGATCGGCCTTACTACGTTGAAGATGTGATAAGGTTCTGGAGTGAACGAAATGACCGACAGCTTTAGGATCATTTGGCACTTTATGGGGGGATAAATTGAAAATTACGTGGAGTTTTACGAATAGTTTGTGAAGACTGGGAACGTCAGTGGGTAAACCACCCTGTTGAATAGAGAGTTTGACACTGGTTTTGGTTTTTGCCTTCATGGCAGACATCAGATTTCTCGTGGGGATACGCTAGAAAGAGGCGAATATTTTCACATCTATTTCTGTAGAAAGTAGATAAAGTAGAGCGGATTATGAATGGGTGGACGACGGGTTTATTGTTTGTTCTCTTTACTTGAAGCGGAAATAGTGATAGCCGTTGGTAGAAGCGGATATGCATAAGAATTCAGTATATGGTACGGCAGCGGATCGATGTTCCCAATCACAAATTTTCAAAATTGTTTCTTGCTATATTAGACAAGGATGCAATTAAAAATACTCAAACGAAGATTTAATGCAAGACCCATGCAGCCGCTGTGGATTCCAATATCATTTATTGAATTCTCTACTCTACTTCCCGACAAATTATAAATAACCCAAAAATACTCGTGCACGATGTCTATCTTTTTGTCTTTACTTTTGTCTTTACAGTTATCCAATGTTTTTTTCTGTTTCTGTTGTGTAGATTTTCCTTCCGAATTAGTCCTTTATTCAATCTTTTTTTCCTTCTTCGAATGCTCACCTCTTAGCTGTGGTTTTTTGTTATTGGTTGTTATTGTTCGTTGTTTGTTCTCCTTATCTCCGATCAATATCAGTACTTTAGTACTATTCTCTTGATCTGTCCCACTTGTCCTGTTCCACAACAAAACGTAGTAGGACAAAATTGTTGTTAGTCCTAGGGTTGTGACATAAGATCAGTATTAGGTGCTATACAAGAATATATTATAATAAATACATGGGTGAGCTGAAAAGTTTGCGACCTAACAAAGATGCAAGACATTTTTTCTTTAAATTTATTTTCATTTTTCTACATAGTCTCCTTGTAACTCTACACACTTCTCCCAGCGATGCTCCCATCTCCCTAAACCCTCCAAATAGTATTCGGTGTTTTTTTTCTGCAAATTAACTGATTAGGGATTAAAAGAAGTCGCTTGGGGCTAGATCTGCTGAGTAAGACGGATGGTCAAGCAGTTCAAACCGTGATTTGTGGATTCTCGCCATGGCAACCGCTGAGGTGTGAGACGGCGTTTTTGGTCTAACATGAGCAAAGGCGGTGTGGGGTTTCTCTATATTACATGGAGAACCAACCCACAATTCCATACCTTATTTCGACCACTTTCAGCGCGTCATACCTATCCATTCCCCTTATATGCTATCCTGAAATAACATGTTTTCCCCAAGGACGCATACCTAAACTCATTATTCTATGCAGATAATGCATAATTGAGTTTAGCTAACATTTTCGCCATACGGCAATACTATTCCCCATAACCATGAGATTTCCACCGGAAATTCCATTCGTATTCGTTAGCAACAACCAAGTCGAATCAAACGACGCGGTTGCATCATCATCCATTGGCTTGGATAATTACCAACATTCATAAGAGTTTTTCCCACGGCACCATTTCCCTAGCCGATGTAGCGTCCTATCAATTTTCATCAGATCACCCATTCGCTTGGGATCAATGATCTCTTTTTGCAGGTGAATAGCACCAGCTAAATTTTCCTCTCCTTCGCAATTCTGTCTTTCTATAGTTCGATGACCTATGAGATCATCACTAGGTCACTGGACCAGTCGCATATGCGGCATTAATACACACACACTAAGCCAAATCAACCCTGGGTTATTGTGCTTTCCTTTTGATTTCTCCATCCTTGCTACGCCCATCGACGTCGAACGAATACACAAGTACGTTTCTACCTCGATGAGCGTGGGGAATTGAGGAATGCACAGGAGAGCATGATTACCATTGGCGGATCAGTGTGTAAAAGCAGAAATCCCAATTTCCACCCTAATTCCAACTAGTCACTATCCAACCACTGCAACGTACACACGTTACGCTGCATTCAGAGTCACGAGTCAGATCTCAATCGTCACAGCGGATAGTCACGCTGCCGCTAAATATCCTGAAACGCCATCCAACATACTCGTCGCAGTCCTCAAATCGCTTTCAGTTTTTTGTGTATTATTTGCCAAAGCGCACCTTTTCGATAGTTACATTGAGTTGTGATCCTTTCCTGTGTAAACACAAATATAAGTTCTTCAGTTTAAATCTAGTGATAAGTTATGATAATGTAAGTGAAAGAAATAAAGCCATCTCCATGGATTAGATTAACAAAAACAAGAAAACTCAGTACAAAATAAAAAAACAAATAAAACATTAATACAAACCATAAAATAAATAAAAAAAAGATTAACATCAATCAACACTCAGTGCCTTTTATTCATCTTGTCATTTGGTGTTTGGAATTTTGATAGACAATTTTTGATGGCATAAGTGTTGGCGGGTAAATGAATACTTGCCATACGTTGGCATACGAACTTTTTATCCCCACAGCGGCACCTAACCTAAGTTATGTTTCCGCGAGTGTTTTTTTCCGCACTAGAGCACCCCCAGTAAGAAAGGAAAGAAGTCTATAATAGTTATTCTTTTTCTTTTTATTTACTATCTCTTCCTTGTTTTTTAATTTATCTTTAGACTTTTTCTTAACTCTATTTAACAAAACTTTTCTTTACATATAGTTCACAGAGGTTCTTAGCAGTTACATATATTTAATGTTTGTTTTATTCTTAACACTTATTCACTTTAATTATTACTATTACTATTATTTAGGCACTTCTTTTCAATTTCCTGTCAATAACAGTTATTTCAAACTAAACTGCACTACCAAGCTTTTCACCTAATCGATATCTCTTCGGACCGCTCACCTAACACCTTTTCATCAGTTATCCTCAATCTTTACTACTTCCTATTCTGTTCGTACCGCTTCTGGTTACCTCGGGGTTAACACCTCCCGATGACGATTATGCAATTACGATTTCCATCGACCCAATTTACGATTTGCAATTACGATTTGTAATTGCGTTGAAATGCGACGTCAGCCGATATACCTCCATCGGTTTGCGTCACAGTTCAACATCCGCAATTGAAAAGTGACCTAATAAATTTTGTGTGCAAATACATATTTTTTGTGCTTTACCGATTGTGACGAAATGTGGGGCAATTAATTGCATTATCGCTCTGGGGTTTATATGGGTTCAGAATCGGTTGGCGTTTTTTGGTTTAAGTGCATCAATGACCTCATGTACAACTGTGGGGGTTCTTTAAAGGCTTCTCCAAGAACCACCCAATTCCTCAACTTAACCTTTCTTTCCCATCACCCACAAGACACCATACCTACCTGCAATTTTTGGCAGCGTAAGCTCCCAGCAGCATTTTTGTTACCTGGAAGAAAATCTTTCCGGCGGCATACATAATTTCGAACGTTTCTGGTTCATACTCCATGAACCAGTTCACATCTCTTGTCGGCTCAGCTTGTCATCAATAAACGATAAACTCACGCTGGCCAGCGTATTGCGGACACAGCTGCAACCGATATTCCCTTCTACCGTACATAGTTGTATCCTTATCTATCCCCTAACGTTCGCTGTAGACAAATGCCGCCCTCATTTAAATTTGCATGAACGAAAACAAAGGGCGAGTTAGAATAGAAACCCACCTCTCAGAACCATTTGAAATCCGGGACGGGCCAAAACAGGGAGATGGTCTATCACCATGTCTCTTTAACCTTGTCCTCGAGTATGTCATCAGAGAGGTACAAGACGACAACATGACCGGAACATCCCTGAACGGGGTCACACAAGTGCTCGCATATGCGATTGACATCGCCGTTCTGGGCGATAATCTAGAAACTGTAAGTAAAAACTGTGAAATCATCATGCAAGCGGCAGAAGAGGTGGGCCTGGAAATAAATGAAGACAAAACAAAATACATGATTACGGCGAGAGCAGGTGGAATTCAAGGAACACATATAAACGTCAGAGGCAAGATATTTGAAAAAGTTGGAGAATTTAAATATCTGGGAACGATACTGACGGCCAGTAACGAAATGTCGAAGGAAATTAACAAAAGACTACACTCCGGCAACGCTAGTTTGCACGCAGTCAGTAAACTGCTGAAATACAAACTGCTATCACCTAACATAAAGCTCTGTGTCTATAGAACCATAATCATGCCGATTGTTCTATACGGATGCGAAACATGGGCTTGTGGGGGTTCGAAGTATTATGCCTAAACACGGGCACTTGGTTCACTTAACACCCCAACGCTTCACTGAACAAATAGCACTCCGAAACGTAACCAACGAGGGAGGGCGTACGATTGGCAAATAATACACAAGGAACTAAAAACATTTTTGAGGACTGCGGCGAGTATGTTGGATGGAGCTTCAGATACTTGTGTGTCGTTTGAGGAATGAATAATGACTATTTACTCGGCGTAGAATTGCATTAAAATTTAGCGCGGCGGCGTGACCTGGCCGCGGTGATAAACGACAAGCGACTGACTGGAATTAGGGATGATTGGGTAATTCTGGATTTGCACAGCTATTAGCCAATCATCATCGCACTCTCTCATGAATCTTCTCAGTTGCACGTCTTAGTGAGATGAATAATACTTGCACATCATTCGACAGTCGCTAGACATGCGAAGGATGAAAAGAACAAAAGAGAGAGCGCAATAACTTCGGGGTTGGCTTAGCTTGTGTATCAATGCAGTCTCTGAGGATGACCTACTGCCCTAGTGCTATGACTGTGGTGATCTCAGAGTGCATTGAACCCTGGGAAGATAGAAATAGGAAGGAGAGGAAAATGTTCTGTGGCTATTCACCTGTGAAAAGAGATCATTGATCCCCAGCGAATGTGGTGTCTGGGGAAAGTGAGTAGGACGCCGACTTGGCTAGGGAAATCTTGTGGCGTCTCTAACAGATACACACACAATTCACAAGCAAAATAGTGAAGAACACCGAACGAAAATCGAATAAGAAAATACATCAGAGCCGTATACCATAGCGATAACATAACAATTCACATGAGTGGAGTATAGTCGAGTTTGAAGATCGAATTCTAAAATCGGCCAGTAGCCTGATGGGTAACGCTTAGGTTGAATTTTTGGTGATTCAAACTGTCATAGCGTCAGTTCGAATCACACGTTCTTCTTCACTATTATTTCAAACGCTATAATCTGTTCATGGGAACTAAATTAAATACTTTAGTAATTACCCCAGCGATTGCATGATTATGCAACCGCGTCGTTTGATCAAACTATGCCGTTGCTAACCGACATGATACGCTTTCCGGTGGAAATCTCATCGGTTAGCGAAATGGAGTTGCCGTATGGCGAAAAGATAGCTAAACTCAATTATCCATTATCTGCAGAGGATAATGAGTTTAGCTATGCGTCCGTTTAACACGATTTACAGGTGGAATAGCTTATAAGGCTTATTACGGTATGAAATTGTGGGTTGGTTCTCCCAGTGGTATAGAGAACCCCCACAGGCTCTCACAAAACGGGAAGAAAACAAATTCTGCGTGTTCGAGAATAAAGTTTTAAGGGGTATCTTTAGAGGTAAATATGACGAGGAGGCAGGGCAATGGAAAAAACTGCATAACAACAAATTGGAAGAGCTATACCGCAAACCTACTATAGTGAGAGTAATCAAGTCGCGAGGATTAAGATGGGCCGGACACGTGGCGCGATTGGGCAACGATAGGACCGTGCGTAGAATTCTTGACGATAGACCAACGGGAAAGAGACCGGTGGGACGGCCGCGACAGAGATGGGAGGACAATGTTAGGTTTGACCTTGAGGAGATCGGATCAGATGGTCGGTCGTGGAAGGAGGTGCACAGGACAGGGAACGATGGCGCAGTCGAGTCGGTGAGGTTATGAACTTCCGGGTTTCTACAGGCCAACAAATAATAATAAATTGACTCTGGGCAGGCGTTATCTTCGGAGTTTCCGAAAAAACCTTCGACCACGGAAAGGATGCGAAGAAAGCCCCCAAAATAACCCTAATTGATGTCGTAGAGGAACCCATGATAAAACTGGGTGTTTCATGCTCATGTAGTGCAGTTCTTAACACTTAAAGTATGCGTATCATGATATGCAACGCATGTCAGTTCATGCTTATGTAGTCAGTTCAAAACACTTAAAGTGTGCGTAACATGACACGTAACGTATGTTAGTTCATGCTCATCTAGTGCAGTTCTAAACACTTAAAGTATGCGTATCATGACACGTAACGTATGTTAGTTCCTCTATCTTACATATAGCAGTTTAGTATAAACAGTGATACAAACAGTCCGGTAAAATTAATTTCATGAGATTTATCGATCTTTAAGACTCTATATTAGATATACAGATACACGATCATCGCACGGAATAGAATACCGAAAGATAGGTTTTGGTGATTCAAGTTGAAGCCAAGACTGATTACATAAGTAAGTATACGTCGCTGAATAGAAAAACACAGTAGTCCAAGCCACAACAATTACGGAAACAACAAAGTCATATAATATCATCCGTCATATAGTGAGAGCCGAGTGATCAAATTCTCATAAAAAATAACAAGCAAAATAGCCTAACATGCATAGTAAAGTGCAAGTGAGAAAATAATGGAGCAGCCACGTCAGCGCGTCCGTGAACTTTTCAATTCCGACTTCCATGTAATAGATAAATAGTTACCTCTTCAATCAACTCGATTCTATTTGGACAGCACTTATTCTCATTTGAAAGCTCGATGTGAGTCGCATTCGCAGACTTGCGTCATAAATTAGAAACTTTTTCGGCTGCTATCATCCGATTTCCATACCTCAAACTGATGAATTCTATTCAAGTCGTGACTTAATAATCTGCATGGTCCCAGTCTGTTGCTCGATTCCCTCTAAAACACCAACAACTGTCCACACCACCGACGGCTGACCAGTCGACATCAGCAACACAAAGGAGATTCATCAATTTTTCAGATCTACATGTATGGAATGAATAAATTTTACTTATAGAAGACGAAAACGTGTGATGCCAACCGACGTCGGTGCTGAACAATGTAGAACGATCTATCTAGGCACTGAATCACACTAATTCGATAATAATTCGTTCCACATATTTGAAACGAATGAATTCTGAAGAAGTTCCTACAGGGAGTTGTCGTCGAAAAGCTACCGAGTTTGACCGATTGAATCGCAGTTAAAATACAATTTCCACCTTGATTATGCATACACTCGTGCACAGCAAAAACAAAGAAAAACGCTGATAGTAATTGAAATAGATATCAATTATCATATCTATTGTACATGTTTGTATACATCAGAAAGAGTAAACGACACTCTAAACAAATATAAATAATAACAAAAACGCGACAAAAAAAGGTAATACGAAAAAATAGGAAGTGGGAATAAAAACCCACACTCTGTGACCACAAAGACACCCAATCTTGGTATAGTTTCCAATTATAGTTATTGCCGTTTGAGGCATATCCGCACTCGAATCCAGTTTGTTGGTCATTCGAAAACAGTTTTTTATCTGACGGCTGCCATTAACCAACTTAAGCTACCCACACCACAGAGAGGCCCCACAAGATATGACAAACAAAAAAACAAAAACTGGGGGGAAAAAAACATGAAGCGAACGGATAAAAGGCGAACACAATCGTTTTTGACTTCTCCTTTTTTCATGGTTTATTCTTTTGTGTAAACGTATTCGTATATGTGTTTCGTTGCTTTTCCTACTTTGTTTTTTGACGACCAGTATACCGACCATGCCGTATAGGTATTCTGAAAACGATGGAGCACACCGTCGGCTTTTAAAATCCAGTCATCAGCGCAGAATCTAAAAAAACTGGTAATCAAGTTGACAACGAACGCCTCGTAATGAGCATTGAGTATGACAGCCAGCTTGAAGGTGTTTGTGTGTTGAAAATTTTCGATACTATGCCTTGGCGGCTAATGGTTGCGGAGGGAATGTACGGCCATATATCCATAGCGGTGGAGTGCCATGAGAGTAGTTGTGTGTTTTAAGCTTCGTATCTGTAAATTACTTGCACAGGGTTTTACAGATACAAGCGCTTAATGTTCGACGTATTTTTGTATATAGTTTAACTATTTTTCTTTCACCCATTCGTGTGCTTCATACTCATTATCGTAATCGTGTTTGACTTGTTCTTTCCCTTCGTCGTGTTGACCCAAATTGCATTCGAAAATACTCAAATCGTTCGTTTTCTGATCGATTTTTTCTTCATTCGACACAAATGCGTATTGGGATTTCTCGTGAAGGTTAATTTCCGATCATAGAACGAATTGGAGAAAAACGTGTATGCCGAGAGAAGGAGAAAGAATTCGAGGTATTTTTTAAAATCACAGTACACATATAGGTTAGGAAAACATGACGACGTAGTTCTTGAGATTTTCCACTTATGAAAAGTTATCCCAATGACGTAATCCCTAACACCGGTTGATGATATACAAAAGTACGAGCTTCGTTGACCCTTATAGGGCTGAACCTGAAAAATAAACATTCACATTTTATGGGATATTCTAAAAGCTACTTATCTAACGATGTTGGTCAAGAGATAATGCATTATTTCTGAAGTGTGTTTTGAAAGCAACGTTTAAAAAATGGATACTTCAGAAAAAACAGTTACAATAAGAAGTAATAAAGGTGTAGATCGACATCCAGGGTGTAGCCCAAAAGTAGTCATTGCTAACCTAATCGAAACCTAAGTTGTGGTGCCCGGACTTTATACCTCAAAAGCGGTGAATTATATTTCTCTTACAACTAACAAGAGTCGTTGTAGAGTAAGAAATGTAAAAACAAACAAATAGAAAATATCAACGATTCTGTGGCGATTTCAACAGAAACACGCACACAACCACAATGAATGATACGAGGGCAGGTCAACAAGTCCTTGGAAAAAGATAGAAACACCATTTTTTTTTGGGTAAATCCTTTTTTAATTTCCAACCTAATCTCCTTTTAGTTCAGTACGAGTTGACAGACGTCCCTCCAACTTTTTTTAACCTTCAGAAAAGTATGATTGGGGTAGTTCCTCAAAATAAGTATTTGTGAGTGGTGTGTGTGTTTTTTTTACACTAACGCGCGCAGAAAAGGGGATTTTGAAGTACCCTTGCTGCGGTTGAAGTTAGAATGTAGCGATTCTAACAGATACACACACAATTCACAAGCAAAAATAGTGAAGAACACCGAACGAAAAATCGAATAAGAAAAATACATCAGAACCGTATACCAAGCGATAAATAAAAATAATTCACACCAGTGGAATTTAGTCGAGTTTGGAAATCAAATTCCAAAACACGGTCAGTAGTCTGATGCTTCACTGCTTCGCTTTTCAATCGTTTCATCGTGTGTTCAATTCACCTTCTTCACTATCCTTGCTTAACGCTAAATAATTGGTGACTACAACGTGATCTGTACACATACGCAGCATACACTTCCCATAGTAAAGCAGAACTTCACACACGGTCACGACTTCCGCGTGGAGCTCAGCCTCCGACGTTTTCTCGTTTCTCTCTCGTTCGTCCGTCGTCCGCATACGAATCTGATCGTAACGAAGTTACTGCGGCGGGAGTGTGTAGCGATTCTAACAGATACACACAATTCACAAGCAAAAATAGTGAAGAACACCGAACGAAAAAAATCGAATAAGAAAAATACATCAGAACCGTATACCAAGCGATAAATAAAAATAATTCACACTAGTGGAATATACTCGAGTTTGGAAATCAAATTCTAAACACGGTCAGTAGTCTGATGCTTCACTGCTTCGCTTTTCAATCGTTTCATCGTGTGTTCAATTCACCTTCTTCACTATCCTTGCTTAACGCTATATAATTGGTGACTACGACGTGATCTGTACACACACGCAGCATACACTTCCCATAGTAAAGCAGAACTTCACACACGGTCACGACTTCCGCATAGAGCACAGCCTCCGATGTTTCCTCGTTTCTCTCGTTCGTCCGTCGTCCGCATACGAATTTGATCGTAACGAAGTTACTGCGGCGGGAGTGGTGTAGCGATTCTAACAGATACACACACAATTCACAAGCAAAAATAGTGAAGAACACCGAACGAAAAATCGAATAAGAAAAATACATCAGAACCGTATACCAAGCGATAAATAAAAATAATTCACACCAGTGGAATATAGTCGAGTTTGGAAATCAAATTCTAAACACGGTCAGTAGCCTGGTGTGTAACGCTTAGGTAAAATTTTTTTCGTGATTCGAGCTGTCATAGCGTCAGTTCGAATCACACGAACTTCTTCACTATTATTTCAAACGCTATAAGAATGCCAAGGCAGGGGCGCTGGTTCACTTCACCGCCAACAATGTCTGCGCAAAAATCGTCTTCCCGAAACAAACTAACAAGCACCAGTCGAAATGGAAAATAAAAGACAGAGTGATTTTGATGTTAATGTTTTTATTGTTTTGTTTATGGTGTTGTAATATTTTAGGTGCACCACCGTGCTTCCGGTTCCCCGGGAAGAGTGGGCTACCGTGGTTGTCCTTCATGGATGTGTCGATCTCGTCTATACACTTTCCGCGTACTAAACACACTAAACACTCGCAAAAACAAACACTTTAGTTTCTTTCTAAAACTGATTTTATTTTTCATTAAACTTATCTTATTTTTAAGGAGGTCTTCTCCTCACGCGCGCTACACATAGACTCCGGCAAGCGACTCCAGTTTAGTCACCTTTTCACTTCAAAATTCGAATTTTCAAATATCTTTATGTTCTTTCGAAGGTCAAGATGCATCGCCACTTATCATCATCATCGGCACGACAACCGGGAGCCGGTCTTGGCCTTATTTAGAAAGTCCCGAGGCTTGTTAAATTTTCCATAATGATTTGTTTTTTTCCGGGCAAGGTCATTAGTCTTGCGCCAGAGGCTCCCCGATGGGGAATCGAACCCCGGTCTCCCGATCGCCACTTATCGTTTGATCCTTTATTGGGGTTTTTATTTGTATTAGCCATCTGGCTAATGCAAACAAGAATGTTCGTGCATTTCAAATAGGTAGCACAAGATCCGTGGAAATTGGTTGTTAGTTTAGGATCTGGGAATCCGTGTCTATTAGCTAGTCATAAAACATCTGGTGTGTGAAAACATTATGTTTATGATTGCAAGAATTGTGTGTCGGCGTATCGAATAGATATGCCTTTGTTTGGAGAAATGCACTTTTAGGTTTTGGATCTTACAGGTTTTTTAGGTGCTAATTGCTTTTAGCATACCTGGGAAAATAATGCATTATGCTGTTTGAGTTTAGGAAATTGAATCGAACCAATGCATTAAATTGAATAAATAAATGTGAATTCAATAAATGAGAATTTGAACGTTTAGTTCGATTTGGTTACAATGTTATGTTTGGAATATCAAGTGGATTTTCTTATAGGTGGAAGGAAAATGTAATGTGGGAGAAAAATGGTAGGGCTTTTTGGAGCACTACAGTGTAACACGTTGCTGTATAATTGTTTATTCCAAATTATAAGAACTCTTTTGTTAACTAGACATGATCCACAGCTTTGAAAATTATTAATTTTTTTAAATATCAAAGCGTCGTACAGCGAAAAAGAAAACAACGCAAATAGTCACACAAAGATATAACAGACACCGCCCTACCACCAATTTCACGAGAACAGGTAACGAACGAGATTTTCTCCAGACACAGCTATTGCAATACTGATTTTTTTGTCGACAGTCAGGTAGGAACATTAATTACCGAACGACCGATTGGCGGTAAGCGCGCGATTAAAAACCTCCAGTCGGCGGCAACCCTCAAGACTCACTTCTATATTTTACGACTTCGACCAAATAACTCCCACTTGAAAAGAGAATAGGTTCGCACCCGACTGATGATAAAATCTGACTCCTCGATGCAACTCACATCCATCAGATTCAATGGCCGCGAATTGCATCGGGGGGAGCAACGGATCCACTTGACTGTGTAGGGCAGGTTTGATGCCCTGCGATGAAGCCGATGATCGGCGGACACCTGATTAAACAAACGCACGACCATCAGGGGCTGCGGCGATGTACCCGTGCATCGTTGATGATGTATGCCAGGGATAGAAATAGATTTTTGATTCAAAGTAAACAAAAACGCTATTTCACAGGTCAAATGGTGGCACGCATAATGTACTATGTTACAAAGGGTACGTCATTGGATTTGCTTAAGATTCCAGAGAAATACCGATGTAGGCAATATCTACTGGTGTCAACAGCTCGACCAGAGATTGGGAATCTGTTCACTTTAGCCAAATGGCTCTGAAGCATAATGGGGGAAATTGAATCTGGACGTTAAGTCCACAGAAAACTCGACGACAGTGTCTATGGTTGTTTGTTCGGGTTGGATGATGGGTCTTCACGGGACATGAACGTGAGTAAATAAACGATCACGTTCATGCTCAAATCAAATGCAAGGATGGGTAAAGGTTAGGGAATTGGTCGCACTAAAGCGGACCTTACGGTAGGATAAGATATACGATTAAGTAGGTATATCGATTTCAGCTGTGTCCGCAATACGCTGGCCAGCGTTTGTTTATCGGTAATTGAAGACAAGCTGAGCCGATAGGAGATGAACTGGTTCATGGAGTATGAACCAGAAAAGTTCAGAATGTATGCACCCCGAAGGGAAGGTTTTCTTTTAGGTATGGAAAATGCTGCTGGGAGCTTACACTGCCCAAAATTGCATGTAAGTACCATGGCTTTGTATGGGTAGAGGAAGGTGGTTAATTTAAAGAGGATGGGTGGTTCTTTGGGAATGCTTTAAAGAACCGCCACACCCTTAAATGTCAGAGCACAGTGCGAGCGGATGGAGAGGAAGTGGATAAGGAAAGGAGGTGTCGATGTACCATATATTGGTCTTAAATGACTGGAGATTACAATGACGAGGAAACACATTATCGGATAGAGCATTCCACATGCATGTGGTTCGGTATCGCGGGAAAATGTCTGAAGGGGCGGAACACATTCAGCAAGTTCAGTTGGGCAACGACCGTGGTAACATAATACCTACAGAAAAGAGATAGGCATGATTCATTGCGCCTATGTTCCAACGACTTACAGCCGATTCCCCGATAAGTTTCACTGATCATTCTTGCATCCTATCGAGCACATGTACTGCACTTTTGAATGTGCCTGAACAAATATGGGAATTAAACTCCATTTTGGGATGAATATACGCCTTGTAAATAGTGACCAGGTTGGGTGCCGTGAAGTATCTATTACCTCTCTTAAGCAACACCATATATTAGTCCCAACTTTTTGCAGCTTCAAATATGTGGTCGCTCCAATTAAGAGTCGAATTAATTCGAGTGCCCAGGATTGATAGTTCCTTGGCTTCGTCGATGTAAGTGCCGTTCAGCGACAGCATTTTTACTTTGGGGTTCGCCTTTGACGACAAGCGGCATCACTGCGTTTTTAAGGCATTGAATTCTACTCGGTTAGATAAACACCATTGATATATCTTGTTGAGGTCGGAATTCAATGTATCAAGCATAATCTGCTTCGAAGAGTTTGGTCGGGAATGTTCGTATGAGTATGAGAAACTCAACGTGCTACCATCAGCAAACGAATGAATTGGATTTAGGGTAATTGACAAGAGATGAGTTACAAATATAAGGAAGAGACTGGGTGAGAGTACCGAAACCTGGGGAACACCTCCATTAATTTGATGGGAGACAGATTTGACACCATCAAAAACCACTTGAATTGAACGGCCAGAAGGAAAGTCTTGTGGGGGTTCTTTAACTTTACGCAAGAACCGCCCACAATTTCAACCCCAAACTCCCTTGACAAATTCGCAGTTACCTGCAAAAATCCCCTCCACCAAAGACATTTCCTCAATAAGCTTTTATCCCTGTTCCTCTGAAAAGAATTCTCTCAGCATTCATGCATTTAATGCGTTATTCAAATTCTCTGAAAGAATCCGGTACACCATTCTCCATGCATCAACGTATCGGCAAAATTTCCAGAATCACATTTATCACCACTTCGCAAAATACTTTACACCACAGCGTATATAGGGCCAAAACCTTCCATAGTTCAGTCAGTTACCAGAAATCTCCAGCAATTAACAATGAGTTGTGTTGCCCAACAATTACAAGAGCATTGAATTGCCAAAAGCCAAGATTTTAGGTTCCATAACTTGCCAAAATTGTCCAGCAATAAATTGAATTGTACTGAAGTGAGGGCAGGACCCTCCTTTAGTACAAATGAAATAAATATAGAGAAAAAAAATGAATAGTGCATTTTAGAACAAAGTCGGTGCAATAGCGTAGATTATCAGTTGAACCTAGGTAGACACAGTTACATGTATATGTAATATTATATAAACTGAAATCTTACAAGTAGAATTACTACCTGGAATGGAAGGTAGGTGATTCGTCGATGACATCGCGGTTGGAACAATTGAGGCAATTAGAGTGATTAAAGACTGGCTACAATCTAGAATTAGCCGACCACCAAATGGAGGCTCCTCATAATTAGTCGAAAGCATGTGAAATATGTCAATTTGCAGATCGGAAAACAGACCATACGGTCAAAAGAAGCAGTCAATTCGGAGTCATGCTTGACAACAAGCTAGGATTTTTTAAGTCCCGCGTAGAGTATGCTAGTAAAAAAGCCACAGGCGTTCACACAGGCCTCTCGGAAATTCTGCCAAATATTGGTGAACCAGGATAGAAAGGGGCATCATCTTGTGATAATCAGTACTAGTATATGTCGCACCGGTGTGGGAAGAAGTTCTACAACCAACTGAAGAGTGTGATGAGACAAAGGCTTCACGCATTAAGAACCATATGTAGTTTCAGGACGATTGTCGAAGAAGCAGCATTTGTTATTGTGGGAACACTCGCCATAGACAGCCTAGCTGAGGATGCGCTTCGGATCTATAACAGGAGAGCCAGGAGGGAAGAAGTGTCTAGTGAAATTTCGACGATTTTTTTTAAAATTACTTCTCCCAGGAGAGGCGAACCTAAAGTGCCTAGTCGGCTCCCCCGCATCCGATTGAATAACTGTTGGAGTCCTTTTTTAAACTATTGCAGGCTGAAATGCGTCAAAAATACTCCCGCGAGGATAGAATTCCACAGCGTTCCCGTTCTGTAAAGGAAAGAGTTCTAGTACAGTGATGTGCGTGCCGTCGGGAGATGAATCGCAAATTGATACGATCCGTTGGATTGTGTTGTGAAGCGCGAAGAGACCAAATTTTGCCCTGTGAGTAGGGCGTTAGAATATACTGACAGCTAGGCCGACTTGTCGTAAGAGGCGACTAAAGACCGACTGGTAGGTGGGCTCCCACCGCCCTGTCGTCCAGTGAAATACCACCCCATCAAACTATAGGCTCCGTGAAATGGTCAGGAGAACTTCCTGGCCAGCTTTCGGAACTTGGCTGATGGACCGGTTTGAGAAAAGGTTGATTTAGGTGGTCGTCGGTCCCATGGTGAGATACCACCCCGCCACGCTGTACATTCCGCGACACCGTCGGCGGAAATCTTCGACTATGTTTCGGATGTATGGCTGATAGCCCGGACTGATACGGAGATAAATCATGATTGTACCTTCTGAAAAAAGGATTCTGGAGGTAAACTAGTTTCTCATTTGGATCTCCAGTCAGATGGGAATATGTCAGTGGAAACATCATGCAAATATTTTGGTAAATAACCGAACTGTAAGAAATTCGTCATCGCGTAATCGGGTTCGTTCTCGAAACTCTATCGACGTTCGACTGTAACGGCATTTCTTTCAAGGACATCGGTTTCACCAATACTAATGTAAACGCCGTCCACCGATATCTACAAACAAGGAGACCTGATATCCTCGCCCTAACTGCGACCCAGGTCGATTCGTCAACTGATTCGACATATCTTTGTTGCTCAGGATACGACTTACCTTCGAGATTCCGTTTTAAATGTGGAGTCTGCGTCTTCACGCGGTACGATCTGGTTTGCCAAAGGATAAAGGCGTTAGAACCCAATAATTTGGCCATCATATGGTTGAGGGTCGTGATGAGGAATACTGTTACATTTCATTGTTGTTTTTACTGCTCCCCGAATGACGATCGACCAGCGACACTTTTCGAACATCTTTCAAGTACCGTCGACTGGATACAGATCAACCACTTGGCTTCTGAAATTGTCGTCCTTGGCGATTTTAATGTGCACAATTCCGGCTGGTTGTTGCGTTCTAGCATAACGGACAAGACTGGGAAGCTACCGGAGATGTTCGCTGTTAGTCGCGATTTGACTCAACTTGTGAAGGAGTGTGTCGGGTGCCTGAAGTGATTATGCGAAAACCCTGGATCTGTTTTTGACATTCGAGCCGAGCTTTTATATCGTAGAGTGTGCTGCGGCACTGGGAATCTCTGCTTGGTATGAGTCGCGCAACTAGTTACATTTCAAACGAATAAACGACTTGAGCAACTTCGCCAAGTATGGAGATATGGGGCTGCCAACTGAGCCGATTTGCCAGATTTCTTCGCATCTTTTCCGGGGTCGGAGGTGTGCTTTGGGGACACCGATGCTAAACGCTTGCGCGGGTCCAGTCACAGAGATTATTCTTCTCGGGACGGAGATCTTCATGTCGCATTCCATCAAACGAAGTTCATCTCATAAACTTCGGTTTGATACAGAAATGCGAGCAGAGAAAAAAAAATAGCTTTTAAACAATGACGCACCAATCCAACCGAGGTTAACAGAACGAATTTCTTTAGAATCAGAAACGCATGCAACCAGGCGCTTGATACCGCGAACAAGGCTTACAACGACACAGTGACCAATAAACTCCTTGAGGGCCCAATTGGTTCGCGTCCCTTCTGGTCAATGGTAAGGGCTGTCAGCAGCAACTTCGCTTCCTCATCTTCTCCTCCGTTAGTGACAGACAATGGGACGTTAGTCACAAATTGAAAGGATAAAGGTAATGTGTTCCCGAATTTATTTTCGACGAATCCAAACCTCAATACCAGTCTTTTGGAGTCGCCTGTGATCGCGTCGGCACGGTCTTCGATGCGAGATGCATCGAATGTGAGGTTCCGCCCGCATTCTATTCAAAGCATCCTACATGAACTGGACTGTAAGAAGGCAACCTGCCCGGACGGAATACCAGCAATAGTCCTTAAGAACTGTGCTCCAGAACTATCGCCGGTTCCGCATTCCATCAAACGATATTGATCTGATAAGCCCTGGTTTGATAAAAACTGCGAGCAGATTACAGCGGCAAAAAATAGAAGTTTTAAACAATGGTGCTCCATTCCCACCGAGGTTAACAGAATATATATTTTTTTGAATCAGAAAAACGTGCAACGAGGCGATTGATACCGCGAAGAAAGCGCACAACGAAGGAGTGCCCAATAAACTTCTTGAGGGCACAACTGTTTTGCGTCCCTTCTGGACAATGGGAAGGACTGACAACAATAACTTCGCTTCCTCCTCTTTTCCTGCGTTGATTACGGGCAGCGGGACATTAGTCACAAATTCAAACGATAAAGCTAATGTGTTCGTGAATTTATTTTCCGCGAATTCAAACCTGCGGCGATACGATTTTCGATGCGGGTTGTGAGGTTCCGTGCGCGTACAATTCAACGCATTCTATGTGGACTGGGCTGTAAGAAGGCAACCGGCCCGGACTGAATACCAGCAATAGTTCTTAAAAACGGTGCTCCAGAACTATCGCCGGTTCTTGGCAGACTCTTCAGCGTATCTTATATACAGAAGACATTTCCTACCTGCTGGAAAATCGCTTGGGTTCAGTCAATGCCAAAGAGGAGGAAAAAATATCTCCCACATTACCGGTCGATAGCATTACTGTCTAAGTTATCTAAGGTGATGAAAAATGTAATCAATGCCGAATTAATTAAGTATTTGGAGTGCAACGGACTTCTGAATCATCGTCAACACAGATTCCGTGGCAGGCGGTCCACGGGAAAAGTTTTGACCCTTATAACCGATATATGGACATCTGCGATTGAGGGGCATGGTGTGTCAAGAGCGGTCGCATTGGATATCTCTAAGGCTTTTGACCGCGTATGGCATGGGGCATTGCTGAGTAAACTTCGTTCATACGGAGTTTCCCTGCAGCTTTTCGACTGGAGGAAGAGCTTCCTTCAAAATCGATCGATCCGGGTTGTTGTGGACGGCGGGTGTTCGGATCTGTATCCTGTTGATTCCGGGGTGCCTTAAGGTTTTATTTTGGGTCCAATCTTGTTTTTGCTTCACATAAATGATTTGCTTGAGTCAACTGGTAACAATGTGTTCAGTTTTGCGGACGATAGTGGGGGTTGAAGTACGTGCCTGACACGACACGGGTTCACTTCACTCCCCAAACAATGTAAAAGTTCCGCCGAGAGAAGAATAAACACTCTATTGTTGTTGGTTATAGATATAAATTGCGCGGAAGGACACTGAACTCCACACTCGAGTTCCAGGACACTGTACACTGCAGAATGATGACAAATTAAAACGCGGATGTTGTTGTTCTGTATAATGTTAATTTATTGTTTTGTTTATGGTGTAACACGTTGCTGTATAATTGTTTATTCCAAATTATAAGAACTCTTTGGTTAACTTGACATGATCCACAGCTTTGAAAAATATTAATTTTTTAAAATATCTGATCGTTGTACAGCGAAAAAGAAAACAAACACAAATAGTCACACAAAGATATACCAGGCACCGCCTTAACACCAACTTCACGAGAACAGGTAGCAAACGAGATTTTCAGACACAGCTATTGCAATACTGACATAGTCTCACGACTCCGACGATGCAATGACCGGGACACGTGTGTCCGGTTGGGCGGTAAAATCTGACCCGCCGATGCAATCCATATCCGTCAGATTCTCTATGTGTCCGTATAAGACATGTACGATGCCCTTCAGCCTGCATATCGGCAACGACGAAAATGCACCTGAATAAACATGGGAACGAACATAAGGGACTGCAGGCAATGCGGTCATAAATCCTTGATGACCTGCCCCTGAGAACGAAATAGGTTTTTGCTTTAAGGTAAACAAAAACGCTATTTCAAGGGTCACGATGAGATGCACATCGGGTTTGCTCAGGCGTTCATGATAATGCCGTTGTAGACTGTACATTCATAGGTGACTATAGGTCAGCCGAAAATTTGGGTCTTGTTTACATGACGGTACTGGTACATGAGTACAATGGCGACGAATTAGCCTTGCAGATGTGCAAGCGTACGTCTCGCCCAGGGTGGCCATGGACCAGCGGTTGGTTACTAGCATAAACACAGTGATGCTACTGTGTGTTTGTTTGTTTTACAGGCCGGAGCATCGTTAGGCATGATCTAGGGTATGATTGTCTAATGCCAATCATATTCGTGCCCAAATCCCATGATCGGTAGATAACCGATAAAGGAAATTGGTCGCAAGTGCTGCGAAACTGGGGATTGGGGCAATAAATGGTTATGAACCGTAGCAACACCATCGGCTACAGCCGTGTCAACACTTACGCTGGCCAGCGAGTGTTTATCTATTATAATTGCTGACGAGCCGAGCCGATGGAGATATGGTATGGTTCACATAATATGAAACGGAAAAATTCAATGTGATGCATGCCTTGATGAGGTTTAACTTTCAGGTGAAAGTTATTTGCTTAAGCTGCTCGAATGCAGGTAAGTATAGAGGTTTATGGAGTGAGGGAAAAGCGGTTGATTTAAAGAAATTGATGGTTCTTTGGGAAAGCTTTAAAGAACCGCCACAATAGTACGCTTGCTTCCCCGTTTTCGAGTGACCGGCCGATTAGTGCATCAACGTCGCAGCAGCTGAGATATATCCGGATGGACTCTCTGAATCGGGATCTGAATAAGGTCCTGCAGTGGGGAAAGGCCAATCTCCTCGACTTCAATTCAACGAAGACACAATATACAACATTCACAACGAAAAGTGGATCATCGGTTCCACCGCTGATGATGAATGGCCAGACCCTCGAATCGGAAAGCTTGAAATTGCTCGGCGTCACGGTGTGTGAGAATGTATATTAGAGTCGGATGGAACATCGAATTCGTTAAAGGACGCGTTTGTATACAAACTCGGGCTTCTGTACAGGCAACAAACACGAATGATATGCTTAGTAATGTAAAGTTTTAGCTACGAGAAATTACGTCCTGGATTGGAACAGAAAGCATATGATCAGAGAAGGTGATAATGTCCCCACGATGTGGAAAGAACAAGGACACGAGGTTATAACCAGACTGGTTGAAATCTGACATATCGGTATCGGTTATTATCTGAAGTTCGCTTAATACAAGAATTGCCGGTTTGTGATTACATATATGAGTAGACACAAAGAGCACCTTAAACCACGGGTGTTGCACTGGCTGACGCGAAACTCTCTGGCGATAGCAACCGCCAGGAATAAAAGACTTATACCTCCTTGGAATGGGATGTACGCCGAGAGCCATAATGAATAAGTGAAAGCGACCACTATAGTATGTGCCCTAAGAGTAGCTGTTTTACTGAATTCCTGCAGAACCTCAGGTCACAACATAACGAGTAAGCCGCCGACCTCACAACAGAAGATCACTCCCACCAGTTCAAACATCGACACCAGTATAGTTTCAAATGACTATTTCTCGAAAGAGGGGTTCTAAGTGGCTGTGTGCTTAATAGGATAGAAGGTACAAATAAGATCCAATAAGTTAGTAAAATGGGCGCCTATGTCTAGTAACCGTGCTGACTCGAGTTTGGTATATTTACTAATGTCACTACGGAAACTGTTCCGTGGACATGACTTGCAGGTATTATGGGTGTTCGGTTTACTTACTCCCAACGATCTAATAGGTTCTATCAATTTACAATTCATCTTTCTGTTGCACGTACATCTCTGTACCAAATTCGTTTTCACATAAAACGGGAATACTAGAGAACTCTATTCCAACACCAGTATTTCCAGTATTTCCACAATGCTACAATTTGCAAATGTATAAAAAAAAAACAACAGCTTTCTATTCTCATCCCAGGGTGTTGCCTCAGCGCTACAAAGTCGCCTCTCTTGAAAGAAGTATTTAAATAAAAAACTTTGAGCCAAGGGCTACAATAGCGTCTGAGGTAATCGCAAAAATGTTGACAGTATCTTCATCATTTAACTGAATTCATGGAAGTTCATATTTCACCTTTTGCGCATCCAAGGTCTTTTGTTACCACTAACCATGTATTAATGAAGAGTATCAGGTAACTTTAGTTTCAGCAGACCTACCACAGCTCTCCCCGACCCAAAGTCACTTTAGGGTAAGCCTACCGATAAGACATAAGGCTCCCATTCAACAATGTCTCGGCTTTCAGAACCAGATGCGCGTCCTGTTTCTTGATCGATTGCCTAATCTACACTTCACAGTCAAATAGAACATTAGCTGCAATTTCAAAATCAAATCTCGAGATTGATAAGCTTCAGCTCAATTTAAAAAAAAAAAAAAAAAACTATAATGCAAGTAACGCCTCGCATACAACCTCACCCATGTTACCCAACAAGCAATTGAAAGACGGAAATCAATATCATTTAAAGAAGAACAACAAAAAATCTTTCATAATTCGTTCTAGTATCGACAGTGATATTAGTTCCTTCTGCCGAGTTCTCAAGCATTTAGTCAGAAGGGGGCAAATGGCCGGCTGATCCCTGCAGCCCCATTAGACGCCATGATAATCCAATACAATGACTCCAATATATTTCTTCAAAACTACATGCCGCTGACTGCAACCAAATTGAAAACATCTTTTCATGACACATCTCGAATCGACTTTCCACACAATCAGCATCTCCTTAGAGTTCAAGAGGGAAAAGTAACTAAAACAACAAAATCACCCGATTTTGGTTTTGTCGTTTTTGCTGCACCCAGCAGCAGCACCATGGACAAAAGTTCCTTTTGTGTAAAAAACGAATCTTTTCTCTATCTTCCAAGCACCAGTATTCGATCCAGAACAAAACACGCAAAGACGTCGAAAACAGCAAAATCAACTTTGTCGCAGCGGCCAGAACCGGTCCCCCGATTCTTGTGTGTTAGTTTCGTGTGGGTATACGAAAACCCCATCTGAAGATACAACACGGAACATGTATCGATACTCGGAACGCCATACCCATGGTACACTTAATAAAATAAACATCTCTGCCCATGGCAGGCCCAAAGATCTGTGAGTCTTCTGCCTCTTTTTTCCATTTCTGGCCTCTTTGCAAAATAAAATATCTAACTAGGAAAATTGAATGGAAAACAAGAAAACGAGAAAACATGTTGAGATACTTTGGCGTCAATAAGAAGCGAACTAAATAACTATCTTTCTCGGATTTCTTCCTTCTTTTGCTTTTGCTGGGAATTGGGTTTCGGATTCAGCTTCGGCTCCGGCTTCGGCTCCAGCTTCGACTTCGATTCGATTTCTTCTTGGCCGTTGTCTTCTCATTCTTTGTGTGTAGTGAGACAATGAAAACTGATTCAATTCCGTAAATGGGAAATTCATGCTTCACCGACAAAATAGATACACGTACAAAAACGTACCACACCAACAATAACAACACATCGTAATAAATGTTGGAATTTAACTTTGAGATTTTAATTGACTCTAGAGTTGCCAAGTCGTTCGAGGTGAGCCCCGCAACTGACGCCGACAGTAGCGTAACGTGTTTTGGAACACTTTTCGGGTTGGTCTTGAAAAACCCTGAAATACAATTCAATTTATTTTCATGGGAATTCGAAACGAAATGCAAACTGACGGAATGAATGGCTGGATTATCAAATGCATTTTAACGTCTTATCTTGAACACGGTTGAAGTTAAAAACTCCTCGACTATAGGATGCAACTACATGGCATTGTGTTGTTGAAAAAGGATAAGCGCTTTTAAATGTTCCGTACTGAAGTGAAATACACCAGAATTCAAGATGGTGATGAGCTCCTTATCCACAAACATATGTACTTTGTTTTCTTCCTTTTTTATAATTGAGCACACTAAAGAGATTATTAATGACCTTAGAGTACGAATAGATTCAGCGTAGGCTATAATGAGTGAAAGGTTAAGAATAAGGGTAGGAAAGATAGAAAAAACAATAAAAAGGAAGGAGTGAGTACAATAATGCTTGGGCTTTGCATGCGTCTGAGCCCCCGCATTGCTTGCAGCCAGCAGAAAAGACTATCAGAACAGACGGCAACATGAAGTATTAGCAGCAAAGCAGCAAGGGAAAATGTGAAAATCTTGCATAGTTTCCAAACTCAATTTGTCACCTTCACAACAAAATGTTCCACATACTAAACAATTACTCATGATTGTCAAAACCCAGCAATAGGGATATAACCAAAAATTGAGCTAATTGTGGGCAAAACACACAGCCAAATAGTGGGTATACGGTAATAGTTATAAAAGTAATGAGACTGGCAACACGGTGCATGAACCGGCAAAGTTGTTATCGCTTCTTTCACACAGCAGTTAGTTTAAATCATGTCTTTGACTCAATACTAGTTTGAACTTGCTGCAATTAACACATGAGTACTGAGACATTGGAAGTAAAGTGGAAAAAGGTGGGGCAAAAGTAAGTCAATCATTTTTTTTCCTGAAAACAGAGTCCATTTATGAAGTGCGTTATGACCATCGACCGAGAAAATGTTGCATCGTGACAATGCGCCCTGTCACACAATGGCAATCTCCACCAATGATTTTTAGCAAGAAATAGCGTTCTTGAGGTGCGTTAGATCTCTTATTAACCGGATCTCAGGCTCTGCAAATTCTTTTTACCCCATCATCATCATCATCATCGGTACTACGATCCGGTCTTGGCCTTATTTAATAAATCTCTTCACCAGTCCCGATTTCGAGCCGATATTTTGCACCCCCAGACTCTGGGCGTTCTGGTCTACGCCATCCCTCCATCGCAGACAAGGTCTACCGCGCTGTCTCCTTCCATACATCCTGCCACAAAGTACTTTCCGGGCAGGCTCCTTTTCGCTCATTCGAACTAGGTGTCCCGCCCTCCGGAGTCTACCGAGCTTGATTTTTGTTACAACATTAGCTTCAAGGTTTCAACTATCATTGTGAATTAAACATCATGTATTTGGCGCAAGACTAATGACCTTGCCCGGAAAAAAAAACAAATCATTATGGAAAAAAAAATTTAACAAGCCCCTCAGGCCAAGACCGGTTCCCGGTTGTAGTGCCGATGATGATGATGATGATGATTAGCTTCAAGGTAGATCGCGTACAAGTCATGGTTGTAGCGTCTCCGGAATCGTCCACCCTCACATACGGGGCCAACAATTCTCCTTAAGACCTTCCTCTCGAACGCGGCTAAGAGTTCAGAGTGCCTTTTACTGAGCATCCAAGTCCCGGATCCATACATGAGTAAGACCATGGTCTTGTACAGTAGTAGCTTGGATGTTCTGGATAAATTTCGGGATTTAAAGAGCCTTGATAGACCATAGTAGGATTTGTTGGATTTGATCACCTGTTCGCGTATTTCTTCTTCCATATTGTTATCGGCAGATACTATTGACCCAAGGTAGTTAAAAGATTGCACTATCTCAAATCCGTGCTCCACTACCCTGATAGTTTGACCAACATTAGGTCTTCTTTTCGCAGAAGTTGTCACCATGTACTGTTTTTCCCTCATTAATATGCAGTCCCAGCATCCAAAAATACGGTATTCATAACCTTTCCAGCTGATTCCACCGTCTCTCCGTTTTTGGAGCCCGTTCGGCTTTAACAATACACTGTTTTGACTGTTCTTTCGTCTAGGGAGTGTAGTGGTGTATCCATGTTTCATCTACAGTTACTAATCGGCGCAGAAACTCATCTGGGTTCCGACGCATGCGCTCCAAAAGAGCCTTAGAAGAGGCCACGTGGTGGAGTTTGTCCTCAGCTGAGAGCAAATGCAGCACCCATCTCGCAGATTTTTCTTCCATACCCACTATATCAGATACTAAGAAGGTATTTGAAAATGAAAAATATTTTTATTATTAGACTTTTGCCCAATATTTATTTATAACATAACAAAATAAAGAATAATTGAAACAAAAATGTCGAAAATTTCCAAAATTCCAGGGTGGTGAAGTGGGGGGTTAAAACAAAAGCGTGCGTCCTGATGAACATGATTTTGACTCTTCTAATTATCTGAAAAAAAAAAAACAAAAATGGATTCTTAATCAGCGAAGGTGTTGTAATCGTCCCTACCTCGAAGAAATAAAACAAAATTTTTGGCAAAATGGCAACTGTTTGAAAAAAATTATGATTTTCCGGTTATTAATTTTTTTTAAATTGTAAATTTTTTTTATTGTAAAGCTTGGTAGGGAACCAGGTTTTTTTTTTTATAAGACTTCTCTCGGGAGAGGCGAACCTATAGCGCCGAGTGGGCGCCCCGAGATACCATCAAATATCTGTTGCAGTTCTTTTTGAACAGTTGCAGGTTGTAACGCTCCGGTAACACTCCCGTGGGAAGGAAGTTCCACAGCTTCCCCGCTCTGTGACGGAACGAGTTCTGAAGCAGAGATGTTCGCGCCGTAGGGAGATGAACCACAAACGGGTGCGATCCGTCGGATTGTCTTGTGGAGCGCACATAAACCGAATTGTGTGGAACAATACCAAGAATCTCCGAAGAACAGTACCCGTGATAATATCTGTAAAACAGACAGAGGTCAGCTACGCGCCATCGGTGTGATAGCGACTGTAGTCCCGACGTCAGCGCCGAGTCCCCGATCAGGTGGATCGCTCGTCTCTGTATGCTCTCAAGTAGGTCGAGGGAATGTTTAGGAGCAGAGTTCCAAACATGAGAGCAATATTCGAGCGCGGGACTAATTTGGGATTTATATAGGAGAAGAAGTTGGACAGGAGTAAAATATTTCTTGGCTCTAAAAAGATAGCTCAGTTTTCCCGAGGCTGACCTGGCGATACTCGACACGTGTTTATGCCATGATACATTCCCACAGACCGTGACACTGAGCAATCTCAAACTTTCCCCAGCCGCGAGGGCCCCGCCATTCATCATCAGCTGTGGAACCGATGATCCACTTTGATTTGTGAATGTTGTACGAGTATATTGTGTCTTCGTTGCATTGAAGTCGAGGAGATTGGCCCTTCCCCACTGCAGGACCCTATCTAGATCCTGATTCAAAGAGTAAATCTGTCTACATCTCAGCTGATGCGACGCAGATGCACCAATCGACCGAACACTCGAAAAGGAGGAAACAAGCGTACTATCATCCGCAAAAGTGAACACTTTGTTATCCGTTGTCTCCAACAAATCATTTATGTGAAGCAAGAACAAGGTTGGTGCCAAAATAGAACCCTGGGGCACCCCCGAATTAACAGGATACAGATCCGAACACTCGCCGTCCACAACAACCCGGATCGATCGATTCTCGAGGAAGCTCCTCGTCTAGTCGCAAAGCTGTTGGGAAAGTCCATATGAACGAAGTTTGCTCCGCAATGCCCCGTGCCAGACGCGGTCAAAAGCCTTGGAGATATCTAATGCGACCGCCCTTGACTCACCATGCCGTTCAATCGCAGATGTCCATATATCGGTTATAAGTGTCAAAAGGTCTCCTGTGGACCGCCTGCCACGGAATCCGTATTGACGATCATTCAGAAGTCCGTTGCACTCCAAATACTTAACTAACTCTGTATTGATGACTTTTCCCATTACCTTAGATAAAATAGACAGTAATGCTATCGGACGGTAATTTTTTCCCGTCTTTGGGATTGGCTGAACTCGAGCGATTTTCCAGCAGGCAGGAAAGGTCCTCCATGCATGAGATAAGCGGAGGAGTCTGCCAAGAACCAGCGATAGCTCTTGAGCACAGTTCTTAAGGACTATTGCTGGTATTCCGTCCGGGCCGGTTGCCTTCCTACAATCCAGTTCACGTATAATGCGCTGAATAGTGCGCGGACCAAATCTCGCATCCCGCATGGAAGACCGTACCGGCGAGATCACAGGTGGCTCCAAAAGACCGGTATCGAGGTTTGAATTCGCGGAAAATAAATTCGCGAACACATTATCTTTATCTTTTGAATTCGTGACTAACGTCAAGAGGAGGTTGTGAAGTTACCGCTGACAGCTCTTGCCATTGACCAGAAGGAGCGCGAACCAGTTGGGCACCGAAGGAGCTTATAGATCACCCTGTCGTTGTGAGCTTTCTTCGCGGTATCAATCGCTTGGTTGCACGCGTTTCTGATTCTAACAAAATTCGTTCTGTTAACATCGGTGGGATTGGAGCCCCATTGCTTAAAAGCTCTATTTTTTGCCGCTGTAATCAGCTCGCATTTTTTGTCAAACCAAGGTTTATCAGACGAATTTCGTTTGATGGAATGTGGAATATACATCTCCATCCCCAGAAGAATAATCTCTGATACGGACTCCGCGCAAGCGTTAACATCCGAAGCACACCTCGGACCATGGAAAGGATGCGAAGAAATCTCGCAAATGGTCCCAGTTAGCAGCCCCATACTTCCATTCATGGCGAAGCTGTCTAGGCCGGTTATTCGCTTGATATGCAAGTGCTTGCACGGCAGATACCAAGCAGTGATCTGAGTTTCCCAGTGGCGCAGAAACCTCTACGGTATAAATACTCGGTTCGGATGTCAAAAACAGATCCAGGGTGTTCGCATAATCGCCTCGGGCATCCGGCACTCGCGTTGGCTCCCCCACGAGTTGAGTCAAGTTGTGGCTTACAGCAAACATCTCCGCCAGCCTCCCAGCTTCGTCGGTTCTGTTAGAATGTAACAACCAGCCAGAAAGTAACAATCACCAAGGACAACAATTTCAGAAGCCGGGTGTTTAATCTGTATCCAGTCGATGGATGAATCAGTTGACGAATCGACCTGGGTCTCAGTTAGGGCAAGGATATCAGGTTTCGTTGTTTGCAAATATTTGTGGACGGCGTTTACATTCGTATTGGTGAAACCGATGCCCCTGATGTTACAAAATGCCCCCACCAGTCGAGCGTGGGCAGAGCCTCGAGAGCGAACCCGGTTATGCGATGGCGAACCTCTTAAACTTCCATTATTTATCATGATATCTGCATGATGTTCCCCCCGACATAGTCCCACCCGGAGATCCGAATGGGAGACTAGTTTACCTCCGGAATTCTTTATATGAGAAGGTACCACATGACTTAGCTCCGTGTCAGTCCGGGCCATCACCCACAGATCCGAAACACCATCGAAGATTTCTCTCGGCGATATCGCGGAATGTACAGTGTGACGGAGTGGTATCTAACCTTGGGACCGACTACCACCTAAACCAAACTTTTCTCGAACCGGTCCATCATCCAAGCTCCGAAAGATGGCCAGGGATTTCTCCCGACCATTTCACGGAGCCTAAAGCTTGATGGGGTGGTATTTTACCGGGCGCGCAAGGCGTTGGGACCCCGGCAACCACTCGGCCTTTAGTCGCCTCTTACGACAAGCTGGCCTAGCTGTGAGTATATTCTAATGCCCTACTCACAGGGTGGGTGAAGTTATGTCATCAGAAAATATTCTGAACTACTTGTACGAAGCTGATACTGCCAGTGAGTATCCGTCTCTGAAATCCAGATATTAATCTCATGAATTGAAAACCGATGAAAATCATTTTCTGCAGAAGCTTGAGCAGAGTAAGATGCCAGCATCTTTTAAACGTAGGACTGTGGGGAGTATTGGCTGTTGTGCAGGGCACGAGAACGCGTTCACTAATATTCCACCGATAGTCGATCACCGAACATTTATTGCAATGGAAGAGCAAATGTTAAAAATGACAAAAACCCACGAAATTGGTAACACGAGTATGGGTGCGTAAACCTTCTGTGGATTCCTTAATTTTTATTCAGAATACAGTACAGGTGTTACACTTATAATTGCAACATTCAACCACACACTTCAGTTTATTGAAATAAAACGCATATGTTAAGGTTTAAGTGTGACACTTTATTTACACATGAAGTTTCAAACATACTTTATTGGATTTAATTTAGTCTTACTTTATAGGCGCACCTTTTTTGTTTCTTACATATACGCACACGTTAACACTACACAAACAATCGCCCGACATCCGCCTTATGGCTGACAGGTAAAAATCCACGACTCGAATTTTAATTTTTATTTTTAAGCGTTTGAGTCTGTCCGTCCAGGACGACCGTTTCACTTCGACTCCCCTGGGCGCACTCACGTAGGGTAAAAACTCGACTCTACCTTCTCGCGACTATTACTCGACTGACTTTGACTAGTGCAGAGTCGACCCTCGGTTAGGGGTGAGTTTTGTTCTTAAGAGAAAGTGAAGTTTCTCTTTGGTGACCAAGGGGAGAAGATCTCTCTGAGTAGGTCCTGGTGAGTGTGCGGTTGATCCCGCGGAGATTACAGTGTTTATCCATGCTGCGAGGTCATGGGTAAACGAAACCGGGAAAAGGAAATGGGACAAAGGGCATCGTGGGAGATGTGCATGCAGCTGTGTAAGTAGGCTGCATGCCATTAGGGAAACTGGTGCTAAAAGCAATTCAGATACTTACACAATGGTGATTGTGCAGGGTATCTATCCCAGCGGAAAGGATCGAATTATTTATATATATTATAAGCCGGGAAAATCTGCTGCGCACGTGTGTGGCAGGATACGCCGGCTGACGGGGGCGCCGATAAGGTTCCCTTATTTATGACGGTTACTTTGTATGCTAACCGAATTATTCTCAGGAAAATTGTGGTGATGTGGTGGGTTTAAGTATTGGTGCACCGACGTACGGCACGGATTCACTTAACACCCACTGATATCTTCTTTTATCGATGTGTCCAAAGTAAAACTCCACTGCGTGTCACGGAAACTGTTCTTCAAAGGAAAGGAAATATAAAGCGCCGTGGTTTGTTTGGTGATGATTTTTTATTGGTATCTACGAATATCTTTAAGAACACTAGTTCTAAAAGTTACATATATTTGACAATGTGGTACGCTAACGCACTGTTATTACTTCCAAGTTCACATACATGGCAATCGTACTGCTGAATCAAACTTTTAATTTCAAGCTTGAGGCAATTTCATCAGTTGTAGATGATTTAATTTAGATCACCGATCGGACTTAAACTACAATTTTGAAATCGAGACAATTATACAATTTTTAAGTAATTTAATTGCGCACTGAACCGAATAAATCGCAACAACAGATCCGTTGTTAAACACCGACACAAAACGCCGACTCAACTGCCGACCAAATTCGACTCCACGGGCAACGAATATAAATACAACTACTATTGGTTAATGAAGGCTCCCGGTCTCTCAGTGCGTGTGTGCACTTGAAACGATGAATTCAAACTCCTCGATTGAATGGCAAACTTTGACTCATCAGCTGTTGCATTCTACATCCCACCAGATGCAACGGTGGTGGATTTCCACCGATGTGAGAGGAGCAAATCGGATCTTCTTGGTGGTGACCAATGAACGATCGATTTGGGGTTTAATGGAAGGATTTCTATGTGACCGTACAGGTCTGGTATAATGCCCATTCGCTGGAAGTACGGACAGCGATCAATCCCGCAGTTGTTCAAACAAAAGAACAAGCAGTAAAGGCTGCAGGCATCGCTGTTGTAGGCGATAGTGGCAATCGCCAGATGCCGAAATAGGTTTATATGTATTAAGTAAACAGAAACGCTATTTTGGTGGTGATACGCTGAGATGCACATTTGTTTGCCTTAGCCAATGGGACATGGGAACATCGGTTGTTTACATGATCGGTTAAAATCGTGCCGTTGCAGGCAATAGATTTTTCTGTGACGATAAGCAAACAGAAGATTTGCTCACCATGACAATGGCTAGGTTGGAGATTGTTTGGGTTAGGAAAACGGTACGTGGGACATGGTCATTGGTATGATTGTTTGAATAACAATCATGAACGTGTCCGATTCGGTGATCGGTTGTCGCTAGGGCGATCGATCATCGGAAATTCGGCTGCAGCTGTGTAAGCAAGCAAGTTGCCCGACTTGCCTTTATGGACCAACGGATTGTTGGAACAAGAACACACAGAAAGATTGGTGTGTGTTTGATGATCATGGTTGCCGACTAGCTGAGCCGATCGGGTTCCTAAATGGTTCATGTCGGATGGACAGAAATGGTTTGGCCGCATGGGTTGATTGGTGCCATGGCAAGATAATGATCTTGCCGTGGGCTTATTTTTTAGGTCGACTGATGAAGGAGAGCTTTGAACAGCTCATATGCAGGTAAGCTGCTTATGATGGGTACTGGTATTTGTAGTTCGGGAAAGGGGAGTTGGGTTAGGACGGTGGGTGGTTCTTCGGCGCCTAAAGAACCCCCATAGTGATGCATTGATGCATGAAACAATGCCCTTGGGGAGGAAATGTTTGCAGGTGACTGCGGGTTGGTGAAGGAAGTTGAGGTTGGAATTGTGGGTGGTTCTTCGCGTAGTTTTAAAGAACCCCCACAGGACCACTGTTAAAAATCGCAACAACGACCACAGTTACAATGAACAACAGAATCTTCGTAAATCTGGCGATACACACCATTCGCATCGTCGTATTGGCAGTGGCCGATCACAAAATCTGGATTGTCATAATTGGGATCACATCTCCGAGAAGGACGACACTCATAGGGACAACACTCCCGAACTTTATTCTGCTAGAGACAAGTCCTCTAGCTACAACAGCAATAAACGTAATTTGAGAAAATACCAAATCAATAAAAACCAGAATCTTCGAGTCAGCGGTATCAATGAAGCTGAATGTCAATAGATTGGTTTGGACATGTTAATAATAACCAAGAAATGCCACAGTCAACATTACCAAAAACTACTACTGAGAGATTTAAAGAAAGGAAGCGTCAATTTGACGAAAGTACAACTTATAATGGAAGTTATACGAGTACGAACCATCACCAACAAGACAATAACAACAAGACATCTTCATCCAAACTCATGCTGCCGCTTAAAATAGAGAACAAGGATGAGAATGCTAACTATTCGCAGTTGGTTACTGAATACATTTGTGGCGGTTCCCTTGAACGCCACCAATCATCTTCCCATTACCCCATGTAAAAACTCCTACCTAGGGCATACAAACCTCACCTGTTTATAGTTGAACCATAAAGCCTTAAAACGTATAAAATCACAATATTTGCTTATGCTAAATCCATCAGCACCAAATAGGCATGCTCCTTATGGGCAATTTGGTTGCATCACCACGCAACCAACATGAACCGAACCAATCCATTGAACATGTCTCGGTTTGATTCCATCATTAAAAGGGATCTTCCACACATAAAGGCAATTTGGTTGCATCACCTAGCAACCAACATTGCCCGAACTATATCAATGAGATGTACCCCTACGCGCCAGCCGCACACATGCAGGAAATGTTTTAGCTTTTCCTTTTGCATACATGCCTACATCGATCGGTCATCCGACCGACAAATACATGAAGGTATATGGCTGATCGCCCAAGCAAGTCGAGTTCTCAAAATGGAAAATTACAATCGAGAATTCGACTACCTGGAGATGCCACCAACATGTACACGATCAGCATAGATACTTTACACAGTCGCTGATCGTGCAAACACTTCAAACCCTATGTCGAGATATGTGCACCAGCTGCTATCATACCAGCTAGGGTTCCCCTTGTAGATTTGATCGATCCACGGCCCGCATACTTGTGGACACACACACACCATGAGCTGCAAGAGACGATCATCGTGTGTGTGTTTCACTCCATTCTTGCTGGACAAAATGCGAGAATGATACCATATATGGTCACTGAAGCGATGGATGGAATTTTTGGTAATTCTGTCGCTTCGGTGGCAATAGTAATCGCGTTCTGGATTCCATGGAGGCAAGTCGGGCCTCTACGTTAAATAAACGAAAAACAGAGTCGAAGTTTTACCACGGTGATGTGCGGACGTTAAGCCTAAGTGACGATTTCATTTAATACAGTCGAACTATCTTTTATGTTTTTACTGAGTGTTGCAGTTCTAAAACGTTATTCAAAATTATATGCGGACGTTAAATTTAAGTGATAATTTCATATAATACAGCAGAACTATCCTTTATGTTTTTACTAAGTGCTGTAGTTATAAAGCCTCATATAAGATCACATTTGGACCTAAATTTAAATGATAGTCACAGTTGATAAATAAGACCTAGCCTTAAGTTTTCGATGTGTAGTGTTGTATTTTTACTTAGTTAAGGTGTGAATAAAGATACTAGTGAACTTAGAACAAGACGAACTACAGAGTTTTATTTTATGCGTCTATGGTTTATAACAATTAAGTTGGGAAGTCGTAGTGAACCTGTGCCCCTGTGGCACCTACACGACAACATAAATATACATACCACACATTAAACGCAGGGTTATACCAACAGTGGGTCAAAGGAAACAAATAAACCCGTCGGACACTCCACGCGTTGACGAAATTGAAGCCAAATGGAAAATGGACCAATCAGGTGAAGTAAGAACAATGCTAAGCAAACTCCACCAACACCAAAGTAGTGGAATCCGATGGCACCCAGCACAACTCAAAATCAATTACTAGTGGTGAAAGCGTACATCAAGGGATCTGGCTTAGAAGACATTGCCTATCTGCTCGACCCCCTCGGATGGATCTCGCCTTGCATTATTAAGGCGAAACTTAATTTACGGCAGCTATTGTGTCAAGAGTTAGCATGGGACACTCCGATCCATAGCCCTAAGGAGACCGCAGCGGTAGCATGCGCTCAAGTGATAAAGGAAGATGGCAGGGAACACATAACCCTCCTAGTACCCAAAACAAGAGTGCACGTCAATCATATCTATGAAGAACAGCAAGGACGATAAACGCATCCACAACCTGTGCCACAAATTGAAGATGATTTATTATCCGGAAACTAGTTGATTATATTCGTACAGAGCTCCGTTTACCGCAAATGCCTTCTCTTTATCTTCTTCTTTTATTAAAATTTCATGGAAACCTGATTCCAGACCAATTGTTGAGATGTTTGCTTGTCATAAATTTTGAATCGTATGTGCTATATTAGGCATAGGATATCTATAGTTTATTGTCTGATCATTTAGTCTCCTGTAGTCGTTGACTAGTCTTTTCGTTGTTGTTCCGTCTGGGTTAAGTCCTTTCTTGGGCACTATCCAGATGGGTGAGCAGTATGGTGATTTATAAGGTCGTATGATCTCTCTTCTTAATAAATCTTCGATTTCTTTGTTCACGAACTCGTGGTCTGCTATCCTATATGAATACTGGTTTAACCAAATCGGTTCTTCGTTTTTTGTTCTAATTTTAGCTACTAGTCCTTTTGTATGTGGCGGGTTTTTGTCTACTCACATATAATTTCTTTAATCCTTCTATTCCCATTACCAAATCGTATTCCTTTAGCTCGGGTAACTCGAAGAAGGTTCATATCAGGTTGGCAACTAAATAACTGCCGATTTCACACATAGATGGCCTTGCCATATTTTTAATGGGTTTTTTTACACAAACGCGAATTATGGTTTTAGGGTTTATTCCTCCGCAGTAGGGTTCTCACCGCAATGAAAGAAAACAAATTTGCACCACTTATCTTTTCTTTTACTTTCTTTACTAACTCCTTTCTTTTTTTCTCTTTGTTCTTTACACTTTATTTTAATCTGTACGATAATACATATCTTAATCTATAGTTCACCGCGGGTTCGTCTTAGAAGTTTCAATTAGTATTCTTCGGCACTTTTATACAGTATTTATTTACAACTTCTTCCATTGACTGGTTTTCTTCTTTTTGTTGTCTTTACAATTACTTCTATTATTTACTGATTTCGATTTCCTTTGTTTTTCTAAAGCACTTCCTATCGTTTCGGTGTTTACCACGATTCTTCCCGACTTCAATCACGACTTTTCAACCAGCTTTTCTTTTTTCACATCCACTTCCCTGTTTACTTAACTTTGATCATAGTCTCCCTTGATTTCAAACGACTCCCTCCAAACCAACTACACTTTTTCACTCGTATTTCAGCCGCTCCCAAAAACAACCTTTACGTTCGCTATCTTTATTCTTTTTTTTTTCTATTTTTCTTTTACCCCTACTTGTTACCTTGAGGTCAACACCTCCCGATGACGACAATGCAATTTCGCTCCCCATCGACCTACTTCCTGATTAGCAATGTCAATTTGCAATTGCGTTGAAATGCGACGTCAGCCGATATACCTTCATCGGTTTACGTCACAGTTCAACTTCCGCGATTGCAAAGTGACCCAATAAATTTTCATGTGCAATTACACAATTTCCATTTCAACGGTTGTGGCGCTCTGGGGGTCATATGGGTTCAGAGTCGGTTGGCGTTTTTTGGTTTAAGTGCATCAATAACATCATGTACAACATCTTTATCTAGGTCGTCATTGATACATTTATCACGCGCGCACAAAAGGGGTTTTGGAGTACCCTTAAATGTCCGAGCACAATGCGAGCGGATGGAGAGGAAGTGGATAAGGAAGGGAGGATGCGATGTACATTGGTCTTAAATGCCCGGACATTACAACAACAAGGAAACTCATGATCAGATAGAGCATTCCACATTCGTGTAATTCGGCTAAAGAGCGACTCTCTATGTTTATTTGTGCCCCTGAAGTTGACTTTCAGCGTGAATTCATGCGCATGCTCAGATTGACGGGTATCGTGGGAAAATTTCTGAAGAGACGGAACACATTCAGAAAGTTCAGTTGAACAACGACCGTGATAATACCTATAGAAAAGAAATAGGCATGATACGTTGCGCCTATCTTCTAACGACGGAATTGATCGACTTACGGCTGGGTCCCCAATAAGTTTCACCGCTAGGTTTTGCATCTTATCAAGCACGTGTAGTGCAGTTTTGGATGCGCCCGACCAAATATGGGAGTTGAACACCATTTTGGGATGAGTATCATCATCATCATCATCAACATCGGCACTACAACCGGGATCCGGTCTTGGCCTCATTTAGCAAGTCTCTTCACCGGTATCCGGTCCATATCCGAGACTTGTTAAATTGTCCATAATAATTTGTTTTTCCAAGCAAGGTTATTAGCCTTGCGCCAACCTTTCTCAGGATGTCGCTGTATGCATTGGTTCACCACTTGGCGGGTGCCAAAGTAGCTATCCAGGGGTGTCACGTGGAGACTGCATGCCAATTTGGATTGAACAGGGACAAGGATCGTCCTGGCCTTCGCCGGGTTGAAAGCACAGACTTTACCCTGTATGTTCGCTCCCATCCCCCTTTGGGACGAGTATACGCCTTCTAAATAGTGGCCAGATTGGATGGAGTGAAGTATTTTTTTGCATGTCTTAAGCAACCTCATATATGTGGCCGCACTTTCCGCAGCTTCAAATATGTTGTCGCTCCAATTAAGAGCCGAATTAATTCGAGTGACGAGGATTGATAGTTCGATACAAGTGCTATTCGTCGACAGTGTATTTACTTTGGGGTTCGCCTTTAACGACAGGAGACAGCACTGGGCTTTACGGCATTGAATTCTACTTGGTTAGATAATCACTATTGATATATCTTGTTGATGTCGGAATTCAATGTATCAAGCATAACCTACTGATTGGTAATGCCATTCGAAGAGTGTGGTCGGGAATGTTCGTATGAGTATGAGAAACTCAACGTGCTATCATCAACAAACGAGTGAACTGGGTTATGGGTAATTGATAAGGAAGAGAGTGGGTGAGAGAACCGAACCCTGGGGAACACCTGCATTAATTTGATATAACCCAGATTTGACACCGTTAAGAACCACTTGGATTGAACGGCCAGAAAGATAGTCTCTTATCCATCGGGTCAGGGAATTGTCACCTACATAGGAATGCAATTTTGACAAAAGGGCTGGATGTCAAACTCTGTCGAGGACTTTTGAAATATCCATTGTGACTACCTTGCTTTCACCGAGGTAGTGGATGGAATGGCTTCACTTTTTGGTAACGTTTGCCATCAGATCTCCTGTGGACCTGTTGCTACGAAAGCCATATTGGCGGTCATTGAGGAGGTCATTTGATTCCAGATATTTCGAAAGTTGATGGTTGATATGTGATTCCAATACCTTGGAGAGAATAGAAGTTAGTGCTATGGGCCGATAAGAAGAATGGGACGATTTATCACCCTTTTTGGGAATTGGCTAAATGTTCGCTAAGTTCCACCTATTTGGGAAACGGCCAGTAGAATAAGACAAATGGAAGAGTTTCCGCCGTGGTTTAGCGAGTGAAGAGGAACATCTCTTCAAGAGGATTGGGGGAATGCCATCCGAATCAGCGGATTTGTTTGCGTTTAGCTCTTTGAGTGCGCGGGCAACAGTACGCGTTCGGAAGTGAATCTGGCTCATGGTGTGCTGCTTGTGCTCAAGTTGAGGTGGAACAGATCTGGTATCAGGTAGCGTTGAGTTGGTTGCAAAATGTGCAGCAAGTAGATTCGCCTTCTCTATTGCAGTGGTGACTGGTTTTTCATCGACTACAAGCGATGGAATGGATGAAAAGACTGAGTTTTGAATGTTGTTCACGAATGCCCAGAAGTTTCTACTAACTGTGGGAGATTGTAGTATTTTTTGTCTCACTCTCTGATCATGCAAGAACTTGATGCGTTGAATATACGTATTGCAGTCATTTCTAGCTCTCTTAAATATGTTCCGGTTTTCCTCAGTATTGTTGATTTATACGACCGGAAGCTCAACTATTTGGCTCCTCGATAGTATAGTGGTTAGTATACCCGCCTGTCACGCGGGAGACCGGGGTTCGATTCCCCGTCGGGGAGCCTCTGGCGCAAGACTAATGACCTTGCCCGGAAAAAACAAATCGTTATGGAAAATTTAACAAGCCTCAGGACTTGCTAAATAAGGCCAGGACCAGCTTCCGGTTGTAGTGCCAATGATGATGATAAAGCTCAACTATTTAGCCTTAATAGAATGCTCGAATGGACGGAGAGGCAAGTAATAAGGAATCAAGATTTGGCAAGTGAGGCGTGGAGGTCGTTCTGCTCAAAAGAGTAAGCTAAATAAAAAGATATTAAAAAGAAGATGGAAACCTTTTTTTCTCGACTTAATAACAGTTGCCACTCTTCCCTCAATCGCGAGGAAGCACGGTGAGCGGCGGTATCACAACAAGGTAACCAACAAACTTCTTGAGCATCCAACTGGTTCCCCTCCCGTCTGGTCAATGGCAAAGGGTATGAGCAATAACTCTACTTCAATGGCAATAACTTCTCCGAGATAAAGAATTCCGGAGGTAAACTAGTTTTCCATTCGGACATTATACACATATTTTGATAAATAACTGACTTTAAGAAATTCGTCATCGCGTAATTGGGTTCGTTCTCGAAACTCTGTCGACTTTCGACTGATAACGGCATTTTGTAACATCAGGGGCATCGGTTTCATCAATACGAATGTAAACGCCGTCCATCAATATTTGCAAACAGCGACACCTGATATCCTTGCCCTAATTGTGGCCCAGGTCGATCCGTCAATTCATTCATACAACATATCTTCGTTGCTCAGGATACGACTTCCATTCGAGATTCCGTTTCAAGTGTAGAGTCTGCATCTTCGCGCGGTCTGATCTGGCTTGCTGGAGGATGGAGACGTTGGAAACCAAAAATTGAACATCATGTGGTTGAGGGTCTTGCTGAGGAATTCTGTTAAATTTCTTTGTCTTTACCGCTCCCCGAATGACGGTCGACCGACGACATTTTTCGAACATTTGTCGGGTGCCGTCGATTGGATACAGATCAACTACCTTTTGGTACGCTTTTGAGTTTGCTGTTCTTTGTGATTTTAATATACACAACTCCGGCTGGTTGGTATATTCTAACAGAACCGACGAGGCTGGCAGGTTGGGGGAGGTGTTCGCTGTTAGCCGCAATTTGGCTCAACTCGTGGAAGAACCTATCGGAGTGTCGGATGCCCGAGGTGATTATGCGAAACCCTGGATCTGTTTTTAACATCCGAACCGAGCATTTATACCGTAGAGGTTTCTGCGCCACTGGGAAACTCAGATCAGTGCTTGGTATCCGTCGCGCTACCACTTGCATTGCAAGTGAATAGCCGACACAAGCAGCTTTTCCTTGTATGGAGGTATGGGGCTGCTAACTGGGACGAGTAACGAGATTTCTTCACATCCTTTCCATGGTCGGAGGTGTACTTTGGAGACTCCTATGTTAACGCATGCGCGGAGTCGGTCAGGGGGATTATTCTTCTCGAGATGGACATCTACATTCCGCATTCCATCAGACGAAATTCGTCTGATAAGCCTTGGTTTGATAAAAAATGCGAGCAGGTTACAGCGGCAAAAAATAGAGCTTTTAAACAATGGCGCTGTAATCCCACCGATGTTAACAGAACGAATTTTGTTAAAATCAGAAACGTATGTAACCAGGCAATGCCTACAACGGCAGAGTGACCGATAAACTCCTTGAGTGCCCAACTGGCTCATGTCCCTTCTGGTCAACAGCCGTAACATCGCTTCCTCCCTTGGTGACGGGCAGCAGGATGTTACTCACAAATTCAAAAAATAAAGCTAATGTGTTCGCGAATTCAAAACTCGATGCCGGTCTTTTGGAGCCACCTGTGATCGCGCCGGTATGGTCTTCGACGCGGAATATGAGGTTCCGCCCGCGTACGGTAAAACGCATTCTATGTGGACTGGACTGTGAGAAGGAAACCGGCCCGAACGGAATACCAGCAGTAGTCCTTAAGAACTGTGCTCCAGAATTTTCGCCGGTTCTTGGCAGACTCTTCCGCTCATCTTAGTTATGGCCTCCGTTGCACGTGGTATAATCTTCGTCGATTTCATGTCGAAGGAGAGAACAGTCACAGGACAGTATTGTGCTGCGTTATTGGACAAACTGAACGACGAAATGAATAAAAAATGACCCCATATGGCGAAGAAAAGAGTTTTGTACCATCACGATAGTGCAGCGTCACACACGTCCTTGAAAGCGATCGCCAAATTGGACCGATTGGGATTTGAATTGGTTGGTCACTCTATGTGTTCTCCAGACTTGGCCCCCAGCGACTATTATCTGTTCCCAAACCTCAAGCGGTGGCTCCAGGGAAAGAGGTTCAGATCAAATGAGGAAGTCATTGCGGAAACCGTATTTCGGCGTATTTCGAAGGCTTAGACGTTTCGTACTACGGAAAGGGCATCGAAATGTTGGAAAGTCGCTATACCAAGTGTATCGTCCTCGAAGGCAACTATATTGAGGAATAAATATAACTTTCTCCAAAAAACCCTTGTTTTGTAGTATATCCCGCTTTTTCCGTTTTTCCCTACGTTTTTTTTTTTTTGCCGAGTCGGTGTTTTCTTGATGATTTGTTCCCTCATGATAGTGTCGGCTCATCACACCTACGCTTACCGGGTTTTTCGTGAGATTGTTTTTTGTATATTGATTATTCATTTTTGTTCCCACGAGTCTTGGGGTTTCAAATAGTCCGCCATATCAGAGCCCCGCTTTGATATGGTAAGGTCTGCTTACTGCTCTGATTCGACCCGGTGTCAGAGAGGCGCCGTTATAATACAGCCGGTATACCCCTGGCTGCAAACCATCCAATGGGCACGGTGACGCGTAACACCCTGTATTAGGGGTGGTAGATCTTTGTGTGTTACATACTCCTCGCTAGCCTGTCTGACATGGGTGGCCCTATTGGAAGCGTCAGCATAGCCTGAGTTATTCATTGTAGTTTAAGCCCCCGCATCACGTCAAGGTTTCTACCAAGCAGAGGGAATTTCATATTTCGATTAAGCGTAATCAAGCTAAATCCATCAGTTGGGCTATGAACTGCTACCCAGTCCACCATTTTCTACAGATTTAGCCCCTTGCAACTACTTCCTGCCTCCAAACCTGAAGAAATGGCTTGGCGGTAAGAGATTTGGGTCGAATGAAGAGGTTCTTGGGGCTCGAAGTAGATGTGCCAACGTATGACACCGTTTCACTTGGATCCCCATTGAGTCATTCCGTCGACAGGACGTCCACAAGAAGCGAGAAAAATGGGCAGGTGATGGGCTGAGAAATAAAACGCACTCAGTAATTGCTATCGATAAATGGTTTTTATTATTTGGTCTTATACGGGGTCACCTTTGTATTTAACATTGCTTATAACGTAAGGCAACAATAAACCGGCTTTCTACTATATCATTTGAAATTGCTACATGACGGATCTCTCTCCGCCCGTGGTTCTTAGCACAGGTTTTATACGGGGTCACTTTTGTATTTAATGTTGTTTATAATATGGGGTACGAGTAAATCGGCTTCCCGCCGTATCATTCGTAATTATTACACGGCAAATCTCTCCCCGCCGACGGCGGCGGTTGCGAAGCGTCTAATGATGACGAAGGCGAGAATCCATTCAGGGTGTCGTGGCAGTTGAGTCACAGCGAAGTAAGCTCACTGCCACTTACTAGGAATACAAATACCACTGCCCACTTACCTGAAAACCCCCATAACTGCTACCTAACTTCCTTAAGTTCGCTAATGCAATCACATTAGCACCTTAAATGCTTCACGCATTAAATAGAGCAAATTTATAATCTAAAAGTCCCTGTAAAGAATCCTTACCTTGCATGCATCTCTTCGCATACAAATTCCCTGTAAGAATACTTTCCTAACTTATCAGGAATCACAATCTCACCAAGTGCATTTCCCCCTAGACGAATTCCTGAAAACAAAATGATTTGGTTTACATACAATGTAACCATCATAACAGGGACAAAAACAAATATACGCATCTTGCGTCTTAAGGCATCAATTAAATCCTATAGCATAGGCAAATGCAAATAGGAATTGAATACCTACCCGTACCAGCGATGCCATAAACCCCATTTCCCGGTAAACAAGCTAAAACCAATTATCACAATGTTCATGATGTATTGCGGCTGTCAATACAGCCGCTATGCATATTGTAGACAACGATCATCAACGGTCCCTTTGTCTTAGATATTCCTGGATCCGTTTACCATTGACCTTCTCACATAAGCAAACACAAAGCCAATTAGCATCCAATGAGATTCGGCTGGTTTGCTTAGCCGAACTCACATCTCATGGATGCACATTTTCCCTTTCTTTGTTCTAGATTTGTTCCCATGGCTTTGATCCATAAAAGGACCAATGTACACACATACATGTGTACCGTGACGATCTTCTCTATGAGATCTGTTTGGTTACCCCAAAGAGAGACTTTACGTCTCTCTGGGAATAGGAAAATGCACCCCCGAATTTCTTTTGATAGCGAATGAATCTCGGTGAGTCAAATTAGATGAGTCGACCGTGCCGGTCGTGCGACTCGCGCTGTCCGTGGCGCTGCGGACACGCGTATATCCAGAATCGCGGATTTAAACCCCCTAGTATATAGAAAGTTGGTTTCGAATCGTGTGCGTCGACCTGCTTACCTTACCTGTCCCCGTTTAATTGTACAATTATGTATTCTGTGAATGTGTCTGTACCAGTGTTAAAGTAAATTTAAATGTTTTTTTTTCATCAAATAGTTCAGATAAACAATAACCGCAACCCTTTAAGTTGTTAACGACATGTGCCGTGTTTTAAACTGAATGTAAACGAGACTTACAATAGACATAAACCTATCAGTACAAACAATAAAATATTTTACACCAAATCTGTGCGTTTTATTTCACATTCCCCTGTGCTGCAGCTTTCGGGATGTTATCATTCATCCTTCCGCGTTCGATTAACAGTCTGCTGTGGTGGAACTTACGTTTGATGATGGAGGACGAAGGTGAACCGAGTGCCCATGCCTGGCACAATACACTTCCTCCCCACAGGTTGCTATGTCTGCATAGCGAGTTTGTTTCTGGGAATTCCTGCCGGATTGGATTCTTTGGTTGTGTGTACCGGGAAATTGGTTTCGGAGGCATAGCCAAGTATGGTCAAGGGTCTTGACCGTTGCGATGTTCGTTTCGTGGAAGGGCGACGCATCATGCTGATCGCATGCCAGTAAGGGGGAATTGGTGTGATTCTACATGGTTTAGGTGGAATAGGAACCGAAATGATTTTCGGGGAAATTTAACTGCTGCTTGGTTGCAAGCGAGAAATATAGTTTAAGGAGAAAATGAACCGAAGTGGTTTTTGGGGAAAATGCATGCGGTTTGATTGTAAGGAATTGATGTGGTTTTACATCTTTTAGGTAGAATAGGAACCGAAATGGTTTTCGTGGGAAATTAAATGCGGTTGGTTGTAGATGAGGGAGATGATTTAGAATGTATTCTATTGAATTGTATTCTGTTGCGGGTTTTGGAGTGTGTTTTATTGCAGAGTGTTGCGGATTCGCCCTGGACACAACCGGCGAATTCGCAATTAAATTCAAGATGTGGCATCACCGTAAACAATGTCAGCAACCAGCTGACATTTTGGCATTTAATTCTTTTTGGTTGTCAAATGACAATCACTTTTTCCAGTTTGTTTACCTTCTTGTTAATTTTTCATTACGAACGGATGTCTTTCAACTATCGCTGCGACGATTTATAATCCAATTAAATATAGTCCATCCGCTGAATAAATCTTAAAAGTAAAACCATCACTTCACCGCGTTTCACTGTTGGGGTTTTGGATCGTTTCTTAGTCGAATTGATCAGGTATTCCGGTTACTTTTTTCATTTAATATCAAGTTGGTTTCAGGAATCAAATTGCTGCCGCCATTGCTGTGTTGCCGTACACAATCAAGATAATTTACATACCAGGATACACCATCGTGTTCCCACCGAGGGTGATCAGCGCTTGCCTGACACACCAATCTCTTTGGCCAGGAGACACCATCGTGTTCTTGACCGCGTTGTATTCAACGCTTGTTGGATACAACACAGAGTTTGGAATGTATGCTATTGCAGATTTGGGAATGTATGCTATGCGGGTTTTGAATGGGGAATTGGGTTAAGGTGACGCGCTGTTAGCGGTCAAAGTTAGTTGGAATTGTGGGTTGGTTCTCCATGTAGTGTAGAGAACCCCCACAAGGTCACCACTCAAACTAACGCCTATTTTGAGGGCCTGGAGCAGACCTATTATTTAGGAACGAATAAAAAGGTTAGAAAAACACTGGACTCAATGTATCGAGCTAAAAGGAATCTATGTTGAGAAATAAAATACTCATTTGTCGAAAAAAGGATATTTTATTCAAAAAGTGGCTGACTTATCGAACTGCCCTCCTATTATAACGGCGACTCTTCCTTGGAGGGAGATTTGTGCTGGTGTTCCGCGAAATTCGGTTTATTCGCGCTCCACAAGACAATCCGACGGTCATACCAATTCGTGGTACATCTCCCAACGGCACGCACATCTCTACACTAGAACTCGTTGCTCTACAGACCGGGAAGCTTTGGAACTCTCTACCCGCGCGAGTGTTTCTGCCGCATTAGAACCTCTAACGGTTCAAAAAGAACCCCAACGGTTACTTTATGGTATCTCGGGGCTCCGATCGGTGCTATATGTTCTCCTCTCCTGAGAAAAGTGTATTTGAAAAAAAAGTTAGTTTTGAAAAATTGTGGATTGAGTTGGATTAAAAAAATACAGTTTTCGACACCAATTTTCGAGGGATATAGTTAGTATTATACTGAATTGATTGGTTACATGTGAGCTTACACCAAGAACTGTCATTTTGCAAGAATATCGAATTTTTGAATAATTGCGGATTGAGCTAGATTTTGAAAACAGAATACTGTTATAAGCGCCATTTTTGAAGGGATAAAGATAGTTTTCCCCGGAATCGCTTGTGAGATCATCATCGGCATTACAACCAGGATCCGGTCTTGGCCTTGTTTAACAAATCTCTCCATCGGTCCCGATTTCGAGCCGATGTCATCCGCTTGCGAGATAACCAAACTTGTAAGAACTATATACTGAACTGGATTTGAAAAAAGAACAGTTTTCGATAACAATTTTAGACGGATTTAGATAGTGTTATCCTGAATTGATTGGTAAGTTTAGATCAAGACATCTCAATTTGCGAAAAATCATAGATTGAACTGGTTTCGATACTAAACGCCTCAGTTATGGACCTTCGATATATTGGGTTGTATCACATGAAATGTCCGATTTTATAGTAAAAATCTATTATGTGTACAAATAAGTTTCCGCCGTTTGGCAAAAAATGGTCCCATCAGAAAATTATCTAGAAATTGTCAGATGTCACACACGGGATAACAACATAACCTCAAAATATTAGTGGCTTTGTATTAGTTTTACATAATTTTTTTCGTGGAAAAATGTCTAGTTTTGCGCCAAATAAGCATCATTTGCGGGAACTTTTGATTTAGTTTTTTAATTTGAAGAAATCTGCCGCTGAAGCGCATCGATTGCTTGTAAAAACATGTGGTGAAGCTACTTTGAGTGAGAGAAGTTGTCATGAGTGGTTTCAAAAGTTTAAAAACGGTGAGTTTGACATGGAAGACAAAGAACGAAGTGGAAGGCCGAAAGTGTACGAAGACAAGGAATTGAAGGCAATATTGGAGGAAGATACATCCCAAACGCAAAAAGAACTTACACGTACATTATATGTAACTCAACAAGCAAATTCAGATTGTTTAAAATCGTTAGGGGTGATTCAAAAACAAGGAAATTGGGGTCCATATGAACCGAAGCCGAGAGACGTTGAACGCCGGCTTTGCATAAGTGAAATGCTGCTTGCCAGGCAAAAAAAGGAGTTTTTTGCATCGTATAGTCACTGGGGATGAAAAATGGATCCACTATGATAACCCAAAGAAGAGAAAATCATGCGGACCACCTGGCCATGCTTCAACATCGACAGCAAAGCGCATGCTGTGTATTTGGTGGGATCAGATTGGTGTCGTGTATTATGAATTGCTGAAACCGAGGGAAACCATCACTGGAGTTCTCTGCCGAACACAATTAATGAGATTGAGCTGAGCACTCAAGGAAAAACGCGACCATTACTACTCCAGACATGACAAAATTATTCTTCTCCATGATAATACTCGTCCGCATGTTGCGGTGCCGGTGAAAAACTCTTTGGAAACACTTCATTGGGAAGTCCTACCCTACCCGCCGTATTCATCAGATCTTTATATTATCACTTATATAGATCCATGGCACATGGTCTTGTGGCGTTTCTAACAGATACACACACAATACACAAGCAAATAGTGAAGAACACCGAACGAAAATCGAATAAGAAAATGCATCAGAGCCATATACCATACCGATAACATAACAATTCCACATCAGTTGGGTGCACTTGAGTTTAGACATCGAATTCGTGCACGCGGGAGTGGCCTAATGTGTTGAGCATTGGTTACATTTTTAGTCATTCTAACCGTCATAGCGTCAGTTCGAATCACACGTTCTTCATTATCGTCGCAAACGCTATAGTCTGTCCGAGCAGCACTCTACAACATATGAAGATACCAAAACCTGGGTCGATTCGTGGATATCCTCAAAAGATGAAGAATTATTCTGACATGATATCCGGATGCTGCCAGAAAGATGGGAAAGATGGTGTCTAATAATGGTCAATACTTTGAATAAAACAGACTCCATTTGGTATCCCTGCGACGAAGGTCCTTTACAAGGACGAAGATTCCGGAGGGTAACCAGAGTCTGGCCACCTAGGATCAGGGGCTCCAAGTTACAGGAAGGCTCATCCTTTCCTTATTTGTTCTTTTATAAAAAACGTTGTCTATAACTATGTTATCAACGTCCGCTGTTCGGGGTTCATCCAGATGACCCCGTGGGTAGCACGTGGTTGAACAGCTTTTCGCAGCCCTCCCCTGTATGGGTAGGGTCTCCGGGCGAGTACCTGCTGCAGTATCGACCTTGACAGGTCCCTTTGGCACGTCTCCCCGTTCGGCTGCCACATGTTCAACCCTTCCCGTCCCATAGTTGACAAATTGAATGGAGAATGGCACGGGATTTACGGTCTTCGGGGAAAAACCAAACGACCACCCGGCCCGTCTACAGTACAATTCCGAAACAGGAAGTCGTACCCCAACAATCCGTCTTCCTCCAAACCCGGCAAAGAGTCCACTATTTGGAAACTGCAGGGAATCCCATGGTGCAACTTGAAATTCCCAGTGCAGCATCCCCTCGACTTGCCTTTAACGAACAGCGCTTAGAGCGTTGTAGATCTATGCACATCCATGCCATATCTAGGATGGAGTGCCTTCAGCTTCAACAGGCTGATCTCAGCGCCTGTGTCCACGATTAGGCGCGTAGGGTTCCTACGGCCAATGTCTAAAGGGAGAGTGACAATCGGGATCTGAGTCGACAAAAACTGAGAACAGAACAACTGGAGCTAGGTTGCGTTTCTAGTGCGGTCGGGTTGGATCTTGCCGAACCGACCTTTGGGAGTTTCCCGAGCTCTTCCATTTTGCCTTATGTCGACACTCTGCCGCCTTGTGAGTATGTCGACCGCAAAACTCGCACAATAATCCGCTCCTCCGTTCAGGAATGTTCCGCTCGGGAGTCCCGCTGGACTCCGAACTAGCGGAACTGGAGCTATTCTTTCTGCCCACTTTGGGCCCAATGCGCCGGGGTCGCCATTCCCGGTTCCCCGCGCTAACTGATGCGGCGTCATGCCTCGCATCTGTTTTCGAGGACTTCGAGTCCATGGAGTCGGGTCGCTTACCGCCACCGCTCGACACAGAGGATCGTCGCCCATTATCCTCACCTACCTCCCGGGAGTCCAAAGCCACCGCGCGACTACTACCGGCTTCTCGATTGCACCGACGCTGTCCCCGACGCCTTCCGCGCCTATTTCTCGCGCTTCCCCCAGTCTCCACATGGGTGTCCTGCTCTCGGCCCGCAACAGGTGCTGTTCCGGCGTGCCGCTTGTGGGGAGAACCCTGAGAACCCTGTTGTTGTTCCCACCTTTGTCTGTATTCGCACCCGCGCAAGCTATGACCTTGTCGGCCACAAAACTCGCAACAGCACCGGACGCTGAATACTCTTGGACCTGATGTTGCCGGCCCGCCACCCGCTGAGGGGGCTTGCGGCTCCGGTAGGGCTCTCCGCTGAAATTGCGGCCGCTGATGGGGCGGTCCTTGCCGCGTGAATCCGCCCCGCTGACTTCTACCCCTGTATGGAGCCACTATGTCGTGGCCATACCGCCAACACTCACGACAGAAAGGAGTATTTCGTCTTTGCAGACACTCGTCGTATACATGACCTCTCAGATGGCAAAAATTGCATATGGTCTGGGATTCCAGGGGGTGCGCCGATCGACCAACCGGATCCCTGAACGGATTGTCCCGACCCGATCGATCCTGAGGCACATACGTCCCCTGAGCCAAGCTCTGCGACTCTCCACTCCGGCTCAAGGAAGGCACGGTGTTTGACCACGCTCCCTCGCCAGAGGAGGCCGAAGCATAGGCACCAGCATCCCTTCGATAACCGAGAGGTCCGTACGACCGCTCCCGAACGAAACCGTCCTCCTCCCGTCGACGACTATATGACTCTTCGCCAGGCAACACGAAAGATACCGCCCGGGGGTTAAGATTTGATACCCCGGTGCCGCGGGGTAATCCCTAAAAGTGGAGGATGGGTTCTCTAAAAAGGTTGAGGAGCTTCCCGGTCCTACATCTAACGATTCTAACGCTCGATCGGCGATTCCGGGCCGCGCATCCACAAACAGGTCGTCCTGCCTCAACATCTCCCTACGAGCTTGCTCAAATCCGGTTAGGTGGCCCACCAGGCTTCGAAATGGGACATTACCCAACGTGAGGAGGAAGTGCTTTAGTCCTTCCTCCCTCAGACCCCTTACCAACACCGGCTTGGCCATGCCCTCAAGCTGGCTTGCGAAGACGGACCTACCCTGGCGACCATAAAAGCGCTCAGCGGCCTCCTCGCACCGTACCACGGCCCGCTTCACTTGGGAAACGAAACTCGTGGCACCCTCAGAAGGAAGTTGTCGCATTTTGGAGAGTTGCGCGCACAACTCCTCGTACGACACCCGGGGTTCGTAGGCCTCTCTGAGGCGCTGTTCCGCTTCGCGGAAGGTCGTGGCTGGCCTCTCCTCGAACATTCGATAGGCCTCGCCGCTCAGCCTAGAGGGCAGCCACCGGAGGAAGGTATGTTCCTCCTCCACCGCCAGACCATCCAAGGTCCTTCTGCAGCCCTTGAGAAACAACGAGAGTTTCTCGGCCGTATCCAGACCCTCCTGTCCCGAAAACATGGGGACCGCCTTCGACACAAGGTCGAAAACCCTATCTGTGCCCAACATAGTCCGTACAAGGCATGGCTGCGGGTCCAGTTTAAAATATGAGGGCATCGGCGTGTTCTCCATGCTCTCAACAGGCTGTTTACTGACGGTGGGAGGGGGCCTCGTTGCCGATCGCTCGTCCACAAATTCGTCCCGCGAATCGTGGAATGCCTTCGGATCCACCTCGTCAATCGGCGGCTCGGGAAATGCCTCGGGCCGTGCTCGGGCAGGGGTGCCCTCTCGGCCTTCTCTTTGCCGCTGCCTCGTTTGCATCTATAGGCCGTCTAACCAAACTCAAAATGTCTCTCTACCAAACCCGGAACCCCGTTTCTCGCTAGACTTGGTCTTTGTCTTTGCTTTAGGCTCATTTGGCTTCACTATGACTGGAGGCTCGTCTTCGCCAGCTGATCCTCCCGTTGGCGCTGGTTCTGTTATGGCGGCAGTAATGGGAGCCGCAACTCGATTTTTCCTTCCCGTCGATCTCTTAAGCACAGCTTGGCGCTGTACTTTTGTCTTGGCAGTAGTTGCCGTTCTCTGGCCGCTGCTAGATTTGCCGAGAAATTTCGATGATCCAATTGTGGTGTTTTAAAAGTATTTTTAATTCTCCTTCAGCGATTATATTGTTCCTTGGTCCTCTCCAGAGAGTTGTGTTGTAATATACACATTTGCGGATAGCGATCTTATTTCAAAACACAATCACTATCCTGTCCGCAGCGCCAGTTTGTGGTGTAAAAAGCCACAAAAAATTTTATATTTGGATACAAAATCGGTTACCTGATTTTCCTCTTTAGGTTCTTCCCCTCTTCGCGAACAGGGCGGCCGGCGTCAAATGGTGATTCTCCTGAGTTGACCAGTCCAATTTCAAACGCTTGAGCTTTAATCGGCGCTCCAAGAAATCAAAGAAAATCTTTATTCTGTTCTCGTCACGCTTTATTTCACAAACTTTTCTTTTACCAAAAACTTTTTATACTTTCTGTTACTTTTTCCTCAAATTAAAAATTACAGAACCACCAAACGGGAAAAACTTCTTTTTTTCTTCCTTTCAACTGTCTCCAAAAAACAACTATCTCTTCAAAACTACTTGCAAAAAACTCTGTCAAAAAGAACAGTCAGCAAAGGAATCAAAAGACCGAATTCAAATATCTTGCCGTTTCTCTCTCTCGCTCTCCCTCAACGTCCACTCCGAAAACAGAATTCGAACTCGCCCACGATCCACACTCGAATCGGGGCGTGTTCGAACACTCACTTGTGGATCGCGCAATTCTTCCACCACCTGACCATCAAAATACATTAAAACAAATTATATTAAATACAATTAATTGATGGGGTGGCGGAAACCGCACGTAACACCTGCCTCCTCTTCAACCTGGCGTTGGAGAAAGCAATCCGTGACTCTGGCGTTACAACAAGAGGGACTATTGTCACCAAGTCCAGCCAGATACTTGCCTACGCAGATGGCATCGACATCATCAGTAGAACCGAATCGGCGGTACAGGAATCCTTCACCCAGATCGAGCAGGCGGCACAAAAACTGGGACTGCACATTAATGAGGGAAAAACCAAGTACATGGTGGCAACTTCTGCGAAGAGAAGACCTAATGTTGGTCAACCTATCAGGGTAGTGGAGCACGAATTTGAAGTAATGCAATTCTTTAACTACCTTGGGTCAATAGTATCAGCCAATAACAATATGGAAGAAGAAATACGCGAACGGCTGATTAAATCCAACAAAGCCTACTATGGTCTATCAAGGCTCTTTAAATTCCGAAATTTATCCAGAACATCCAAGCTACTACTGTACAAGACCATGGTCTTACCAGTACTCATGTATGGGTTCGAGACCTGGGTATCAATAAAAGGCACTCTAACCTCTTGGCCGCGTTCAGAGAAAGGTCTTAAGGAGAATTGTTGGCCCCGTATGTGAGGGAGGACGATTCCGCAGACGCTACAACCATGAGTTGTACGCAATCTACCTTGAAGCTCATATTGTAAGAAAAATCAAGCTCGGTAGACTCCGGTGGGCGGGACACCTAGCTCGAATGAGCGAAGAGGAGCCTGCCCGGAAAGTCCTTTGTGGCAGGATGTATGGAAGGAGACAGCGCGGCAGACCTTGCCTGCGATGGAGGGATGGCGTAGAACAGGACGCCCAGAGCCTGGGAGTGCCAAACTGGATGACATCGGCTCGAAATCGGGACTGGTGGAGAGATTTGTTAAATAAGGCCAAGACCGGATCCCGGTTGAAGTGCCGATGATGATGATGAATATCGAGTTGGGAGCTGAACACAGATCCAGTAAACACTTACACGCTCTACTTAATTAAACTAAATTAAGTACAATTTAAACCAAGTATTAAATTAAATTGTTAAGATTGTACTAAACCAAGTATTAAATTAAATTGTTAAGATTGTACTATTTATATCCAAGAAAGGATGTTATTTACAAAAAAAAATAATTTACCACAAAAAAAATGTTTAAAAAATCGGTTTTTTTGGTCGGTCCTGATGAGAACCTCACCTTAATGTATAAATAGTGGTTCACGTTAACTTTTACTTGTTGAATTCGTATATAATATAATATTTTTAATTGGTATATTCATTTCAGACGCAAATTATGTTAGACAAACTTCTCGAATGGGAAAACAGTCATTTATATCATAAACTTGGTCTGCACTGGCGACTGAATAAGCAACAATGTGATTCTAGTTCGATGATGGAATATGTCATTCAAATCGAATTTATACCCAAAACCCCTATATACCGGCCTGATTAAGTCTGGTCTTTTGCTATATCCTGTAAAAGGTGACATACCAGAGCTTTGAGGCTATAAAGATGGAGTTTTTTTTCAAATTTTTCTTTGTCTCAAATAATTATAAGTACTGCCACACAGTTCTGTCGCCGAAAGGCAAATTGTACAATTGTTAAGTAATGTTTAACTTAGAGCGTCTGCGAAGGACCAGTAAGTTATAATATAAGATAATTAAGCTAGAATTGAAGAATTTTTTGTCTTGTAGCGATCCTAAATCGCTACTCCCATCCAAATCCCCAATATTAACAATTCCTAAATTTCCTAATTTCATATTGAATCATATGAGCAATAAGTTAACCCAAAGCTAATTTATCGCTCATTGATTCAATTCCACATAATAAACCCAAATCCCAAATTTACCATTGCCTCATATTCAAATCCCATATTGAATCACATGTACAACGAATTTAACCAAAAGTTAATTCATCATACATTGACTCAATTCCTAAAAACCTTGACATCATGAAATGCTAAATTCAAAACGCATTTCATGATTTCCCTTCCTATAACCCATCCAACTAAAGCCTCTAACAAATTCCCAGAACACAACTCAAACTGAAACGCACTAAGTCGTTATGTGTGCTTCTGGGAATTTCGACAAAAATTAGTTGACAATTCTCAACTAGAAAATTTATAAAAGGGCGGTGAATTTGAATTTCGTGATCAGTTAAAGTTCAGAGGCCGAACCCCTGGCCGCATACCATCCTGAATAAAATATTCAAACCAAAAATAGTTAAAATAAAGATAACAATATAACCTCAGACAAATACCGGAAGTTTGACTCGAATCAAAGGATACTAGTGCTGGGAAGCTTGCGCTCGACGCGCTACCTTTTCTGTTATTACGCCGTCGACTAAAGCAAAGAGACCTTGACATCCCTTATTGCGAACACTGACATGATTCCTCAACAAAATGGCGCAGCCGGTAGGATTTAGGTAAGGCCACAGAGCGGACGGTTCTGGTAAGAGCCAATAAACCCTAAATCCTGCGAACCTACCGAGTCATTGGATGCTCAACAAAACAAAAAAAAAAAAAACACGAAAACAACCATCGTCAAAAGCACCCATCTAAGGACTAAGTTTAAGGACAAATAAAGCATCACTAAAATTACACGTGGTCGGATCTACACCTCAACTTGGGAATTAATAAAAATCGAAGAGGACTGGTTGACAAGAGAGGACTTATATCACCATACGATCCAGAAAACAAAAAAAAAAAGAAAATTGCGGAAACAAAAAGGATAACAAAGAAGAAACTGTTCAACAAAAAAAAAACACAACAACCGCTACGCAGCAGTTATTAAACAGGAAATAAAATACCAGCACGCCACTATCGACTAAAACAACAAGGGCCTGGCCAAACAAGTAACACCAACACCAGCAGGCCGAAACAGAGTACAGCAGAAAGTCAAAGTGAAACAGGACACCATTGCGATATGATCAGCTACTAACGACCAAGCATTGGTACTTCAGCTCAGCAGCAGTTCCAACAGTACCAGACCAACAGGGGCAGCAGTTAGCGCACCCACACAGAACTAAGTAAGCATTTTTTGTTTTTTCTTTTTATAATCTAGTTAAGATATTATTTGAACCAATTCCTTTGTTAAACACAAAAATAATCCATAATCTAAGTTCGTCCCAAAAATATTATTTAAAACCTAAACAAATCTGCCCTATTCGGAAAACTCTGTCCTGCCTATATTTGTTCATATTGTGTGATCATCAATCTTTGAAAAATACCCCCACTTTGAGACATTTATGGTAAAACACCTTTGGAGTAGTGCTTGTCCTCGTTCCAAAAACATTCTCTTGTTACCCCCCTTTCCTTTTGCAACTGTACTAACCTAACTTCTGGATCTGTAGACTATTATCTCATTTTTCATTTTTAACTTAAATCAAATCCGTTTACCCTAAAATATGGCCGTGAATTACACAAAGATCGCGAAGCTGTCAGCACAGCTAATCCCCATCTTCTCCGGGGAATTAAATCCGCATATAGGTGCAGAGCTGGAAACATTCTTGGATTGTTGCAAGAGGGTCTTAAACTGCCTTAGGACCGAAGAACACGGGGCTTTTCTACAAATATTCCCTACTAGGCTGAGGAAAGATGCTTCTGCCCTATTCGCGTCCACTCTGTTCGCAATGTTTCAGGAAGCCGAGGACTTGTTAAGAAAAGTTTATTTACCAACAGAAAACTATCAGGATCTGGTAAATAAGCTTTTAGCTATTCGACAAAACCCGGCAGAAGCACTTATCCTATTTCAGTTACGACTGAAGAAGTCATTAAGGGAATGTAAGAAAGCCGCGGAGTTAAAATACGGTCCCATATTGTCCAAGGCAGTAAAAACACAACTAGATGTCTTCGCTAAAAGCGGGTTGATAGTCCAACTACCTATAGATATAGGTGTTAACGAGAACACAACGCTAGTAGTGGACACCGGCACTGAAATCAGTCTGATCAGCCAAAAGTGCCTTAGAAAAACAGACTGCAAAATAAATCGGCAAGAAGCCTACACCTTAGAGACGCCATTCGGAAGTATTAGGACCTTGGGAACCTGCAAGGCCAACTTCCAACTAAAAGGTAAGCCCAAACTCCCATGCACATTCCAAGTAGTGAGCAATATGCCCGATCTTCCAGAAGACGGTCTACTGGGACTTGACTTCCTGTCAAGGAACTGCAATGTGGAGGGCCCCAAACAACGCGTCACTTTTCCTCGCACGAAACCCTACCGTATTTAGCGTGCCAACAAAATTCTCACACCTCGAGAAAAAGGCGCCTGAAAACAAATACGCCAAAGGAAAACAGGAGCAAGCCCAAGGTAAGCGCAAAATCCTCAGGTTAAAAAGGAACCCCAAGGAGCCAAGCGGTAATATAAAGGGTATTAACCAAATAACAAACACTTCATCAACTAACTTAACAAACTCATGCCATAACTCCCCTCAAAATAAAAATTTATTACAAATGCCCACAACGCCTGAAAAAATAATAAACCCCAATGAGATCGCGGAAATACTCAGGGTTTATCATAATTCCCCTTCCGGTGAACATCTGAGCATCCATCACCAAGTCGTATAATAAAATACGACAAAGATACTGGTGGCCGTCCATGCTCTCCGACATTCGAAATATAAAAAGCAATGCGAGAAATGCCGTTCTTTAAGGGCAAGCGCATGCTCCGGAATTGAAACAAAACCGCAATCGTTTCAAGTGGGAAACAGAGTGTTGATAAAGTATAAAAACCACAAGGGCAAAGAAACACCCATCTGGAAGGGCCCTTTCCTCATCACAGGAATAACTAAGGCAAAAAATGCGGTCATCAAAATAGGCAAAAGATCCGTGGTAATCCACAACAATAGACCTAATTTCTAAATCCTAACACTTCCAAATACCCGTGTCCTACTATTAACCCTAGACGTATGCTATCCCCAAGGTGTACCACAGTCCAATAACCTACCAGTTAAAGATATTTATAAATACACAATATGGACAGAAATAACAGACGACATAAAAATTGTCAAAAATAAAAACTAATAAATGTTATACACAAAGAAGATATTAAAACAAATGTAATGAAATACAAATAAAACAAAAGACACATTAACCCTCAATGAGGAAGACAATTTATAAATAACAAACAAAATTGTAATTATTTCAAAAATATATGTAAACCCTAATTAAAACCTAACTTAAAAATACGAAAAGTATGAATATTAAGAAAAAACCAAAGAACAAACAAAACAAACATTAACCCTCAATGAGGAAGACAGTTTATAAACTAAATTGTAAAAAGAAGAAAGTAACTGCACAAAATTATTGGCAAATCCAAAATAATTTAGCCCATTATTGTTACTAACTTTTATACTAACATTAATTATTAGTCTTAACTATTTAACATTAACAAACCTTACAATTATATGAACCTACCTTTAAATTCACTAAAAAATAATAAAACACAAAATGTACATATCAGAAAATAATATCCTTTATCATTATAAAATATGCTCTATATCCACCACTAGAATAAGACCTTCTTAAAAATAATACACATTTACCTATTAAGTTATTAATCTAGCGTTACGTCCAAATCAAAAAATTATAAATATCAACATCTTATACCCTTAAGCCTATGTTAGAAAAATAACACTGTAAAACACAAATTAAACCAAAACCATTACTAATTTAAAATCCATCTACTTACCTTTATAACGTATAGGCCCATTCTTAAAACATACCTAAACCATATTGATAAATACAACCAAGTAACGCAAGAAATGTTAAACTAAATTAAAACAAATGTAAACTATCGCGAAACTGAAATGCCACTGCCCTTTGCTTTTCACCCATTCTAGAAAATTAATCTCTTCTAGATTAATTTTCTTTTCTAAAGGGGGGAGGGATGTAGCGATCCTAAATCGCTACTCCCATCCAAATCCCCAATATTATCAAATCCTAAATTTCCTAATTTCATATTGAATCATATGAGCAATAAGTTAACCCAAAGCTAATTTATCGCTCATTGATTCAATTTCACATAATAAACCCAAATCCCAAATTTTCCATTGCCTCATATTCAAATCCCATATTGAATCACATGTACAACGAATTTAACCAAAAGTTAATGCATCATACATTGACTCAATTCCTAAAAACCTTGACGTCATGAAATGCTAAATTCAAAACGCATTTCAGGATTTCCCTTCCTAGAACCCATCCAACTAAAGCCTCTAACAAATTCCCAGAACACAACTCAAATTGAAACGCACTAAGTCGTTATGTGTGCTTCTGGGAATTTCGACAAAAATTAGTTGACAATTCTCAACTAGAAAATTTATAAAAGGGCGGTGAATTTGAATTTCGTGATCAGTCCCTCACTGGCGGTCCCACCATCAACGAAGGTGGAACTTGTATACTGGTTAATAGCAGACTTCGCCATGAAGCTATTGACCTCCCACACCTAGAGTCCATAGAGGTATCTGGAGTTGAACTGCATCTGGCTAGTAATGGTAGAGTGAATATATACTCCGTATACCACTCCCATAAAACCAATAATGGGCCCATTAATCCCGAAGATATCGGAAAACTAATAAGGACCTCGGGGCATACACCCTTCATCATAGGCGGCGATTTTAACTCCAGACATCCCCACTGGAACAACTCTGTCTCTTGCCCAAATGGCACAAAACTGCACCAATGGTACACCGCTAACATGTATGCCCTCAACTTCGAAATAGTCGCACCTACGGTTGGTACTCGAGGTAACTCAATTCTGGACATTTTAATTGTGTCCAAAGACTTACTTCCACAAATCACTCCTCCTCAAGTTTCAGCGGGTGTATCTGACCACAACGCTGTGACCACATTCATTCGCGGCTATCGAGCATCCCGGGCTCATATCAGATACATACCCGATTATGGGCGGACAAATTGGGACAACTTCAATATTACATTGAACGATAAACTCCACCATTTCTCTCTTCCCACTGACAGGAACCTAACGACGGTTGAGATAAACAACGTTGCAAAACGACTTCACGAGATTCTAGTTGAAACTTCGGAGACTCATGTCCCGAAATATAAACTTGAAAAGACCTATCAGATTCCCCATGACGACATCACTCTTCGTCTCATCCGGGAGCGTAAAAAGCTCTGCAGAATGAGATATCGTCACCGCTTTACGCAAAGGGAGCCATTATTGCGATCCATTATTCACAATATTGGTACACTGATAAAACAGAGAATCCAAAACAATCGTACCCGACAATTGGAAGACAAGCTGAAGGGTATTCAGATGGACTGTTAAAAAGATATGTAGCACATCCCGCATCACTGGGCCAATTATGCACAATGGTGTTGTTGTCAATAACGACACCAATAAAGCAAATATCATCGGAGAGACCTTCGAAAACAATCACAAACTCACTCTCCAAAATGGCGACCCGGAAACTAATGCATTCGTTAATTCAGAGGTCCACAGTAAGTTGGACGATTTCAACGAGCCAATTGTTGTCTTTAACCCAACTAACAGTGCATACTTCGATGACACACGTGATAATGGTCACTATTTCATCACACCAAATACCCTACAGAGTCTGGTTAAATCTCGACACCCTAAGAAGTCACCTGGTATCGACAACATGTCATACCACTCGTTGAGAAGGCTTTCTGCCTTATTCTTTATAAAGCTCTCCATTCTGTTCAACCATGCTTACAACATGGGGTACTTTCCCCAAGCTTGGAGGCACGCTATTATTTGTCCAATAGCAAAAGTTGGGAAACCAACGTATCACCCCTCAAGCTTTCGCCCTATCTCGCCTCTCACTTGCATCAGCAAAATATATGAAAAATTCATATACGAGAAGCTAAATAACTTTGTCAGTGCCAGGCACCTAATACCTGATTTCCAATTCGGATTTCGAAGAGCGCACAGCACCACTATGGCTCTCAATTTATTTCAAAACCACGTCTGCGTGCGGCTCTTTAATAAGGAACCTATAACGTTTGAAATAATAGTGAAGAAGATCGTGTGATTCGAACTGACGCTATGACGGCTCGAATCACGAAAAAAATGTTACCTAAGCGTTACACACCAGGCTACTAACCGTGTTTAGAATTTGATTTCCAAACTCGACTATATTCCACTGGTATGAATTATTTTTTATTTTTTATTTATCGCTTGGTATACGGTTCTGATGTATTTTTCGTTCGGTGTTCTTCACTATTTTTGCTTGTGAATTGTGTGTGTATCTGTTAGAATCGCTACACCACTCCCGCCACAGTAACTTCGTTACGATCAGATTCGTATGCGGACGACGGACGAACGAGAGAAACGAGGAAACATCGGAGGCTGTGCTCTATGCGGAAGTCGTGACCGTGTGTGAAGTTCTGCTTTACTACGGGGAGTGTGTGTGCTGCGTCGTGTACAGATCACGTCGTAGTCACCAATTATAGCGTTTGAAATAATAGTGAAGAAGATCGTGTGATTCGAACTGACGCTATGACAGCTCGAATCACGAAAAAATTTTACCTAAGCGTTACACACCAGGCTACTGACCGAGTTTGGAATTTGATTTCCAAACTCGATTACATTCCACCGATGTGAATTACTTTTATTATTTATCGCTTGGTATACGGTTCTGATGTATTTTTCTTATTCGATTTTTTTCGTTCGTGTTCTTCACTATTTTTGCCTGTGAATTGTGTGTATCTGTTGTTAGAGTTGCCACACCACCCCCTTCCCAGAAACTTCGTTACGATCAGATTCGGTGCGAGCGACGAGCGAGCGAACGAGAGAATGTCGGAGCAAGCCAAGCGAGTGTGTCTTGGGTGCTCTATGCAGAAGTCATGATTGCGTGTGTGAAGTTCTGTTTACTACGGGGAGTGTGTGTGTGCTGCGTCGTGTACAGATCACGTCGTAGTCACCAATTATATAGCGTTAAGCAAGGATAGTGAAGAAGGTGAATTGAACACACGATGAAACGATTGAAAAGCGAAGCAGTGAAGCATCAGACTACTGACCGTGTTTAGAATTTGATTTCCAAACTCGATTATATTCCACTGATGTGAATTACTTTTATTATTTATCGCTCGGTATACGGTTCTGATGTATTTTTCTTATTCGATTTTTTTCGTTCGTGTTCTTCACTATTTTTGCCTGTGAATTGTGTGTATCTGTTGTTAGAGTTGCCACAAACCCACCGTTGTGGTAAGCCTAGACATTTAAAAAGCTTTTGATACGACTTGGATCGAAGGTCTCGCTTTTAAACTACTGAATACTGGCCTCAGTAGAACGCTATGTAGCTTCATCTACCAGTTGGTTCGAAACAGAACCTTCCAAGTTAGAATGAATGGAAAGCTTTCCCGAACTTTTCACGTCGCTGCAGGCGTACCACAGGGCTCCATTCTAGGCCCCATCTTATTCAATATTTACACCTCCGATATTCCCCGCCCTGTGGACGGGAGAGTAAACCAAATATGCTATGCGGATGACGTCCTGGTGTACACGTCAGCCAAAGGCCCTAACCTCGCAACAAATCGACTCAACCGTCACTTGGACGAACTGTATCAGTATTACAGTCGATGGAAAATCCGACTTAATCCATCCAAAGCAGTAGCCATAATCCTGAGTAGTAAACACTCCCAACCTGCTTCTCGATATTCACAGAATATTCGAATAAAAATGGGATATACTACGATTAGACCACAGACCACACATCTCGGGGTCATCTATACCCCAAAAATGAATTTCATCAAACATGTGACCCACATTCTCCAAAGGGGCCTCGGTCGGTCTAAGCAACTGCACAACATCTTGAAGTGGAGCAACAAAGTTGACACCAAAGTTAAGTTTCTCTGCTATAAGCAGCTAATCCGATCTGGAATATCGTACGTCTTTCCCATATGGTCCTGCATATCTGTAGGGAAGGAAGTATGGTGTGCAGGCGTACTGCACCAGATTCACTTCTGTCCCCATCCTCACTGGAAGTTCATCATGGACATCCAAGAAAATCAGCAAGCACACAGATGCCGGTCGAGAGAAATAAAACACCGACACACTGGTTTGTTATTTTTGATGTACAGGAGCACTGTTTATTCAATTTAGTTATTAATAGATCGGAGAACTTGACAGGGTATTTTAATACACACGTAATAAGCCTCATTCCTGGAATATAATACACACGTAATAAGCCTCATTCCTGGAATATCGTACGCCTTTCCCATATGGTCCTGCATATCTTCGGCTCAAATGGAAAGACTTCGGGTTTTCGAAAGGAAACTCCTCAGAAGATGCACCAATCATTCTAGAAGGCCTGACGGTCGTCATTACCCCAACTCTCACCTATACGAAGGCGCCTCCATTATCCCTATCGACGAGTACTTGCTTCAATTAGCATATAAGTACCTCGAAAACATTCAGAACAGCGAGAACCTACTTGTACGGGACTCTTGCGTTCTTGACCCTTCTCTCTCTCGATCTCTTCGGATCAAACCCCCACAATTTCTTCTTCAGTACAAATCTGAAGAAAGCACCCTTCCCAACAACATTCTCCTCTATAATAGAGGATTCCTGGACCCATCCCATAGGGTCTACTATTAACAAACCAAACACACGAACGCACAGTACAAGACGGCACAAACACAAACATACACACCGACCAAAGAGCAGATTATCAGACGCCAAAGACGTGATCTGCGTTTACTACCGCACCCAAGACCCACGGGTCTTGTATGATTTCTTTCCCACCATCCCTCTATAAAAGTAGTTAGAGAACACTTGGACTAACACTGTCCACACTATCCTTGGATACCCCCCCTTTTTTCTTCTCTTTTCAGATGCCGCGAGACCGAGCCCAACATCCTCACGGATGTGGGTGATTCTGGTTATCGCAAGATGACCAGAAGTGAGAGACAAGATGAAGGACACATATGTCCTGTCTCGCTAAATTCGGCCTTCTCGCCACAATTTTTTTTTTTTTTTTTTTTTTTTTTTTATTTCGTGATCAGTTAAAGTTCAGAGGCCGAACCCCTGGCCGCATACCATCCTGAATAAAATATTCAAACCAAAAATAGTTAAAATAAAGATAACAATATAACCTCAGACAAATACCGGAAGTTTGACTCAAATCAAAGGATACTAGTGCTGGGAAGCTTGCGCTCGACGCGCTACCTTTTTTGTTATTACACCGTCGACTAAAGCAAAGAGACCTTGACATCCTTTATTGCGAACACTGAGATGATTCCTCAACAGTCTAGCATATAATTTAGAAACTAAGAATATAAAAAGAAAATAAAAAATGTTTTAAAAATCAAAAAAGCTTGATGGGGTGGTATTTCACTGGCCTAGCTGCGAGTGTATTCTAACGCCCTACTACACAGGGCTCTCGTTGATGTGAAATGATTTTCTCAAATATTTTACGTGGTCTATTTTACTGTGTTCTTCATAGAATGGCTGCTGAATTTGACACATTATGAGATTTAGTATTTCTCCGATTTTTTAAGGCTCATTAACTTTTGTAAATATGTTGGCAAATTCCCCTCTCGAGCGTGCAAAAACGCGTGACTTCAAATGCTACCCCGAGCGATTTCAAATACTCCATGCCATTTGAATCGATCTGAAAGTTTGTTGGGAAATTCGATAACAATATGCAACCCATACACACGTACTCGCAGTCGTACCATACACCAGGAACAGGTTATTATGTTGTGGCAACCCCAACCTAACCGCCAGCAAATGCAACCGATACGCCTTACCAAGAGACTTGGACTCGAAAACACATAAAACAAGAACAAAATATCTCAAACCAAGACGAGATGATTTCTCTTCTCAATATTCTGTATCTGGGGTCGTTTACACGCACAACCTATGCGTATGAGAATAGTCGGAAGACTCTTCCAGTTTTGAGCTTCGCACATGTGCCAAAACCCAAAGTTGCTGTAGAAGCCTGCAATGGCGAAATTTCCAAGTGGCGGCAGTCATACACATAACCGGGTCGACACTTAATTTTTACCTTCTTGCTTTAGATACACGTATGTAGTATAACTACCTGCAGAATGCACACATACTTTCGGCACGCACACACTGGCGGCGAACACAAGTCAACTGCGCTACGATGGTAGTTGGAATGACGAAAAAAACCAACCGAGTTTTTCAAGTGTTGAACTGTTTTCGTCATACCTGAGAATATACTTCATACTTTATAGTTATATGTACGTAAAGGCAAGGGAAGGAACGGAAAAAAAACGCACAAAACGAAAGCTTAGATAATGATATTAAAATACACATTTTTATCAACGGTAATGGAAAAGGAACGCCTGTGTGGATTGCCAGATTGCTGGAGTGCTGGAGCGCTGGAGCGCTGGATTGCTGTGGGGAGGCGATGGACGTCAACTTAACGCGTTTCGAAAATACTGTGCACGACCATGGCCGATACTTTCCACAGAGTGTGATGATGATGATGATGATGGTGATGACCTACGATGACCTAAAACGGTTATCGAACGTTGTTGGTATTTCGAGACAGGGTATTGAAAGCGAGCAAACAGCGCACCGGACAAATCTCAATCCGAAATTGTTAGCAAAACCAAATAAGCGAATACTCTAATTAAAACCCAAACATAAATATTAATCCATAAAGAAAATAATGGGAAAATGGATTTGTTAATCCATGGCGCGAATTGAGGTAATGTTGCGGCGGCGGTGGTGGAGCCTGGACGGCCGTTCATCTAGTTCACTTGCTGCAAGTGGATTTATCTTATACTCCAGTGTCGTGTATCGGTGGTCATTAAGGCAAACGTCATCGACTGCAACAGCAACAGCAGCAGCAACATCGGCATCAACATCATCATCGTTACCGTCGTCGCCGTCAGTGTCGCGTCGTTGTGGGTAAATCGCTTTTTTGTTGTTCTTGTTTCTTGTTTTGTGTTGTTTTTTATTTGATTTTGGTTTTGGTTTTCGCTTTGCATCGCCCCATTCTTGGGATAACTACCGGCTGACTGGTATTATGGAATTTTTCCCGTATTGGAATGAGATTCTAAGATTCGGGTTTTTATGGATATTTACCTTTGGTCGGGAGCAGAATAAGGTGAAGAAGAAGAAGAAAAGCAAGTTGGTCTTACTTCTTGGCATTTTGTAATTTTTGTCTTGTAATCCATTTTTGTATTCTACTTGAACGCTGTGTCGAAGAAGTGGAGGCAACAAAAGGAAACTTCATCGCAAAATCGCACCAACGATGGAAGGCGAAGAAGCGACACTCGCCGAGATAAACTAAGTACCAACTTGTGTGGGGAGTAGATACTTTGGAAGGTAGTACGGAGGATAGTGTGTGTAGAAAAGATTTTAATTTGTGCTACGAAAACGGGTAATCGTATGGATGCAAAAAGGAGGGTATAAAAAACGCACAATAATATTATTGGCTAGGCAGAAGGGGAAAAATGAAATAAAAAAATAAAAAAACAGGAAACCAAAATTGAAAACCAAAAACTTAAAACCAAGAAGAAGTGAAAAGAATTGTGAAAAACGTTTAGAGTACGACGTTATGGGGAAGGCAATTAAATACAAAACTAACCAATCGGCGGGCGGTATCCAAGTGTGGCGAACGTTTTCCATTCCTCGGCTTCGGGCAGTCGGTGCGCCTGGATCGGTTCGGTTCGGTTTTTCAGAGACTGAAGACACGTTTTCGTGGAAGTAACCTATAACGATAGCGGCACAGTTTATGAGGATGACGACGGCTAAGGGAGCAACGACTAGTACAACAGCAATGGGAAAGACGAAGGCGAAGACGAAGACTACAACGACGATGACGATGACGACGTCGATTCTGTTTCTTGCTGCTTGATGAGGGTTTTTGACGTTGTACTGTGAATGTGAATGGTCGTGTACGCTATACCCTAGTGCCTGTGCCGTTCTCTTCGTACATTCAATTTAGTTGGTTTTGTGTTTTTCTGTTTTTGTTTTTAGTGTTTTTAGTTTTGTGTTTTTTTCCTTCCGTCGTTTTCTACTATAAGCGCGTTCACAGTCACCAGCCATTCATTCCGATTCGACGGCGGTGACGGGAACGACGAGTCGATTTCGGCAAGACTGGAAAAATACTATTTGGCTGTGTGTTGAAACTGACAGTATTGAAATAAACGTCGGTGGTGGTGGTTTGTGGCGCGTACCTCGTTACTTCAGATCATCGTTGATTTTGATTTTGATTTTTTGTTTTTGCATTTTGTTGACATTGTTGTTGGTTGTTGGGGATATTACTTGAAAAATAGTTCGTTGGACGGTTCGCAGATTAATTTGTTCGGTGTATATTTGAATTGGAAGTTTAGTTGTTGTGTGTTCCCCGTCTTTGTTGTCTTCGATTAATATATATAATAATATCTTATACAATTTTGTCGTGCATCGTAATTATCATAATTTGTATATTTGGTGTTTTTTTCAAATTGATATTTTATTTTAAATTTGGACGTGTGTATGTTATTCAAAAATGAATGTTGAACCACCACAAATGCAGAGAAGTTTGTTGTTAGCAGCAACAACATCGGGAACTCTTACAACACCAACAAGAACGGTCGTACCAGTTGGGGCAACAATCAACACAGCATCAACACCGATACCTATGCCGATACCACAAATAGTACGTTCCGAAAAACCTGAACGTAATTTCTGGCGTGAACAGGAAATGTTAACCGTTATACAAATTATACGAGAAAATAACTATCTTGCCTTATTAAATGATAAGACCATTCGTAGTGAAACAGTTTTTCGTAACATTGAAAAAGAAATGCATGATCGCGGTATGCGTAAAAAGAATTTTCAGCAAATCTGGACGAAGTGGAAATTCATGAAATCAACTTACATGACATCACGACGAATGCATCAGATACCAAGAATTATTTCATTAGATGTTTATCAATCGTTAGATGAGCTTTTAAGCGCGGAATTTCGGAATGACGGTTCGGTGTCGTCTCATGACGGGGGTGATAACGATGATATCGGCGGTGTATCTAATTATGATATAATGAATCCATCGGCATCGGCCGGTAGTAATGATGGTTTACTTGTGATTTCGAATGTACAAGGGGGGGTGCCGTACAATAATAATAGTGCTAGAAATTATACGAATTACAATGGCTTCGCTGGTATGAATGGAAAATTTAAAAATGGTTATCATTCATTCAAAAACGAAGCTGATGTCAATGGCTTCGGAATGCAACATCCCATTTTTGGATGCCGTTTGGGGGTGGTGAAAGATGAGCCCCTTGATGATGGTAAGTAGCTTACTTTGGTATTTATTTTTAATTAAAAATTATATATATGCATAAGTATTTATATCGGGTTTTCCAATAGGGACTTGACAACTTTAAATTTAGTTTGTGAACGCACCCTTTCACTAATCATCGAACAGTCACTGTTGATTTATTCAGTAAACTCAACATTTTCATCATGGTTAAGTACACGAACGAACAGCGTCTGGAAATTATAAAAATTTACTACCAAAAAAAAGTTGTCAAGTCCCTATTGGAAAACCATATGGTTATACAATAGGGACTTGACAACTTTGAATTTAGTTTGTGAACGCACCCTTTCACTAATCATCGAACTGTCACTGTTAATTTATTCAGTAAACTCAACATTTTCATCATGGTTAAGTACACGAACGACCAGCGTCTGGAAATTATAAAAATTTACTACCAAAAAAAAGTTGTCAAGTCCCTATTGGAAAACCCTAGGGTTATACAATAGGGACTTGATAACTTAGAATTTAATATGTGAACGCACCCTTTCACTAATCATCGAACTGTCACTGTCAATTTATTCAGTAAACTCAACATTCTCATCATGGTTAAGTACACGAACGACCAGCGTCTGCAAATTATAAAAATTTACTACCAAAAAAAAGTTGTCAAGTCCCTATTGGAAAACCATATGGTTATACAATAGGGACTTGACAATTTTGAATTTAGTTTGTGAACGCACCCTTTCACTAATCATCGAACAGTCACTGTTAATTTATTCAGTAAACTCAACATTTTCATCATGGTTAAGTACACGAACGAACAGCGTCTGGAAATTATAAAAATTTACTACCAAAAAAAAGTTGTCAAGTCCCTATTGGAAAACCCTAGGGTTATACAATAGGGACTTGATAACTTAGAATTTAATATGTGAACGCACCCTTTCACTAATCATCGAACTGTCACTGTCAATTTATTCAGTAAACTCAACATTCTCATCATGGTTAAGTACACGAACGAACAGCGTCTGCAAATCATAAAAATTTACTACCGAAAAAAAGTTGTCAAGTTCCTATTGGAAAACCCTATATATATTGTTCTGTCAGAAGTCTGAATATGTTTACTTCGTTTATAGTTCACCCTTAGTTGATGCTAAGTGTACATTTCATTGAACAGTTCAACGGTCTATGGGTGCCAACGGTTTTTTATTACATTCCTCTCGGGAGAGGCGAACTTACAGCGCCGAGTGGGCGCCCCGAGATGCCACCAAATAACTGTTGCAGTTCCTTTTGAACAGTTGCAGGTTGTAACGCTCTGGGAACATTCGCGTGGGAAGGGAGTTCCACGGCTTCGCCGCTCTGTAACGGAACGAGTTCTGTTGCAGGGATGTTCGCGCGGTCGGGAGATGAACCGCAAATTGGTGCAATCTGTCGGATTGTCTTGTGGAGCGCATATAAGTACGGTGGATGCGGACAAATTTCGAATCCTAACTGCAACTGTTTTTGCACCGTTACTCGTGAGGCATGGGGTCTAGCATTGTCATGCAAAAGGATCGGGCCGTGCCTATTGACCAACCCAGGTTGCTTTTTAGCCAATTTGGCATGCAATATGTCGATTTCCTCACAATGTTTTATAGCGTTTATCGTTTCTCCTGGTTGAAGAAATGAAAAGTGGATTGGTCCTTTCGATGTCCACCAAATTCTCACCATAACCTTTTTTGGGTGAAGATTGGTCTTGTGAAGCGTATATAAACCGAATGCGCGGAACAATGCCACGAATCTCCGAAGAACAGTACCCGTGACAGAGATCTGCTACGCGCCTTCGATGTGATAGCGTTGCTTCGGTGTGATGCGATCATGGTTAAAATTGTACTGAATTAACGTTTCAAAAACATGTCTACTCAAGCCAATCGGTTGATAAATGTCAAAGTTATTCAATATTTACATACCGGCATAAGAGATGGCTCACTCTGTATGTGCCACTACTTATCCAAAACGTCCTAGTGATCCAATCTATTGGGGAATCACGCCTTCGATGTGATAGCGTTGTTTCGGTGTGATGCGATCATGGTTAAAATTGTACTGAATTGAGGTTTCAAACACATGTCTACTCAAGCCAATCAGTTGATAAGTGTCAAAGTTACTCAATGTTTACATGCCGGTATAATAGATGGCTCACTCTGTATGTGCCACTACTTATCCAAAACGTCCTAGTGATCAAATCTATTGAGGAATCACGCCTTCGATGTGATAACGACTGTAGTCCCGTCAGCGCATATAACTCGAATTGCGCGAAACAATACCACGAATCTCCGAAGAACAGTTGTACCTGCAATGAAAGGAAAACGGAAACAAACAAGCGGCGCTTCTTCTAGCGACGTCCCAACAGTTTTCGCCTTTAGTGGACTGAAGTCTCTGGCACTGGCCGGCCAACGATGCTTCCTTGATTTAAGGGATTGTACCTCCAGAGCCGGACTCTTCTCTGGATGAAACGGGCGTTTGAGTCTTGACCAGTACAGATCCCTAACCGAGCAAAAGTGTATAAGCACGACCCAGGCGAGAAGATATTCAAAACGCGACCGAAATTATTCGCTTAACGTTTATTTATTAAATTCCTACGATAATTATGATCGACTCTGTATTTTCTGATTCTTTATTTATTCTGAATAATGCTGTATATTTATTGTTATTACAATTTCTGTGTCTCTTTAGAGCTGGTCTTGATCAAGATCGATTGGGTAGGAGTTCCTTCGACGACTCCCCCTGCTTCAAAAAAAAATGGGGTGGCGAGAGGCCGACTTTAGGGAGACAAGGACAAATGTGTCCTTCATCTTGTCTCTGGCTTCCGGTCATCTTGCGATAGCCAGAATCACCCACACCCGTGAAGATGTTGGGCTCGGTCTCAAGATATCTGAAAAGAAAGGGGAAGGACGTATCTAAGGATAGTGTGGACAGGGTTAGTTCAATTGTTCTCTAACTACTTGGATGGGGGGATGGTGGGAAAGAAATCGTACAAGACCGGTAGGTCTTGAGTGCGGTAGTAAACGCAGATCACGTCTTTGGCGTCTGATAATCTGCGCTTTGGTCAGTGTGTATGTGTTTCTGCTGTCTTGTACTGTGCGTGCGTGTTTGTAGTGTGTCAGCAGTAGATCTTATGGGGTGGGTCCAGGAATCCTCTATTATAGAGGAGAATGTTGTTGGGAAGCGTGCTTTCTTCAGTTTTGTACTGAAGAAGAAATTTTGGTGGTCTGATCCGAAGAGATTGAGAGAGAGAAGGGTCAAGAACGCAAGAGTCCCGTACAAGTGGGTTCTCGCTGTTCTGAATGCTTTCGAGGTACTTATATGCTAATTCTAGCAAGTACTCGTCGATAGGGATAATGGTGGCACCTTCGTATAGGTTAGAGTTCGGGTAGTGGCGGCCGTCCGGCCTTCTGTAGTGGTTGGTGCATCTTCTGAAGAATTTTCTTTCGAAAACTCGCAGTCTTTCCATTTGGGCCGAAGATATGTAGCGTTTCCGCCAAACCCTACGGTCTACTTACCTGAAAAACCCCCATAACTACTACCCAACTCCCTTAAGTTTGCTAATGCAACGGTATTAGTACCTGTAAATGCTTCACGCATTATATAGATCACCATCTGTAATCATAAAATCCCTATAAAGAAAACTTACCTTAATGCATCCCTTCGCATACAATTTTCCGTAAGATTTCTTTGTTTGCTTATTTGGTATTCTGAACCAATTCGGTACCAGACAAATTCCAGTAAACAAAATAATTCGGATTGCATTCAATGTAACCGTCATGACAGGGACCATAAATATCGCGCCGTCTATTTTCCCAGCCGCGTCATATACCTTTTCATACACATTGCCTGGCAACCTTTTTTGTTTGTCTTACCAACAAACAACCCAAGCAGCTGCATATAAAGAGCGCAATAGACGCTGAAACCAAATTCTCCAGCATTTCCTAATGCAAATATGAACCCGGTTTCTATTGCAGCCAGAGATGCCATAAACATCCAATTTGCTTTTAGCACCTTTTTCTCCTAACGTCGTAAATAGCGACGAGGCATCGTGTAAACAATGACCCGCATTACCAGCGACGCATGTGGTCATTTTTCCCTATTGTCCTTGCCGCCTGCCTGTTTTCGAACACATGCAACAACATTGAATCTGTTCGATCGCGCACATACGAGGGTTGGCTTTTATATTTCGGGATTAGAGAACAAAAACAAATATTGATCATCGAAAATCACTTTATTGTTTTTCAAAATATTCCCCATGAAGATCTATACACTTTTGCATGCGTTTGAACCAATTGTCGAAGCACTTTTGCCACTCTGATTGAGGTATCTCCAACACATGCATTCTGAATGCAGCGACCGCTTCTTCAGGTGTCGAAAAACGTTGACCTCTCAGTTTGTTTTTTACGTACGGGAATAAAAAGAAGTCATTCGGTGCCAAGTCAGGACTATACGGCGGATGACCCATCAAATCGACGTTTTGGGTGCTCAAAAAGGCAGTTGTCGCAGCCGATGTGTGAGAGCTCGCATTGTCGTGGTGAAGAGTGATCCGTCTTCGGCGGTTGGTTTTCCTGATTTCTTGGAAGACAACTGGCAAACAAATGGTTATGTACCACTCAGAATTGACTGTTCTGCGTTGTTCTAGTGGTACAGTTGCGACATGTCCAGTTTTTCCGAAAAAACAGGCGACCATTTGCTTGGAAGTGCTTCGTGCGCGAACAACTTTTGTTGGATTTGGCTCATCTTGAAACACCCAGACAGTCGACTGCTGTTTACTTTCGGGCTCATACGCGTAAATCCACGATTCATCACCTGTCACGATGTCATAGACGTGTTTCGCAGCACCGCGACCGTATTTTTTGAGCATTTCTTTCGACCAATTGACACGAGCCTTTTTTTGGGCGATTGACAAATTGTGTGGGATCCAACGCGAACAAATTGTTTTGACAGTCAAATGTTTATGCAATATTGAATGTATGCTGGTCCCACTAACGCCTAAGGTTGTCTCAATCTCACGATAGGTCACATGACGATCTTCCAATATCAGTTCGCGCACAGCATCAATGGTTTTCGGAACAACAACTGATTTTGGACGACCTTCACGAAATTCATCTTGGAGTGAACTACGACCACGATTGAATTCACCATACCATCGATAAACACTGGTCCTTGATGGAGCTTCATCGCCAAAAATTGAATTAAGTTCATCCATGCACTGTTGCTGAGTTAATCCACGCCGAAAGTTGTAAAAAATAATCGCACGAAAATGTTGACGATTTAATTCCATTTTTGGGCCGAGATGAATCTTTTAAGTTACTGTAAACAACACAAATAGCGCTCGTATGTCAAAACGTTCTAAGTGCGTATAACCTCAAAAATGTCCAACTTTACGACAGAGCTGTCAATTGCCGGATTGCAACACTAGGGTTGCCAAATCCCGAAACATAAGAGGCAACCCTCGTATACCACTGCGCCACTAGTTACACCCTTAAGAGAAAAGTTTTTCTCTCTCTTCCTTTTCTCTTCCTTTTCTTTTCCTTAGCGAAATCATCTCCGCATGAGATGACGATCGCTGAGTCAAATTCCATCCTTCGACCGGACCAGGTCGTGTCTCCATCGCTACCCTGGTGCGCACAGGGTAGCGATAATCGCGAGAATCGCCAGTCGCATTGGTCGTTCACCAAGTATAGAAATAATGGACGGAAGTCGGTTAAAAGTGATTATATTAATTCATTTATAAGGAATAAGGCTTATTACGTGTGTATTAAAATACCCTGTCAAGTTCTCCGATCTATTAATAACTAAATTGAATAAACAGTGCTCCTGTACATCAAAAACAACAAACCAGTGTGTCGGTGTTTTATTTCTCTCGACCGGCATCTGCGTGCTTGCTGATTTTCTTGGATGTCCATGATGAACTTCCAGTGAGGATGGGGACAGAAGTGAATCTGGTGCAGTACGCCTGCACACCATACTTCCTTCCCTACAGATATGCAGGACCATATGGGAAAGACGTACGATATTCCAGATCGGATTAGCTGCTTATAGCAGAGAAACTTAACTTTGGTGTCAACTTTGTTGCTCCACTTCAAGATGTTGTGCAGTTGCTTAGACCGACCGAGGCCCCTTTGAAGAATGTGGATCACATGTTTGATAAAATTCATTTTTGGGGTATAGATGACCCCAAGACATTTCATCCTATCCTGTGGTCTAATCGTAGTAGCTCCTATTTGTATTCGGATATTCTGTGAATATCGAGAACTAGGTTGGGAGTGTTTACTACTCAGAATTATAGCTACTACTTTAGATGGGTTAAGTGGAATTTTCCATCGACTGTAGTACTGATACAGTTCGCCCAGATGACGGTTGAGTCGGTTTGTTGCGAGTTTAGGGCTTTTAGATGGCGTATACACTAGGACGTCATCCGCATAGCATATCTGGTTTACTCTCCCGTCCACAGGGCGAGGAATATCTGAGGTGTAGATATTAAATAAGATGGGGCCTAGAATGGAGCCCTGTGGTACGCCTGCTGCGGCGTTGAAGGTACTCCTCCTGTTTCACCGCCGCGCTCGAATTTTATAGCCCGCAGCTGCCTCCTCATTCGCTTTGTTTTTCTTAATCACTCGTTTCCTCCTGAGTGATTTATTGCGATCGGTATACAGCTGATTGTCGCGCTCTTCCCTCTTGAGTGGTTTCCGTTGGGCTTCCCTTTTGAGTGGTTTTGCAGGCGATCGTTGTGCTGAGTGCTTTCCCTGGGAAACTGCATAGCCAACAACGGTACCAGTGTTTTTTTTTTTTTTTTTTTTATTTCTCCCAGGAAAAGCGAACATGTAGGGCTGAGTCTGCGGCCTGTAATGCTATTTTTCTCGACCGGGTCCATCACGAAAGCTCTGAAAGATGCTCAAGGATGTCTCCCAACCATTTCGCGAAGTCTGTGGCTTAATGGGGTGGTGTTTCACGGGGCAGCTGGGCTTTGGGACCCTACCTACCACTCAGTAATTGTGCGGAAATGCATAATAGCAAGAGTAGCCAGTTAAACCTAGGTTTGCACAGTTAAACACAAGACACAACCTCCCTACCAACTCAGCCACTGAGGTGGCTAATACCATATCTACGTGTCTTCGATGTGATAGCGAACAATTCCACGAATCTCCAAAGAACAGTCCCCGTGATAATATCTGTAAAACAGACAAAAGTCAGCTACGCGCCTTCGATGTGATATCGACTGTAGTCCCGACGTCAGCGCCGTGTCCCCGATCAGGCGGATCGCTCGTCTCTGTATGCTCTCAAGTAGGTCGAGGGTATGTTTAGGAGCAGAGCACCAAACATGAGAGCAATATTCGGTTGCGGGTCTAATTGCGGATTTATACAGAAGAAGAAGTTGGCCGGGAGTAAAATATTTCTTGGCTCTAAAAAGATAACTCAGTTTTCCAGAGGCTAACCTGGCGACACGTGTTTATGCCACGATACATTCCCACAGACCGTAATGGCGAGTAACTTCAAGCTTTCCCCAGATTCGAGGGCCTGACCATTTATCATCAGCTGTGGAACCGATGATCCACTTGTCTTTTTGATTGTTGTCTTGGCCTTATTTATTAGCAAGACACGAGACTTGTTAAATTTTCCATAATAATTTATTTTTACGGGCCAGGTTATTAGCCTTGCCCCACCCCCAGAATTAACAGGCTACAAATCCGAAAACTCGCCGTCCACAACAACCCGGATCGATCGATTTTCGAGGAAGCTCTTCGTCCAGTCGCAAAGCTGCTGGGAAAGTCCATATGAACGAAATTTACTCAGCAATGCCGCGTGCCAGAACCGGTCAAATGCCGTGGAGATATCCAATGCGACCGCTCTTGACTCACCATGCCCCTCAATCGCGGATGTCCATATATCGGTTATAAGGGTCAAAAGATCTCCCATGGACCGCCTGCCACGGAATCCGTATTGACGATCATTCAGAAGTCCGTTGCACTCCAAATACTTAATTAACTCGGCGTTCATGACCTTTTCCATCACCTTAGATAATATAGACAGCAATGCTATCGGCCGGTAATTTTGTGGGAGACACTTTTACTCCCTTCTTTGGGATCGGCTGAACTCGGACGATTTTCCAGCAGGTAGGAAACGTCCTCCGTGTATAAGATAAGCGAAAGAGTCTGCCAAGAACCGCCGATAGTTCTGGAGCACAGTTCTTCAGGACTATTGCTGGTATGTAGGTGCGTTGAATAGTACGCGTACGGAACCTCACATCCCGCATCGAAGACTGTACCGCCGCGATTCCAGATGGCATCAAAAGGCCGGCATCGAGGTTTAAATTCGTGGAAAATAAATTCGCGAACACATTAGCTTTATCCTTTGAATTTGTGACCAACGTCCCGCTGCCGTCATCAACGAAGAAAATCGGGAGTAAGCGACTTTGCTGTGGACAGCCCTTGCCATTGACCAGAAGGAGCGCGAACCAGTCGGGCATTCAACGATTTTATTGGTCACTCTGTTGTTGTAGGCCTTTTTCGTGGTATCAATCGTCTGGTTGTACGCGATGCTGATTCTGACAAAATTTGTTTTGTTCACCGCAGTGGGATTGGAGCGCCATTGTTCAAAAGCTATATTTTTTGCCGTTGTAATCTGCTCGGATTTTTTTTATTAAATCAAGGTTTATCAGATGAACTTCATTTGATGGAATGCGGAATGTAGATCTCCATCCCGAGAAGAATAATCTCGATGACCAACTACGCGCATGCGTTAACATCGCAGTCTCCGAAGAGACACCACCGACCATGGAAAGGATGTGAAGAAATCTCTCAAATCGTCCCAGTTAGCATACATGGCGCATCTTCTTAGATCGGTTAGTGAACCTCTTGAAATGCAAGTGGGTGCGCGACCGATACCAAGCAGTGATCTGAGTTTCCCAGTCGTGCAACAACCTCTACGGTATAAACGCTCACCTCGGATATCAAAAACAGATCAAGGGAGTTCGCATCGGGTATCTGGCACTCGCGTAGTTTCATCCACGAGTTGAGTCAAATTGCGACTAACAGCGAACATCTCCGCTAGCCTCTCGGCCTCGTCGGTTCTATTAGAATATACCAACCAGCCGGAGTTGTGTACATTAAAATCGCCACGGACGATAATTTCAGAATCCGGATGGTTGATATATTCGATCTGGTGTGGATTCTCCGTTCCCCAAATGTGGCAATTTTGCTTGTTAACGTGCCAGAGGGTGTGATATGGGACTCGTCGGTCATCAAAATTTACTTCAAAAAATCAGGTTCAGTGTCAACCTTTCCAGCGACTGTTTAGCCATATTCCAAGCGACATGAACGGTCCATCGGCAATATTCTTTGAATCAATTGCACTTTGTATGGAAACCAATGCAAATAACTTCCGCGTCTGGTACGGACCTCGCTCTCTACTTTTCTCTATTTCACAGACAAGGTTTTTTTCCCAGGCACTTTTCTTTTGTCTGTGAAGTCTTTTTTCAGATCTTCTGAGCTCTTTGTATTTCTCCTCGCGTACCCGCGTCCTATGAGACTGCTGCATTGCCCGGTATGCAGCATTCTTACGTTCAGTCGCTAGTTTGCACTCATCATCAAACCAGTCGTTCCGATTTCTACGACTACTGCCTAAGATGGAGTTGGCAGTACCAATGACAGTATTCTTAAGGCGTGTCCATTTCACTTCTACGCCCGGCATTCTGGCCCCAGGACTTACTCTCCCTCCGTCGAGCTCTTCGAGGGCGAGTCTTAACGCAGGACCAAAGGTGTTGCTGGTGTTCTCATTGCGTAAGGCAGCCGTGTTGATTCGAACCGGATCCGCGGATGCAATACGTCTCCGTAAGGCAATCCGCGCTCGGAAAACTGTACCAACAAGATAGTGATCCGAGTCGACGTTGGCACCTCGGTACGTTCGTACCGTCATCAGGCCGAAAGAGTGGCGGCGATCTATCAGCACGTGGTCAATTTGGTTGCGAGTGGCTCCATCAGGTGATACCCAGGTGGTTTTGTGGATATCTTTACGCGGAAACCTGGTACTCGCAACGAACAAGTTTTTCGATGCTGCCAATTCGATGACTCGTAGTCCATTGTTATTAGTGTTCTCATGCAAACGATGGGAACCTGTGTAGTGCCAGAAAACCGTGTTAAGGTCCGGCGCCGTGCTTCCTCGGTATGAGGGAAGAGCGTGGACTTATTACTTTTCCTTTTCTTCTTTTTCTTATTTCAATTAAATTGATGTAAAACAAATCAAGTATTAATCTAATTCCGTTCTTCTTTTAGTTACTTATTTCTTGCTTTATTTCTTCTTCATATTTTCGGTCTTTATTTCTCAATTACTTTCTTTCTTCCTTCTTTTTTTTAAATTCAAAATCAATCTATAATTTTTTTCGTTCAGAACTATTCGGAAATGAATTTTTTCTCTCCAACGAACTTTTTTAACTGAACTTTTTTTTTCTCTCTATATTTTTTTCTGTGACATTTCACATTCAATTCGAACGAAAATCCAAGTTGCTATGTTTTCAATAAATCAAAAGGTGCAGGTTATTAAGTGTGCTGTAACTGGTAATATTGTGAATGTTTATGAATGGTATGTATTAAGTGAGAATGTAATATATGTTAAGTGAAGTTTTTAAGGATGTGTTAGGAGATTCAGTGTTAAATTTAATAAGGGTAGTATTCTGGAATACAACATCCCACCCTTCTTCGAGAAAGAAAATTATCCTTGAAGAGAATAATTTTCTATTAACTATATATTAAATTAAGATTAATTAAAAACTTGGATTTTCGTTCAATTACATTACAAAGGTTTTCAAAATTAATCTTTCATCAAAGGTTACAATAATCAAAAGTTCTTAATACTAGAAAAATAATCTATTTACATTATATATTAACTAAATTTTTTCAATAATCAAAAAGTTCTTAACACTAGAAAAATAGTCCAAAATAGTCTATTTACATTATATATTAACTAAATTTAAATATTTCTCCTTGGAACCTTTTCTTTTCTTATCTAAAAATCATTATTACTTATTATATTAAATATATAATATTAATATTATTGTTTCAAAATTCTCATTTCCGTATATATATTAATTCCAAAATTTCTAATATATATATTACCAATAAAATTTTCTTTCTTTCCTTTTCCGTTCGAATATATATTAATTCTAAAATTTCCAATATATATTACCTCTAAAATTTTCTTTCTTTCGTCCCCCTCATTACCTTTTTTTTTTTTTTTTTTTTTTTTTTTTTTTTTTTTTTTTTTTTTTTTTTTTTCATTGCCGTCATTTCCTACAATTGTTAGATTATTTCATATATATTGAATAATAAAACAAAGGCCATTTGTTATGTGTTTATCTTTTCCTTAAATTTATGGAAAAGTTTCCAAAACCTTTCTGGGCCTATTACTATGATGATTGAATAGAAATGCATAATACCAAAAATCTTCTTAAGAACTGATTTCAAATGTCCTAAATGATTGTGTAACTTTTTATTTTTTTGTATTTTTTGTTTGAATAAATGTTTATTGTTGAAAAAAAGAATTTGTAATGTACTTATATGGTTTTCCTTTTCCGTACCTATTTTAGTTAAATTATTATTTTCATTATTTATTATATCGTGTTTGAGTAAGTGTCTGTGTTTGTTTTCGTTGTTTACAATTTTTTGTGTTTTCGGCTCATTGTCATCATTTTCTATAGCTTTAACTTTTTTAATTGAATTATTATTTTCAATTTTCATTACTTCGTGTTGCTGTTCAGTATCGTTATTTAAAATGTTTAGTGTCTTCGGCTCAATGTCATCATTTTCTATAGCTTTAACTTCTGTCGGAACGTCTGCCTTTTCAGTCTTACTCACTGCTGATGAATCGTTTAGTTTCTCAGTCTCATTTACTGATTCGAATAGTTCTTCAGACTTATTAGCTGTTAGAACATCTTGGTTCCCAGTACTATTTGCTGTTTGAACTATTTCTTCAGTTATATCTGCTGTAGAAACATTCAATCCTTCAGTCTTTGCTGCTGAAAAGATTTGTTCATCAGTATTAGCTGCTGAACTGACTTGGGTTTCGAATTTTATTGCAACTATTGGGTCTTCAGTCTTTAACACTGCTGAATTTTCAGTCTTTGTTGCTGAAGTGCCGTGGTTGTCTATTGGGATAGCCGGAATATTAGGGGTTTCTGTTTGTATATTTTGTGCAGGATCCGAATTTTCAGTCTTTAATACTGCTGAGTTTTCAGTCTTGGTTGCTGAAGTGTCTGCGTTGTCAATAGGGATATCTGAGATATTAGCGATTTCAGTCTTTAATACTGCTGAAAATTTCGGATTTTCAGTCTGTGTTGCTGAATTGTTTTCCAGAATGGGAGTATGAATCGGAGTCTTTATATTAGGGACAGGATTATCTTCGTTTATATGGCTTGGTTTATAGGAGTATGTGGGCTCAGGGTAAATTTGGCTAGGAGCTTCATTAAAATGGTCGTTATCTATTTCCAAAGATCTAATGCTGTAAATAGAAAACTTTGGTCTGTCTTCCATAAATTTTGGTTGGCGTCAGGCCTCGTTTTCCGACTCTTGCACCCGAGAAAAGTGAACATTTTGTCTATCGTTTTGTCTATTGGTGCTCCTAGAATTTTCACCAAAACGATTTTCAGAGTTTGTAGGATTATTTCGGAATGGGTTACGCGTTGTTGTACCTTGTTGGTAATTTGTTGAAGGCGATCCATTCCTAGATATCTTGTATCTACACTCATTCTCTGTGTGATTATTCCGTCCACAGAAATTACATACAATGTTATATTCCCTTTTTATGGGTTGTCTATTCGGAAAAAAGTTGGATTGCATGTTTCGATAACATGTGTCCTGTGTATGCCCTGACTTACCACAGGTTTGGCAGACTATACTATTGAATGTAGGTTTTTCGTTATATTGATATGACCTGGGAGAGTTGTCCATTCGAGCACCATGTGACACTACATGTGCAATCGACTGTTTTAAATTGTTTCCCCCATGGACTTTAGCTAGTATCTTTAGCTGTTCGTTCATTAGTCCATCTTCAAATGTTTGTACGGCCAATTTTTTGTTTTCTTCCATTAAGAATTCCCTAACCACCGCGTCTGCTGTTATTTCACACGTGGCAGAGTTTAGAGTCCTTAGAGCATTCGCGACTCTATCACCGTATTCCCGGACGGTTTCTCTGTAGCGTTGTTTCAGAGAAATCAACTCATTGTGTGCCGTCGACCGAGATTGCTCCTCTTTATATTCCGATTCGAGTTTATCTTTTAAATCCTCCCACTTAGCGATTTTGCTATACCTGATCAGATCGTAAGCATGACTCTCTAGTCTATTTTTGACTAGCTCTAAAAACGTCTCGTATATATCCGGGTCTGCCTTCTTTATGGATCTAAATAAAACGTCTCCCCCGGAAATAAATTTACCTAAGTCGCAGGGTTTCCCGTCAAAGGTAGGGACGATTCTGAAAACATCAGAAATTCCGACAGACAGAGCCATTTCAGGGGTTTTACTGAGTATCTGTTGATAGTGGAATTGTTCTTCCCCCTGCCTAGCCGCCTGTCTCGTGTAGTATGGGCTCGTAATATTGAAAATTTGAATTAAAGTATGGCGAAAATTCAATTCTTAAAATATGGTTAACTTAAAAATATGGTTATGGAAAAATTGGCCTTTCTTTTGGTTATTCAATATATATATATATAGGAAAGAAAAATAAATTGGTCCCAAAACTGAAAAGAAAGAAAATTCGACGAGAAAGAAAGAAAAGAAACGGAAATGTCTTCGAAATACTGAAATGAGAATTTGCAAATAATTTAGATAGAAATTTCTATCCAAAAAAAATGTATGTAAAGTAAAAAGGAAAGCTTCCAAGTAGAAAATATTACTAAAAAAAAATTAGAGAGAAAAGTCGCAAAAAAAAATTCTTACTCCACTAAATGTTCATTGCTGTCATACGTAATGTTGATAGAAGTCTTTGTCTTGAGTTTCTTATTGTTGTCCTTTTTTTTTCTTCTTTGTTGTGTCGTAGAGTTCCTCTTTGTGTTCCTTTCTTTTTAGATTTTTTTTTTTCTTTGACGCCAGGCAGACTTCACGTCCTAAAGTTGATTGCTCATCCTGGTCTTTGCTGCTTTCCTTTTTTTTTCTTTTTATTTCGTTGTTTTATGTCGAGGTTTTTTTTTTTTCTTCTTATTTTGGTTTGGTTATTTCTCCTGTTTTTTTTTTCTCTCTTTTCTTCTTGAAAAATTTTTTTTCTTCTTCTTATTTGGTTATTTCTCTTGTTTTTTTTTTCTTTGTTGTATGTCCGTTTTCACTGGCGAAGATTTATTAATATTTTCTATATCACTCCGACAAAACCGGTTGCAACGCACTGAATTAGTGATGACTAGATCCAATTTTCACTCCATATTAACTTTTTTCTGGTTTTATTTAAATTTGTATACATATGAAAGTTTTAATTAAAATGTTTAAAATTTAACTCTTTTCATTATTTTCATCTGGTTTCATTTTATTTTCACTTTTTTCCTTTGACGTTCACCTTTTTTTCATTTGTTATTGAAATCACACTCCGTCTCGATTCAATTTTTCTCTGTATCTTCTTCATACGTATTTTTCTTCTTCTTATTTTCTTCTTTTTATTTGGGATCCATTGGTTGGATCCCACCGCTGCCACCAGTGTTAAGGTCCGGCGCCGTGCTTCCTCGGTATGAGGGAAGAGCGTGGACTTATTACTTTTCCTTTTCTTCTTTTTCTTATTTCAATTAAATTGATGTAAAACAAATCAAGTATTAATCTAATTCCGTTCTTCTTTTAGTTACTTATTTCTTGCTTTATTTCTTCTTCATATTTTCGGTCTTTATTTCTCAATTACTTTCTTTCTTCCTTCTTTTTTTTAAATTCAAAATCAATCTATAATTTTTTTCGTTCAGAACTATTCGGAAATGAATTTTTTCTCTCCAACGAACTTTTTTAACTGAACTTTTTTTTTCTCTCTATATTTTTTTCTGTGACATTTCACATTCAATTCGAACGAAAATCCAAGTTGCTATGTTTTCAATAAATCAAAAGGTGCAGGTTATTAAGTGTGCTGTAACTGGTAATATTGTGAATGTTTATGAATGGTATGTATTAAGTGAGAATGTAATATATGTTAAGTGAAGTTTTTAAGGATGTGTTAGGAGATTCAGTGTTAAATTTAATAAGGGTAGTATTCTGGAATACAACAACCGGCTCCCGACCTATTTTTGCATTCAAATCCCCAAGAACGATTTTCACATCGTATCTTGGGCAGGCATTGAGGGCCCGTTCGACGTTCTCATAGTATTCTTCTTTTTCGTCGTCAGGGGACTCCTCTGTAGGTCCGTGAACGTTTATGAGGCTTATGTTCTTAAACTTGCCTCGCACGCGAAGAGTGCATAGCCTTTCATTTATTGCATTAAAGCCGATGATGGCAGGCTTCAGTTTTTGGCTGAGTAGAAAGCTTACCCCGAGCACATGGTGTTTTGCGTGACAGCTGTAATAAATGCCATACTCTTTTCTTTGAAAAACACCACTCCCCGTCCATCTTATTTCTTGTAATGCTGTTATGTCAGCCTTATATTCGGACAGGGCATCGGCTAGCTGCTGTGCAGCTCGAGCTCTGTATAGTGAGCGTACGTTCCATGAAAAATTCCTTAAATCGTTTAGCCATTTTCGTTTTCGTGGTCGTCGTCGTGTATCCGGTCCATATCCGAGGCTTGTTAAATTTGCCATAATAATTCATTTTTACGGGCCTGGTTATTAGCCTTGCGCCAACCTTTCTCAGGATGTCGCTGCATGCATTGGTTCACTACTTGGCGGGTGTCAAAGTAGTTATCCAGGGGTGTCACGTGGAGACTGCATGTCAACTTGGATTGAACAGGGACAAGGATCGTCTTGGCCTTCGCCGGGTTGAAGGCAATCAGAGACTTTGCCCTGTATGGGGAGAACACGTTACATAAGTTATTTTTAACATTTTCAAAAACTGTCATACTGTAGCTCAGAAAGTTACTGGCCTATCTGTCTTAGGGTGATTTCTGTCTATAAAATTATGGGAAGGATGTGTGGGGAGGATGTATTGTGCCGGGCATGGGCACTCCGTTCATCTTCCTCATCCATCATATATGTTCCTTCAACAAATTGTCCGCCGAGTAAAAGAACGGAACGCCGCCACGTTTGTCCACAACTTTGAGTAAAACACCAGGGGAACAACGATTAAGGAAACACATCTAGGAACCGCCAGGCACTGCAGCATGGAAAATTAAACACTGGTGATGTTGTTGAAGTAAATGTTCTTTTATTGGTTTAGATGTATCCAAGTATTTTGATGCATTTATTTTGTTATATTCGTCATTATCTTCAAAATTGTGAAGGATAATTCGTAATTTTACAGATTGAAGTCGTAAATTAATCTAATTAGACAATGAAATCACGCGTACACGTCCGCTGTAATGAACCGACGACTTTGTATATCAAAACTGTTACTCACGCGACTCGCGGTTGACTTTCGCGTTCCGTGTGCACCGGGAGCGGGAGCGGCACAACGTGGTGGTCGGCGGATGTAATTGGACTCAGCGATAAACGGCTCGTGCAGAGCCGACTCGCTAATAGGGTGAGTTTGTGGTGTGGTGGTAGATATCCTCTCCACTAAGGATATGTTTTTACTTACGACCAGTAAAGTCTCTCTTGGTAGAATAGAAAACCAGATCTCGTAATGGAGATCATGGTGATATGTGTGTGATCGTTCAGATCTGTGTTGTTTACTCATGCGCGAAGACAATGGCAAAACAAAGCAGGCAGGCGGCAAGGACAAAGGGATCGAGAAGATCGTTGTCTATGAAGTGCATCGCGTCTAAATAAATAGACGACGATGCATCGAAGAAATGTGGTAAAAGAAAAGATGAGACGAGGGCATCATAAAAGTCTTAGATGAGTGATGCCCTTGTGTAAATATACGAATAGCCATTGGGAAAGGTGCTAATGGTTGCGATATTTTATACAATGAAAATTGTATGTCATATCTTGGGTCGGTGGCTGAAACGAATTTGTGATTGTTTGTTCGTTGGAAAACAAATCATGGGTGAATCTATTTTAGCTGGGTAAATAGCTATGTTGCTATTATGCTGGTGATGCTAAAGCAATTTAGGTATACGATGGGTGGTCGTGTACCGTATCTTGCTGAACAAAATGGGATCAAATTTTTATGCATGTTTATATGCGAAGTAATTCGGTTTATGACATTAGACGCTAGTGTTTGCTTTTGTCCTTGGACAAAAGGCTGCCGAGGCCGTGGAATTGCCAGGGACATGCGGTGTGCACGTGGACAGCGGAATTGCTCGGCATACCAGAGTGCCGGATGATTTAGGAATTCATGATTAGTTAGGGAAGAATTCTTATAGGGAATTTGTATGCGAAGAGATGCATGAAAGGTAAGGATTCTTTACAGGGACTTTTAGATTATAAATTGCTCTATTTAATGCGTGAAGCATTTAAGGTGCTAATGTGATTGCATTAGCGAACTTAAGGAAGTTGGGTAGCAGTTATGGGGTTTTTTAGGTAAGTTGGCCGTGGGGTTTGGCGGAACCGCCACAGATGCACTTAAGGTTTTAAGGATATCGCGTAAATAAATTCCGGTTTTGGGGTAAAAATTGTTAAACCAGAATACTTGATATAGGAATACAGGTAACATCTGTTTTACTACGTATAGCATTGTAAATACTTCTTTCCCCTTTTTGTAGTAATCCTTTATGCTTTTTTGCAACATTCTATTACTACTTGTTGTACTGCAAAGCCTCTGTATTTTTTCAGCACCTCAGGAAAGGATTCTGAATCCAGGGTTTTTTCTTGTCATGCACGGCCTTAAAGTTGGTGGCAATACTAAATTTTTTTTTTTTTTTTTTTTTTTTTTTGTTAATAACCGGATTCTGATTATGCATTTTTGGACAACCTGGTTATTGGCTTTTCGGTTAAACTGACTAAAAGGGTTAAACGGTTTCCGGTTAAACCAATATTCAACTTAAGAGGTTATTTGAGTTTTTAAACCGCTTTCTTTTCTTTCATCGATTTATTTCTTCTTTTCGGTGATCGATTTATTTTTCAATAACCGATTATCCAGCTATTTCCCGATAAGCGGTTATAACCACATAACTAGTTAGCCAGTTTTCTCTTAACAACCGGTTATCCAGTTATTTTCCAAAAACCAATTATGCGGTAATTATTCAATAATTTGTTATCCCATTATTCCTCAATAATCACTTATCCCGGTAACTCCCGATAACCGGTTATCCAGTTATTTCCCGGCAAGCGGTTATAACAACGTAACCGGTTATCCGGTTATGTCTCAATAACAGGTTAAGCAATTACTGTCGAATAAGCAGTTATAACCGCATAACCGGTCACCTAGTTATTCCCCAATACCCGGTCACCTAGTTATTCCCCAATAACCGGTCACCCAGTTATTTCCCAATAACCGGTTTTAACCACATAAACGGTTGTCCAATTATTCAGTTACCTGTCAATAACTGGTTATCCTCATACTCGACTTTGTAGTAAGTACAGCCCTGAGCGAGCAAGAGGTATATACGTCTGTTGCACAACGGATTATTATAAATTTTTTAACAAATTAAGGCATTAAACCCTCAGAAATTTTTCTCGATTGACGGCACAGTTTGGTGATGATGCACTGTCTCAGAGTGGTGTGTATACGTGGGCCAGAGAATTTAAAAGCGGGCGAGAACGTATCGAAAACGAAAGTCATGATCAACGCCCAAGGACAAGTCGTACAGATGACTACATCTGTGCTGTTCGAGAGCTTATTGAAAGTGATCGCCGCTCAACTGTTGAAGAAATCTCATCAGAAGTGAGTATTAGATATGGAAGTATTCAATCCATTATCCATGTTGATCTTAGCTTCAAACAAATTACTGCTCGATGGGTTCCCAGGTTATTGACCGTAAATCAAAAACAGATCAGTTCGGAGATCAGTGGAAGACTTCTAGATCGATTTCGATAAGAAGCGGAGAATTTTTGAAGTGTGTCGTCACATATGATGAGACGTGGGTACATCTTTAAACTCTCGAGACGAAAATGGCAAGTAAGGTGGGGTGAAGGGAGGATGAAGGCTGCCCATTGAAGACCAAAACTCTTCTCTCAGTCGGAAAAGTTCTTGCAACAATTTTTTTCGACTCAAAGGGAGTTTTACTGATTGATTTCCTTCACGAACAACGAACAGTGAATACAGCTTACGACTGTCATTTGTTACAGCCGGCAAAAGCCACATATCGAAACAGAAGACGAGGTATGCCCATTCAAGATGTCATCCTTTTTCATGACAACGCCAGGCCTCACACCGCGTCCTTGACAAGGGATACATTGAAAGTAATGGGCTGGGAAACCCTCGAACACCCTCCTTATAGCCCAGACTTGTCTCCCTGTGACTATTTTTTGTTCGCACCCTTGAAGGTATCACTTGGAGGAAAGAAATTCGAAAGTAATGAAGAAGGCGAGGAGCACCTGCGCAATTGGCTAACAACTCGCTCTAAATCTTGCTACGAACAAGGAATATTGAAGCTTCCAAATCGGTGGCAAAAGTTTTTAGATCACGCAGGAAACTAAATTGAAAAATGTTCATAGTATAGTTAGTGTGTAGAAATTACCGTTTATATTTGATTCACCCTCGTATAACGACATAACCGGTCATCCGGTTATTCCCCAATAACCGGTTATAACCACATAAACGGTTGTGCAGTTATTCAGTTATTTCTCAATAATTGGTTGTCCAGTTATTTCTCAATAACTATTTTTTTTACATTAACGCGCGCACAAAAGGGGATTTTGAAGCACCCTTAAATGTCAGAGCTGGCGCAAGGCTAATAACCTTTCCCGGAAAAACAAATTTTTATGGACAATTTAACAAGTCTCGGATAAGGACCGGATACCGGTGGAGAGACTTACTAAATAAGGCCAAGACCAGATCCCGGTTGGAGTGCCAATGATGATGATGACTTATAGCCACATAACCGGTCGTCCAGTTAATTCCGGCCCGGTTGTAGTGCCGATGATGATGATCAAATGTCAGAGCACGGTGCGAGCGGATGGAGAGGAAGTGGATAAGGAAAGGAGGTGTCGATGTATATTGGTCTTGAATGTTCGGTAACCGGTTATTCAGATAACTCCCGACATTCGGTTATAACCCCTTTCTCGATAACTGGTTATCCAGCTAGCCAGCTTTTCTCAATAATTGGTTATCCAGTTATTTATCAATAGTTAATAGTTAACAACATATTTTTCAATAACAGGTTATGTAATTACTACTGGATTAGCAGTTGTAACGACATAACCGATCATCCAGTTATTTCCCAATAACCGGTTATAACCACGTAAACGGCTGTCCAGTTATTTCTCAATAACCAGTTATAACTACATAACCGGTTGTCCTGTCAATTTCCGATAACCAGTTATAGCTGCGTAACCGGTCATCCAGTTATTTCCCAATAACCATTATAACCACATAAACGGTTGTCCAGTTATTTCGCAATAATCAGTTATAACTACATAACCGGTAATAAACACATATAACCGATCATCCCCATCATAACCGATAACCGGTTATAACTGCATTACTATTTAACCAGTTTTCTCTCAATAACTGGTTATCCAGTTATTCTTCAATAACCAGTTATCCAGTTATTTCTGTTACGCCCTCTCGCCGTGCTTTCCCAATAGCGAGAAAATAGCGAGTATGCCCTATGCCTACCAAAGACGTTTTTCTTTTATCCTTATATTGGTTTTATGACTTACTATGTTATTTAATAGCAAAATGCCTACTGTTCCGTTGCAAAGCTGCAACTCTTTGCTTGATTTCTTACCACTAATCTCTTTGCTCCTTTTATATCCAAATTATTGGGGGCAGAATCGCCACCGATTCTTCACCTGCCATGACCCCGAATGCATGACCCATATTGAGTCCAATTGCCTGACACGAATCATTTGCTTTGCTTAATTGCTATCGCTTAATTAATCCACTTAAAATACAGTGGCCTTGGTTCAAGCAATTCGTACCGCTTTATTGATATTGTCAGTGTTGTTTCATTGTTATGCATATGCCTGCCTTTCGTAGGCTTAAGCATTTTGATAGGAATTCCGTTAAACGGTATCATGCCACCTGGCATACGGCAATTGTCGTTATTCAGCATTATTGTAGGCGCCGGCAGTGTCCTATGCTAGGTGTGGCGCTTTTTTTGGATATGCGATACGACAAAAATGTACTCGTAATTAAATAGCGTGTAGGTCGGGTAATGACTGTGCGTCACAGGTGGACAATTACCGAAGAATCGCCTCGTGTGCGATATGAATATTTTGAGTATTATGTTATTGGCTTAATGTGAATATTATGTGAAAGAGGGCTTATGTAGTGGGATACTACATTTCTCAATAACTGGTTATCCAGTTATATTTCAATAGCCGGTTATCCAGATAACTCCCGACATCCGGTTATAACCCCTTTCTCAATAACTGGTTATCCAGCTAACTCCCAATAACCGGTTATCCAGATAACTCCCGATATCCGGTTATAATCCCTTTCTCAATAACTGGTTATCCAGTCAGCCAGTTATTCTCAATGATTGGTTGTCCAGTTATTTCCCCATAACCCGTTATAACCCCATACCGGTTATCAGCTTATTTCCCAATAACCGGTCATCCGGTTTCTCTATAACCTATAATCTGGTTGCAGTTATCGTACCAAAAACCGATTGCCAAAAACCGTTTCATCAAAAACTTAAAACCGGTTTTGAATTTTTATAACCGCACAGACCTGGGTGGCATTAGTTCAAAAACTAATATAGTAAGGATGCTATGACATGTCGTATATGGCGGGAAGACAAAGGACTTTATTTATTCCTATAGAATCTTCTCAAGCTGCGAAAGATGGTTTCATAGATACGTGGGTTGTGTTACTATAATAATTGTATTAGTTTAAGATTATTGTTTGTCGCATACCATTTTTCAAACCAGCGATTTGGCTTTGTGGTCAATTCTGTTAGGATACGACTTTGCGTGATTAGAATTCTATATACGCAACATTTCCTACTCCGGCTTCCCGATTTCTACTACTTTAGCCATTATGGCTTTTAGCGCTTCATCTCTGACAAATAAGAATTAACGGATATAAAGATCTGTTCTTTTACACTACAGGCCCGCACAAAGGGGATTTTAAGGTGCCAAAGAACAATATGGACGCGACTGTGTAGAACAGTTTCCGCGATGCCGTCCAAACGTCATCGGAAAGTTGAGGTAGCCACTAGGCCGTACGTCCGATCTGTCAAGTTGTATCTAGCCAGAAACTCGCACACGTGCGGAGTGATGTGACTTGGTGAGTTGTCGTGGTGGACCTCCCAGGTAACGGTGATCTCTTTTCGCACTCGAAGAACCTTTTTGCTCCATCTTTCATACATCTACGTAATAACAGCGTTCAGTCTGTCGTTGAAGCACAAGCTCTTTGTGGATCACATTTTTGGCGTCCAAAGAGACAATGAGCATCCTTTTATGGCCATTCTTGCTCGCTTGTGTTTGGGTGATGCCGGGGGGCGCCAATAGGCACTTTTACGTTCGGTCGTACTGAAAAACCCACATCTGTTACCGGTAACCACATTGTTCAAAAAAGCAGGTTCAATTTCTACGCCTTCGAGAAGTTCAGATGCGTTTGTCAACACTTTTGGAATCAACTTTGCACACACTTTACTCATGTTCAAATGATTGGTAATGTTATGTCATACACAGTTGTTTTTGGGATGTTGTGTGTCTGCAATCAAGCGGACACTTCATCGATGGTCAGAATTCATCAGAACATGCACATGGTCCAAATTTCTGTCTGTTGAATTTGTTGCTGGTCGTCCGAGTGGGGTTCATCGTCCACGTCGTTTCAGGCGTCGTTAAATGTCTTCAACGATCGCGAAATCTGGGGATGTGGTAAAGCAGAGTCCCTGTAAGCTTCCCTGATCATTTCGTCGGTCTCGGCGAGAGATTTTGAAGTTTTGCGCAAAACTTGGTCGCGTAGCGTTGCTCGATTGACGAACTCATCGCGATTGGTGACACAGACACTGAACAGAAGTTTACAGGAACAGCTATGCACACGGTCCAACAACTCGGAGCACGCTGAAGGTGGCGTCCCAGAATAGCATAGAACCCTTAATACTGCCGGAGAGAAGCTATTCTATTAGATATTCAAAGGATCTACTGCGCTGACATTTAATAATCCTTTAAAATATCCTTATGTGCGCACGGATGTGTAAAAAAAAGCATTATTCTTCTTCCTACATTATTGGATGAAGCGATTCACCTGGATTAAAGATGATTGCAATCCTTTGCTCTAGACGAAGGCTGGCATATCTGAAACGGCCTTCGATAACTAGTCATTGTTTTTACTTTCTTAAGTTATGAATGGCGTAGTTTTCATCAGTCTTTTGTCAAATATTTGATAAACGTCAAATATGTCAAAAGGAAATTTATAAACTAAATTAAATATATAGAAATTCCACGACTACTTCGTATAGCTTTTTAACTGCTTTGATCAAGCATTCATTGCGCTCCAAAATCGTCGCCTAACTTGACAAATGTTCACGTTCCTTCCACGAATATTGCTAATATTAACGATTTAATCCAATATTGTGATGGAGTGATATGGTGTTGTATTAATTGTAGGACTATTTGATTGAATACACAAAAAGATGGGACAGGTTGTATGTGTTAAGGGAAGAAGTTTCCGTTTCTTTCGACACGAACTCACAAGAAACACATTTTGCCGTATAGCATAGCATATAGAATTATTTGTATTGTTCAGTTTTTATATGTAAATGTCTGCATAAAAGACAAATTCCATGGCATCTTTTTTACTCATTCAACATTAGCCAGGTTAACAAAAAGCCTGAAATAAATTGAGAGTGAAATAAGGTGCCATCTTTAATATGTAAATTTTTATTTCAAATATTTATTGATTATTATACATTAGCCAATTTAATATTGTTGCACATAACAACGCAGTCTTCCTCACATACATTTTTTATAACGTGTTACGGCTAAGATACCTTTTTTGACTTTTGCTAGCATATTGACTTATTAATCGATAGTGACAAAATAAACAAGCATAACTGTAAGATGTTGACATAATTTTGGCATGTAGTGTAGTGTAAACTAATCCATTGCGCTCCAAGGTATTGGTTCGAATAGAAAGCGATATTTCTTCGCAGAATGTAGATAGTTAATGTGATCGCAAGTAAACGACACAAGCCAACTAGCAACCGCGTTAACGAAAAGGCTCCCGAGATGTTTACATGCGTGGGTGTACGAAAATCACCTTATTGTCAAAAAACCTGACGGCACACCTTGCCGAAAAGTACTCACTCGAATCATAAAAGCAAGATTCCCACTATAGCAGTTTCAAAGTTTAAGAAGAGCATTTTTTAAGTTTCCAATGACGAACAACTCTGAATTCGAGGGAAAAACATTGCCCAGAATTTTGTTAAGACGGCTTTCTCTTTTAGAATTTAAAAAAATTGATTTTTATACTTTAAAGTGTTTTTTAACAGCATAGGATTATTCTCTGAAAATCGTACGCGTTCGTTAAAAAAGAAAGTTATAGACATACAGGGTTATACAGGGTGTTTCAACTTTAGCAAACGCATTTGTTCTGAAAACATCATTAAAAAAAAGAATTTTGCTGTTCATTCATGTAAAAATCATTTAATTCTATTTAAGAAATTTTGAATACGATATCGCGCAAGCGGTCGTCCTGATCTCGAATAGCGTAATGTCGAAAAACGACACATTCCATCATATTGGCTAGTATTTCCGCCAATATGGCGGCAATATACTCTTGTATGTTGGCCTTAGATTCGTCTAGAGTCCTTGTCCTGCCGATATAGGCCTTGGACTTCAAATATCCATATTCAGGAATTACACGCCGACCAAAGCACAGATTCATCATCATCATCAGTCCCGATTTCGAACCGATGTTATCCAGTTTGACACTCCCAGGCTCTGGACGTCCCGGTCTACGCCATCCCTCCACCGCAGACAAGGTCTCCCTCGTTGTGTCCTTCCATACATCCTGCCACAAAGGACTTTCCAGCCAGGCTCCTCTTCGCTCATTCGAGCTAGGTGACTCGCTCACCGGAGTCTACCGAGCTTGATCTTTCTTACAACATTAGCTTCATGATAGATCGCGTACTACTCATGGTTGCAGCGTCTCAGGAAACAGTCTCCCTCACATACGGGGCCAACAATTCTCCTTAAGACCTTTATGGGGATTCTCTACATCACATGGAGAACCAACCCACAATTCCAACCAATTTTGACCGCTAACAGCGCGTCACCTTAACCCAACTCCCCCATTCAAAACTTGCAAAGAATACACTTCCCAATCCGCAACAGCACCCATCCCCAAATCCGCAACAGCACTCATCCCCAAATCTGCAATAGCATACATTCCCAAACTCGCAAGAATTCATCTCCCAATCCGCAATCGCATACATTTCCCAATCTGTAATAGCATGCATTTTTAAAACTTACAACAGAATATACCCCAAATCCTGCAACAGATTACATTATAAATCATCTCCCTCATCTACATCAAACCACATGCATTTTCCCCACAAACCACTTCGGTTAATTTCCTACTTAAACTATATTTCTCACTTGCAACCAAGCAGCATTAATTTTCCCCAAAAACCATTCCGGCTCACTTCCTACTTAAACCATTTTCCTCGCTTGTAACCAAGCAGCATTTAGGGTCCCCGAAAACCATTTCGGCTCCCATCCTACCTATACCATCTGAAATAATACCAATTCTCCTTGCTGGTAAGTCACCAGCACGATGCTTTGCATTCGTGGTGTCTCCTCCTCGCGGATGACAGTTTCGCATCAGATCTTCAAGTGTTCGCAACGTGCCCGAAGTGCGATCTTCTAGTGGACGGCTACCGGTGAATAACTATAAGGTATGATCCAGTTAATCGGACCTTTAAAATAGTTGCAAACGATCTAGACCGACTCAGTGGTGACTGTTCCTTGGCTGTGAGTTCCGAATGAGAAAAGGGAAATAGAAAAAACACAAAGTGCGAACGAGCTTACCATTACCGGTGCTATTACCCGCAACTATTTGCGTTCCCGGGATTTCTGTCGGTGGGTGATAGTGAACCCGTGCCGTACGTCGGCACCCATACCTTCACCCCCACACCTTCCTCTCGAACGCCGCTAAGAGTTCAGAGTGCCTTTTATTGAGCATCCAGGTCTCGGATCCATACATGAGTACTGGTAAGACCATGGTCTTGTACAGTACTAGCTTGGATGTTCTGTATAAATTTCGGGATTTAAAGAGCCTTGATAGACCATAGTAGGCTTTGTTAGATTTAATCAGCCATTCGCATATTTCTTCTTCCATATTGTTGTCGGCGGATACTATTGACCCAAGGTAGTTAAAGAATTGCACTACTTCAAATTCGTGCTCCACTACCTTGATAGTTTGAACAACGTTGAGTCTTCTCTTCGTAGAAGTTCATGTACTTAGTGTCTCCCTCATTAATGTGCAGTTCCTGTGTTTGTGCCGCCTGCTCGATCTGGGTGAAGGAGTCCTGTACAGCTGAATCGGATCTACCGATGAGGTCAATGTCATCTGCGTAGGCAACTATCTGGCTGGACTTGGTGATAATAGTCCCTCTAGTTGTGACGCCAGACTCACGGATTGCTTTCTCCAACGCCAGCTTGAAGAGAAGGCAGGCCAGACCGTCCCCTTGTCGGAGTCTATTAAAAATGTTAATTGGTTTGGACAGCAATCCCGCTATTTTCACTTGACTAGTTACGTTGGTCATGGTTAACCTACAAAGTCGTATCAATTTGTTTCGAATGCTGACCTCTCTCATATAGTTCTACCCTGGCTATGCTGTCGTAGGCGGCCTTAAAGTCTATAAATAAATGATATAATGGAATCTTAAATTCCAGACATTTTTCCATCGCCTGCCTATGGGTGATTATCTGATCAATCGCTGATTTGCCTGGGATGAAGCCACACTGATATTGAGCAATGATGACTTTAGCGTATGGGGCTATCCGATCTTGTCGTATAGTGGAGAGTATCTTATAGGCGGTCCTCAGTAATGTTATACCCCTATAGTTGCTGCACAGTGTGATATCTCCCGTCTTATGTATGTCTTGTTTCACCTGATGTCTCCAGTTTAGTCTGCTATCCAGGTGTATATCGAGATATTTCGCAGAATCACCTTTTGGAACTGGAATCCCGTTGAGATATTTAGTAATATTACTACTGCCTAAAATGGAGTTGGCATTACTAATGAGAGTATTCTAAAGACGTGTCCATTTCTCTTCTATGCCCGCCATTCTGGTCCCAGGACTTACTCTCCCTCCATCGAGCTCTTCGAAGACGAGTCTTAACGCATGACCAAAGTGTAGCTGGTGTTCTCATTGCGTAAGGCAGCCGTGGTCATCCGAACCTGATCCGCGGATGCAATACATCTTCGTAAGGCGATTCGCGCTCGGAAAACTATACCAACAAGATAGTGATCCCAGTCCACGTTGACACCTCGGTAGGTTCGTACCGTCAGCAGACTCGGGAATGGCGGAGATCTATCAACACGTGGTCAATTTGGTGGCGAGTGGCTTCATCAGGTGGTACCCAGATGGCTTTGTGGATATCTTTACGCGGAAACCTGGTACTCGAAACGACCAAGTTCTTTGATGCTGCCAGTTCGATGACTCGTAATCCATTGTCATTAGTGTTCTCATGCTAACTATGGAAACCTGTGTAGTGCCTGAAAACCGGCTCACGACCTATTTTCGCATTCAAATCACCAAGAAATATTTTCACATCCCATCTTGGGCAGGCGGGAACGGGTCGGCGTTCTCGTAGAATTGTTCTTTGTCCTCGTCAGGGGACTCCTCTGTAGGTCCGTGAACGTTTATGAGGCTTATATTCTTAAACTTGCCTCGCACGCGAAGAGTGCATAGCCTTTCGTTTATTGCATTAAAGCCGGTAATAGCAGGCTTCAGTTTTTAGCTGAGTAGAAAGCCTACCCCGAGCACGTGGAGCTTTGCATGACAGCTGTAATAAATGTCATACTCGTTTCTTTGAATAACACCACTCCCTGTCCATCTTATTTCTTGTAATGCTGTTATGTCAGCCTTGTATTCAGATAGCCCATCGACTAGCTGCTGTGCAGCTCGAGCTCTGTACAGTGAGCGGACGTTTCATGAAAAGATTCTCAAATCGTTTACCCATTTTCATGTCCGTGGTCGTCGTCGTGTATCCGGTCCATATCCCAGGCTTGTTAAATGTTCCATAATAATTCGTTTTTACGGGCAAGGTTATTAGCCTTACGCCCACCTTTCTCAGGATGTCGCTGCATGCATTGGTTCACTACTTGGCGGGTGACAAAGTAACTATCCAGGGGTGTCACGTGGAGACTGCATGTCAACACGCGCACAAAAGGGGATTTTGAAGTACCCTTAAATGTCAGACCACAGTGCAAGTCGATGGGGAGGAAGTGGATAAGGAAAACTTAGATTGAACAGGGACAAGGATCGTCCTGGCCTTCGCCGGGTTGAAAGCAATCAGTGACTTCGCCCTGTATGTTTGCTCCACACGTAAATAAAAACAAAACAAAACGTTGACAACAGCAACAAAACAAATACGTACAAAAACAAACACAACTATAGGAGAAAGAAGAAGAAATACAATATATATGTATATATATTACTATTTATTGGCCTATAAGAACCCGGAAGTTCATGACCTTGCCGACTCGACTCCGTCATCGTTCACTACCCTGTGCACTCTCCTTCCACGTCTGACCATCCGATCCGATTTCCTCAAGGTCAAACATAACATCATCCTCCCATCTCCGTCACGGCCGCCCTGCCGGTCTCTTTCCCGTTCGTCTACGGTCAAGAATTCTACGCGCGGTGCTATTGTTGCCCATTCGCGCCACATGTCCGGCCCATCTTAATCTTCGCGACCTGATTACTCTCACTACTGTAGGTTTGCGCTATAGCTCTTCCAATTCGTGGTTGTGGAGTTTCGTCCATTATCCTGCCTCCTCGTCATATTTGCTGCCAAAGGTCTGTAGCGTCTCTAACGGATACGCACACGGTACACATGCAAAATAGTGAAGAACACCGAACGAAAATCAAATAAGAAAATACATCAGAGCCGGATACCATAGCGATAATATAACAATTCACATCAGTGGAATGTACTTGAGTTTAAAAATCGAATTCTACGAATTCACGCGTTCTTCACTATCATTTCAAACGCTATAGGTCCTTAAAACTTTATCCTCGAATACCCGGAATTTGATTTCTTCCCGTTTTGTGTTAGCCCATGTTTCGCATCCGTATAGAGCAATCGGCTTGATTATGGTTCTATAGACACGGGGCTTTATGTTACGTGATAGCAGTTTGGATTTCAGCAGTTTACTGACTGCGTGCCAACTAGCGTTGCCGGAATTAAGTCTTTTATTAATTTCCTTCGACATTTCGTTACTGTTCGCATGTATCTCAGAAACTCAAACCCTGATTCCGGTCTCTTGGAGTCGCCTGTGCTTGCGCCGGTGCGGTCGCCGATACTGGATGTGAAGTTCCGTCCACGAGCTATTCAACGCATTCTTCATGGACTAGAGTAGCAACCGGCCAGGATGGAATACCAGCAATAGTACTTAAAAACTGTACTCCAGAATAGTCTCCGGTCCTTGGCATACTTTTTCGCTTAACTTATGCACAGAGGATCTTTCCAAAGTGCTGGAAAATCGCTCGAGTTCAGCCCATCCCAAAGAAGGGGAAAGGTGTGTTCCACAAAATTACCGCCCGATAGCATTACTATCTATGTTATCCAAGGTGAAGGAAAAGGTTATCAATGCCGAGTTTATCACATTACTAGTTAACTACTATTTATTAATGCCGAGTTTATTACATTACTATTTTTCTACTATTTATTGGCCTGTAGGAACCCGGACGTTCATGACCTCGCCGACTCGACTCCGCCATCGTTCTCTGTCCTGTGCGCTATCCATCCATGCTTGACCATCCGATCCGATCTCCTCAAGGTCAAACCTAACATTATCCTCCCATCTCCATCCGGCCGTCCTGCCGGTCTCTTTCCCGTTGGTCTACCGTCAAGAATTCTACGCACGGTTCTATCGTTGCCAATTCCCGCCACATGTCCGGCCCATCTTAATCTTGGCGACCTGATTACTCTCACTATTGTAGATTTGTGGTATAGCTCTTCCAATTCGTAGTTGTGGAGTTTCCTCCATTGTCCTGCCTCCTGGTCATATTTACCTCCAAAGATACACCTTCTCGAATACGCGGAATTTGTTTTCTTCCCGTTTTGTGAGAGCCCATGTTTCGCATCCGTATAGAAGAATCGGCATGATTATGGGTCTATAGACCCGGAGCTTTATATTACCTTATAGCAGTTTGGATTTCAGCAGTTTACTGACTGCGTGCCAAATAGCGTTGCCGGAATGCAATCTTTTGTTGATTTCCTTGGACATTTCGTTACTGGTCGTCAGTATCGTTCCCAGATATTTAAATTCTTTAACTTTTTCAAATATCTTGCCCCTAACGTTTATGTGTGTTCCCTGAGGTCCACCTGCTCTCGTCGTAATCATGTATTTTGTTTTGTCTTCATTTATTTCTAGGCCCCCCTCTTCTGCCGCTTGCATGATGATTTCACAATTTTTACTCAGTTTCTAGATTATCGGCCAAAACGGTGATGTCATCCGCATATGCGATCACTTGTGTGACCCCGTTCAGGGATCATCCGGTCATGTTGTTGTCTTGTACCTTTCTGATGACATACTCGAGCACAAGGTTAAAAAGACACGGTGATAGACCATCTCCTTGTTTTATTCCGTCGCGGATTTCAAATGGTTCTGAGAAGTGGTTTTCTATTCTACCTCACCCTTTGTTTTCGTTCATGCAAATTTGAATGAGGGCGGCATATTTTTTCGGGATTCCCAGCTCAACTACAATATGGTAGAATATTTGCCTTGCGACTGGGTCGTAGGCTTTTTTGAAGTCAACGAAAAGTTGGTGAATCGTCTCTCTGTATTCCCACTTCTATTTCAACAATTGCCATACTGTGGACATTTGGTCGCTCAACTGCAATATGGCAACATCTGTGCCTTGTGACTGAGTCGTACGCTTTTTTGACGTCAACGAAAAGTTGATGAACCGTATCTCCGTATTCCCACTTTTGTAGCTTTACTGTGAACATTTGGTCGCTCGTTGACCGGTTCTTACGGAATCCGCACTGGTAGTCTCCCAGTATTTCTTCTGCGTACGGTGTGATTCTCGCCAGTATGATATTTGTTAGTATTTTGTATGTGGTTGGGAGCAATGATATTCCTCTGTAGTTTACGCAACCAGATCTGTCGCTTTTTTTGAAAATGGGGACGAATATTGAGGTTTTCCATTCTCCCAGAGTGATTTCTTTATCCTATATTGTTTGAATCAGTTGGTGGATCTTTCGAACGGTTGCCTTTCCTCCATGCTTCATAAGCTATGCCGGTATGCATTCGACTCCGCAAGCCTTGTTTTTAAATTGATTTATTGCGTCTACAACTTCGTTGAAAGAGGGCTCTGGGAACTGTATGTACGGCTGTATGTACGTCTGGTGCGTTTATTTGTGGTTGGTGGGTGCGCACATTGAGCAGGTTTTCAAAGTACTGCTTCCCTCTTGTCACGATATCGTTTGTTTCTATTATTAGGCAGCCACTTGCGTCCCGAATTATGTTGGCACGCCCTCGGCACCTGTTTCTAATCGGATCTATGCAGGCATACATTCCTCTGATGTTCTTTGTTATGACATTTTCTAAAATTTGATCTATTCGACTCTTTTCCCATTTGTGTTTTTCCATTTGAAAAGTCTCATTGTCTCTCTCCCAATTGTCGCGTATCTTTGTGCGTTGACTTCTCTATATCTTTCTAAGTGCATCACTCTGAGGCGTTTACGTTGTTGCATCTTAGCCCGGCGCTCAACATCGAACCAAGGTTTGGACTTAATTGTTTAAATCTTAATACCTTTTGGGGTGTTTGTTTGATTACGTCTCTGAGTAATGCCTATTCAGTATCCACATTATTGGTTTCCTCTTCCTCAATACTCCCATTTTCTAGAACGCAAATCACACAAATCAAGCCACCTTCAAAAACGCAACGGCCTCAAGGTGAGATACCATCCTGTTACGCTGTACCTTCCGTGATATCGTCGGGAGAAATTTTCGACTATATTCTGGACGTTTAGCTGATGGCCCGGACTGAAATTGGGACAAGTCATGATGGTACTTTCTGAGATAATGAATTCCTAAGGTATACTAGAGTCCCATTCGGATCTCGGGGGGTGACTAGTTCTGGGGGAATATCATGCACATTTTTCAATAAACGACAGAACTGTAAGCAACTCGTCTCTGCAAATCCGGTTCCACCCGCGAAACACTGTCAACGCACATCTACTAACAGTATTTTGAAACATCAGGAGCATCGGCTTCACAATACGATTGTAAATGCCGTCGACCAATATATATTATATATTAGTGGAAACTGGCCCTTTTCCGTCCACCGCTTGAATATGCTAGCTAAGTATGGTCTCCTTATCACAAGATCCATAACTGTAGGATCGAAAGTATTCAACGTCGCTTCCTTCGATTCGCTATGCGAGAGCTAAGATGGTAAAACCTCTTAAGGGGGGAACCTCATGAAAAATGTAATGCGTAGATTAATTTGCAATTTAAGGCACAATTTATTTACGTTATAATATTTAAAGAAAATATTTTTTTAAGACTAATCGTTAACAATAAAACGGTGCAATGGCGACTTGAAAACAGCGTCTTGAAAATGCGCCGTGCAGCACACAGGTCACAAAAATGATCTGAAACAAAAAATACAAAATGGGTTCTTTAGTTTATGCAAAAACGCTCAGCATGACGTTCCCCTTTTATTAAAATTTGCAAATTTGCAAAAATGGGGAAGTTTTGGAAAAAAGGATTTTCTTTTATAAACAATAACAATGTTTTAAATAAAAAAATAAAAAATCGGAGCTCGTCATGCTGAGGCCAAATATCTATAGAATTTCTATACCAAACTTCATAAAGATCAAATGATTAGTTTTTGAGCTACGTTGCACGGCGTGCGAAATTTTGCGTTTCGAGAAAAACGCGTTTAAAGTTTGAGTAATAGAAAAATCGTGAACAAAATCGTAATTCGTTCTAACTTACCGCAGCTTTTTGCTAATCAGCGATTCCATGGCCATCGAGTAGAGCGTCCTCTTCTTCAAACTGTTCTGGTTTGAGCCGAAAGGCCGAGCGTCTGACGAGCGCTCGACTATTTGAGTGCTCCGCCCAATTAGACTGTTTACTTTCTTTTGAAAATAAAGTACAAGGAGGTCTCGGATCATTTTCTAACTTTTTTCTCGTATTTTTGAGGAAATTTCCTATCAATTTAGGCAAAAACAAAAAATGGCTAAAAAATTTCATTTTACATGAGCTTCCCCCCTTAATCCTTCCGGCGTACATTAACCGCCTCAAATTAATCAACCTTGGAACCCTTGAGGAGCGCAGGGTCGTGGCTGACATAATGTTCATTCATCAGGTCCTCTTTGGCTCGGTCGAAAACGCCTACCTCCTTAACTTAAGTCCTCTGAACACAGACCCTCGAAATATGCGTAATCCCCGCCTTCTGCCCCCCTACCGGACCTGTTATGGTCTGAAAACCCCCTTCCGCGGATGCTGAGAAATGTCAACTCCAATTCCACCTTGTTTGACTTCGACCTCTCTACCCATACTCTCAAGCACCGCCTCCTAAACCATTCTCACCATCAATCTTAAGCGGCGCTTCTACACTTTACTATAACCTGCCACCACCTCTCGCCTCTACTCCTTCCTTCTTAATTTGTACTGGTTACCTTAGGTTAAGCCTAGTTAAGATAGTTCTTAAGCTCTCTAAATTGTAACCTCTATATACTTTAGTTGTAGGTAATTATGTTGCTTGAATTAAGCCAATAAATGGGGTCATAGCCCCACGAAACTAACCCTAACCGACACCCACGCTGTCTTGACATATCTGGTCGTTACTCAGGATATGACTTACATCCGACATTTCTTTTTAAGTGTGGGGTCTGCGTGTTCACTCGATCCGATTTGGATTGCCAACGGGAAGAAGCACTATTCATGGTGAAGTTCTGTCAAATATCTTGTCTTTGCTGCTCCCCGAATGACGATAGACCAGTGACACTTCGAAAATATTTCACGTACTGTCATCATCATCATCATCATCGGCACTACAACCGGGATCCGGTCTTGGCCTTATTTAACAAATCTCTCCACCGGTCCCGATTTCGAGCCAAATCAATCAGGTTGGCACTCCCAGGCTCTGGGCGTTCTGGTCTACGCCATCCCTACATCGCAGACAAGGTCTGCCGCGCTGTCTCCTTCCATACATCTGTAGTATTCCAGAATACTACCCTTATTAGCTTTAACACTGAATCTCATTACTTATCTAACACATCCTTAAAACTTCCTCTTAACATATCTTACATTCTCACTTAATACATACTATTAATAAACATTCACAATATTCTATATCAAGCCAGTTACAGCACATTTAATAACATGCACCTTTTTTCATTCAAAACATAGCACTTTGATTTTCGTTTAAAGTTTATTCAAAATTTAAAAGTCACAGAGAGTAAAAAGAATACTCTGTTAAAATTAATTTTGTTCATATTATAAGTTACAGCAAATTAGAACACAATGTTCTATAAGAAGAGGAAAAATTGAATTGTAAAGTTAGTTTTAGTTTGAGTTTTGAGTTAGCAATTGAATTGTAAGTTTTTGGAGATTACAGTTAACAGTCAAGTTTCAGTTTAAGTTTAATAAGTATTGAGAATTAAGAAGTTTTGAGTTGAAAGAAAAGAAGTTAAGGATTGAGAATTAAGAAGTAATAAGTTGAAAAATTATATAAAGGAAAAATAAAAGGTCCACGCTCTTCCCTCAATAGAGCAAGCACGGCGTCTCGGACTCATACCACATCCTGCCACAAAGGACCTTCCGGGCAGGCTCCTCTTCGCTCATTCGAGCTAGATGTCCCGCCCACCGGAGACTACCGAGCTTGATTTGTCTTACAACATTAGCTTCAAGGTAGATTGCGTACAACTCATGGTTGTAGCGTCTCCGGAATCGTCCTCCCTCACATACGGGGCCAACAATTCTCCTTAAGACCTTTCTCTCGAACGCGGCTAAGAGTTCAGAGTGCCTTTTATTGACACCCAGGTCTCGGATCCATACATGAGTACTAGGTCTTGTAAAGTAGTAGCTTGGATGTTCTGGATAAATTTCGGGATTTAAGAGCCTTGATAGACCATAGTAGGCTTTGTTGGATTTAATCAGCCGTTCGCGTATTTCTTCTTCCATATTTTTATCGGCTGATACTATTGACCCAAGGTTAAAGGATTGCACTACTCCAAATTCGTGCTCCACTACCCTGATAGTTTGACGAACGTTAGGTCTTCTCTTCGTAGAAGTTCATGTACTTAGTGTCTTCCTCATTCATGTGCAGTTCCTGTGTTTGTGCCGCCTGCTCGAACTGGGTGAAGGACTCCTGTAGATACGTACTGTCGACTAAATTTAAATCAACCATACAGCTTCTGATACGTCGTTCTTGGCGACCTAATATCCTAGGCCTAACCGAGACCCAGGTCGACATCTTCGTTGCCGAGGATACGACTTACATTCGAATTTTCGTTTTAAAAGTGGAGTCTGCGTTTTCACCGGATCCGATTCGACTTGCCAAACGGAAGAAGCATTAGAACCAAATAACTTAGATATCATTTGAATGAAAATCGTGCTGGAAAGTGCTGTGAAATTTCTTTGCTGTCTCTACCGCTCCTCTTATGACGATCGACCAGCGAAACCTTTCGAAAATCTTTCACGTACCTTCGACTGGATACATATCAATCGCCATGGCTCTGAGACTGTCGTCTTTGGCGACTTCAATGTACACAACTCCGGCTGGTGGGTACATTCTAACAGAACCGAGGCTGGGCGAGATGTTCGCTGTTAGCCGCACTTTCACTCAACTCGTGGAGCAAATTTCTCGAATGCCGGATGACCAAGGTGATTATGCGAACACCCTGGATCTGTTTCTAGCATCCGAACCAGGCATTGGAAACGACTGCGCCATTGGAAACTCAGATCACTGGTTGATATCGGTTAGACAATCACTTGCATCTCACACGGATAACCAACCTAAGCAGCCTCGCCAAGTATGCTTTTTACACCAACGCGCGCGCAAAAGGGGATTTTGGAGTACCCTTTGGAGCATATAAATTTGCCCCCACCCTATCATCTATTGAACACTGGAATTTGGTTTCGGTTCACTCGCTGACCTGAACCCCTTTCCAGTGAATCGTCAGGTATATAATGGTGGGATAGCGGTAAATTTGCTGGGAAGTACCAATAAAATATGTGTGAAAATATTCATAGTTCTCGTTGTTAAGAGAATTTGGTAATTCCTATAGGGTAAGAAACACGAGCGACATAGGGGATGAAAAAGTGTGCAAAATGTTGGTATGTTATATACGATGGAAAGTTTTGACCGTGAATTGCAGTTGTTGTCATAGGATTATGTGTCGTAAGGGATGGTGAAAATGTGATTTCAATTTGAAATGTGCTATTAAAGTGTAGGACAATGTTGTTTTGGGATATGAAATGTGTCTATTACTAAGGTATTAAGGAGGCGAATTTGCGTATTGATTTAGATGGAATGAGGGGATGGAAATTTGAATTATTTAAAACATACATTCCTCTAAATATTTTTTTTTAATTTCTCAAATGCTTTTTTCTCTTCCACGTTAAATTTTATTATATAGTCTGACCTTGCATTTTTCGATACTAGTTGGTCTGTTTTGAGCAGGTTAGTGAGGGTTTTTGGTACGACTGCATAGTCTTTAACAAATTGCCTGTAAAATCCCGACAATCCAAAAAAATGCTCTTAGTTCTTTTAGGTTAATCGGTTCCGGGTATTTTTTTAATAGTTTCAATTTTTTCTGGACCGGTCTTTATGGATTTGTGACTAATTATGTATCCAAAAAAAAAAAGACGTAGGTTTTGAAGAAGTGTGATCTGAGATCGTTAGATTTGCTTCGAATATTTGTTTCAGGTGTGCATATGTTCTTCTTTACGTTTTGGAAAATACGATTATATCGTCTATGTATACGTAACCAAATTTCGTAACGAATGTACGCAATATGTCGTCCGCGCAACGTTGAAATATGGCCGAGGCGGCGTTTTTTAGTCCGAAAGCTATTCAATTATATTCGTACCGAGCTCCCTTTACCGGGAATGTCGGGTTCTGTTTATCTTCTTGTTTTATTAAAATTTCATTGGACCCTGATTCCAGACCAATTATTGAGAAGATTTCTGCTTCTCCTGAATTTTGAATCGTATGTGCTGTATTAGGCATCGGATATTTATCGCTTATTATCTGATCAGTTGCCTTGTGTGTAAGGCGTTAGAATATACACACAGCTGGGTCGGCTTGTCGTAAGAGGCGATTAAAGGCCGAGTGGTAGATCGGGTCCCAACGCCCTGTCGGCCGGTGAAATACCACCCTATCAAGCTATAAGGCTGCGCGAAATGATCGGCAGAAATTCCTGGCCATCTTTCGGAGCTTGGCTGATGGACCGGTTCGGGAAAATATTGGTTTAGGTGGTAGTCGGTCCCAAGGTAAGATACCACCCCGTCACGCTGTACATTACGCGATATCGTCGGGAGAAATCTTCGACTATGTTTCGGATATAGGGCTGATGGCCCGGACTGACACGGAGATAAGTCATGATGGTACTTTCTGAGATAAAGAATTCCGGAGATAAACTAGTTTCCCATTCAGATCTCCGGCGAGGACTATGACAGGGGGGACATCGTGGCAATATTATGACAAATAACCGAACTTTAAGAAATTCGTCATCGCATAATTGAGTTCGCTCTCAAGGCTCTGTCGACGATCGACTGGTGGGGGCATTTTGTAACATCAGGGGCATCGGTTTCACCAATACGAATGTAAACGCCGTCCACCAATATTTGCAAACAGCGAAACCTCATATCCTTGCCCTAACCGAGACCCAGGTCGATTCGTGAACTGATTAGACATATCTTCGATACTCACGATGCGACTTACATTCGAGATTCCAGTATGAGGGCGGAGACTGCGTCTTGGCGCGCTCCGATCCGGCTTGCCCGAGGATGGAGGCGTTGCAACTCAATAACACGAATGACGAATGATCGGCGACATTTTTCGAACATCTGTCACATACCATCGCCTGGATACAGATCAACGACACAGCTTCTAAAATTGTCGTCCTTGGCGATTTTATTGTGCACAATTCCGACTGATTGGTGCATTCTAACAGAACCGGCGAGGCTGGGAGACTGGCAGAGATGTTCACTGTTAGCCGCAGTTGACTCAACTCGTGGAGGAACCTATGCGAGTGCACGTGGCGATTATGCGAACACCCTGGATCTGTTTTTGAGATCCGAATCGAGCACTTATACCGTGGAGGTTGCTGCCCCACTGGGAAATTCCAATCACTGCTTGGTATCGGTCGCGCATCCACTTGCATTTCAAACTAATAACCGACCCGGGCGGCTTCGCCGCGTATGGAGGTACGTGGCTGCCAACTGGGACGATTTGCGGGATGTCTTCGCATCCTTTCCGTGGTCGGAGACGTGCTTTGGAGACTCCGATGTTGATGCATGCGCCGAGTCGGTCACAGCGATTATTTATTTCGGGATGCAGATCTACATTCCACATTCCATTGTTGATAAAATATGCGATCAGATTACAGCGGCAAAAAGTAGAGCTTTTAAAAATTACGCTCCAATCCCACCAAGGTTAACAGAACGAATTTCATTAGATTCAAGAACGCGTGCAACCAGGCAATTGATACCGCGAAGAAGGCCTACAACGGCAGAGTGACCAATAAACTCCTTCAGTGCCCGATTGGTTCGCGTTCCTTCTGGTCAAAGACAAGGGCTGTCAGCAGTAACTTTGCTTCCTCCTCTTTTCCTCCGTTGGTGACGGGCAGCGGGACGGTAGTCACAAATTCAAAAGATAAAGCTAATGTGTTCGTGAATTTATTTTCCGCGAATTCAAACCTCGATGCCGGTCTTTTCGAGCCACTTATCATCGCACCGGTACGGTCTTCAGTGCGAGATGCGGGATGTGAGGTTCCGCTCGCGTACTATTCAACGCATTCTACGTCGACTGGATTGTAGGAAGGCAACCGGCCTGGACGGACTACTAACAAAAGTCCTGTGCTCCAAAACGATCGCCGCTTCTTGGCAGACTCTTTCGCTTATCTTATGCACGGAGGACATTTCCTACCTGCTGGAAGGTGGCTCGAATCAGCCAATCCCAAAGAGGGGAAAAAATGTCTCCCATAAAATTAGCGACCGATAGCATTACTGTCTATGTTATCTAAGGTGATGGAAAAAGTCATCAACACCGAGTTAATTGAGTATTTGGAGTGCATCGGATTTCTGAATCATCGTCAATACGGATTCCGTCGCAGGCGGTCCACGGGAGACCTATGGCGTTTGCGACGATGGTGAAGAACGTCTGTTTCGAACTGACGCTATGACGGTTAGAATCACTAAAAATTGTAAAAAATTGACCAAATGTCAATGAGCGACCAAATATCTACAGTATGGCAATTGTTGGAATAGAAGTGGGAATACGGAGAGACGATTCACCAGCTTTTCGTTGACTTCAAAAAAGCCTACGACTCAGTCGCAAGGCAAGGACTTTATCATATTGTAGTTGAGCTGGGAGTCCCGAAAAAATATGCGGCCCTCATTCAAATCTGCATGAACGAAAATAAAGGGCGAGTTAGAATAGAAAACCACCTCTCAGAACCATTTGAAATCCGGGACGGACTAAAACCGGGGCATGACCTCTCACCATGTCTTTTTAACCCTGCCCTCGAGTATGTAATCAGACAGGTACAAGAAGACAACATGGCTTGGGATCATCCCTGAACGGGTTCATACAAGTGCTCGCATATGCGGATGACATCACCGTTTTGGGCAATAATCTAGAAACTGTAGATAAAAACTGTGAAATCATCATGCAAGCGGCAGAAGATGTGGGCCTAGAAATAAATGAAGACAAAACAAAATACATGATTACGGCGAGAGCTGGTGGACCTCAGGGAACACATATAAACGCCAGAGGCAAGATATTTGAAAAAGTTAAAGAATTTAAATATCTGGGAACGATACTGACGACCAGTAACGAAATGTCGAAGGAAATCAACAAAAGATTGCATTCCGGCAACGCTATTTGGCACGCAGTCAGTAAACTGCTGAAATCCAAACTGCTATAAGGTAATATAAAGCTCCGGGTCTATAGACCCATAATCATGCCGATTCTTCTATACGGATGCGAAACATGGGCTCTCACAAAACGGGAAGAAAACAAATTCCGCGTATTCGAGAAGGTGTATCTTTGGAGGTAAATATGACGAGGAGGCAGGACAATGGAGGAAACTCCACAACTACGAATTGGAAGAGCTATACCACAAATCTACAATAGTGAGAGTAATCAGGTCGCCAAGATTAAGATGGGCCGGACATGTGGCGGGAATTGGCAACGATAGAACCGTGCGTAGAATTCTTGACGGTAGACCAACGGGAAAGAGACCGGCAGGACGGCCGGATGTTAGGTTTGACCTTGAGGAGATCGGATCGGATGGTCAAGCATGGATGGAGAGCGCACAGGACAGAGAACGATGGCGGAGTCGAGTCGGCGAGGTCATGAACGTCCGGGTTCCTACAGGCCAATAAATAGTAGAAAAATAGTAATGTAATAAACTCGGCATTAATAAATAGTAGTTAACTAGTAATGTGATAAACTCGGCGTTGATAACCTTTTCCTTCACCTTGGATAACATAGATAGTAATGCTATCGGGCGGTAATTTTGTGGAACACACCTTTCCCCTTCTTTGGGATGGGCTGAACTCGAGCGATTTTCCAGCACTTTGGAAAGATCCTCTGTGCATAAGTTAAGCGAAAAAGTATGCCAAGGACCGGAGACTATTCTGGAGTACAGTTTTTAAGGACTATTGCTGGTATTCCATCCTGGCCGGTTGCTACTCTAGTCCATGAAGAATGCGTTGAATAGCTCGTGGACGGAACTTCACATCCAGTATCGGCGACCGCACCGGCGCAAGCACAGGCGGCTCCAAGAGACCGGAATCGGGGTTTGAGTTCGCGGAAAATAAATACACATTGCTTATCACCAATGCTTATCAGATGAACTTCGTTTGATGAAATGCGAAATGTAAAGTTCCATCCCAAGAAGAGTAATCTCCGTGCCTGACTCCGCGCATGCGTTAACGTCGGAGTTTCTAAAACACACCTCTGACCACGGAAAGTGTGCAAAGAAATCCGGTAAATCGTCCCAGTAGCAGCCCTATATCTCCATATGGAAATTGAAGTATACCCGCCGACTAGTCAGCACGGGGGCTTCTGCATCGTGATCCGTACCAACGGATCATTTAAGGTATCTTATGTAAACAGAAGATACCCAATTGCACTATCGGTTCGTGCGTCGTCTTCTGTGGGATACGAAGTAAATAAACGGATCTCCACACACGCGTCCGATTGCAGTGCTGAGTTATTTGTGAATCCAAAATAAACAAACGGAGTGCGGAAAGTGTGAAAATACACACGCGAGTGAAGTGCAGGAAAATTGCCTACACTTTTCTTTCCTTATGTCTGTTTTTCCTCTTCAAATTTCAAATATTCATTGCACTCAGTTGACACGTTAATAGGTAAGTGTTATGCACAGTGATATCGTATACCATACATGACACAAATCCATCGGGACGCCTGGGAAATGAGTATTGTCATGTCATATTTTAGTCTTTGTTTTGGCTTGTGCTGTCCGGGGCTTTATTTCAAGATCGTGGATTTTGAATTATGATTTAATTATCCAATGTATATTATGGGAAATGTGTTTCTGTTTTAATGGGTACACTACACTGCCCACGTCAGGCTACAACATTGGTAGCTACAAATACTCCCGCACAGACTGTAACAACATCGCAAGCAGACGTGGTCACGGTTCTGCTTAATCTGCAGAGACAGATGACACAACTGCAAAATCAAATAAACGAGATCTACTCGTACTTGCCCAATCTAAACAAAAAGTCAATATAATCCCTCTAACCACAATATCAATAAAAGCTCTTGTCGTGAATGTAAATTCACTAATAAGAACTGAGAGAAGAGCCAATCTTTTCAACCTGTTGCAAGTTGAACAGCCTGATGTACTTCTGGCGGGGGAAACAAAGTTAAACCAGAGACACAAGATATGGCATAAAAACTACGATATTATACGAAGAGACCGACCTAACTCCTCTCAAGGGAAGGGGTGTCGCAATCTTTATTAGAAAAGGGATCCCTCATAAAGTTATATATAGTGGAGAAGTGCGCAGGTTCCGGGTGCTGGAAGCCTGTATCGTACGCATACCCCTTCAGCAAGGAAGGGGTTTGTATGCGATTGCGGTCTGCGCACCTGAGGAGCACCAACATAATCTATTTATAGCAGAGCTTGAGACTCTCTTCCGATGCTTACAATTGCACCTGGACAAAAATTACTTTATCCTAGGGGGAGATATGAACGCCAAGCATAGAAATTGGGGAAATCAAATATCTAATGCCAGAGGCAATCAGTTGGCTGGCTGGTTAGATCAGTTTCATACTGAATATAGAACTGACCTGCTAGCTACGGAATATCCATCGTTCCCCAGAGGTAGATCGTTCTTAGATATCTTGCTAATCGACTCACGACTGAGAGTACTTAGCACCAACAGACGAAACACAAACTGTTTACGGACAATTGAATACGACAGTGACCACTGTGCATTCACGGCAGTAATAGAGCTTCCGAACGAGCTCGCAGATCTGGAGGAATTCGTGATCCCGCAACCCTATAACTACGGGGCAATGCGGTGGCCGCGGTTCACCAGATCATTAACAAGAGAACTGCGTTCGAATGACTTTAATCTGCCAGTAAACAGAAACCTGACAAATGACGAAATCGACAAATACATTCAACAAATGGACGAAACCGTAAAACGAACAATGGACAAAACAATTCCCAAAACAACAGTTACAGATCACATTAACATGTACAGAAACGCAACAATAAACGCACTCCACAAGAAAAAGAGCAGACTGCTATCGAAATTAAAACAATTACACAGACAGTTTACAGACAGACGAGACCAGGAGATAATATCACTGAAATCCCGATTAAAAAACCTCCAACAATTACTTAAAGCTAATTATTGATTAGCAACAAATTTGTATTGGAACAACAGAATTCGAGCTATTAAAACTAATAACCCGAATATGTTATAATAAGATTCAGTGTCTCCAAATCCCACGTACTGAGATAAACAAGCAGCTGCTAACCAACATTGGCATAGATACAGAGAACGCTATCCTCAATAGTGAGCTCTTCGTGATCGAAGATCCTTTGGAAAAGGTTAACGCTGTGGGAGCTGTCTTTCAGGAAATGTACAAGGTGAATGAAAGCATTCACCGAAATCACGATCTAGAGGACAGAGTTCTACTCAATCACCTACACCTCCGAAATGAAATTTCACTTTGGCAATCGGAGGATCCGGGTTTTACCGAATTCAGTGACGATAATCTGTCAATTGACATTAATGCCAATGGTGTAGTGGCTAATAGCCTTCTAATAACAAGGGAAGGAATCCAGAGTATCTTCGACTCATTAAGAAGCAAAAAGTCAGTGGGAATAGATGGAGTACCTAACATCGTACTCAAGAACCTGCCCCCAATGGCAATAGATATATACACGATCGTGTTTAACAACACGTTGAATAATGCATATTATCCCGCGCGTTGGAAAACGGCTATCATTCAGCCCATCGCAAAAAAGGGCAAAGACTGCACAAACCCAATGAACATGCGTTCGATAAGTTTACTCCCAAGCATCAGTAAAGTATTTGAAAAAACCATTAACAAAGCTCTGGTAAAATGGGTAGACGACAACAGCATTATTCCAAATAACCAGTTTGGCTTTAAGGCGGGTCATGAAACCACACATGCCGCAGCTAAACTGGTCTCCGACATACAATGGAATAAATGTAGGAACCAATGCCCAGGGGCCTGTCTGATCGACTTGGAGAAAGCCTTTGATACCGTCTGGATCGAAGGGTTGTATTACAAACTGGTCAGACATGGCATACATAAGCCTTTACTATATGTACTTTACGATATGTTAAAGGACAGGAGGTTCGTGGTCAAAAGTGGTAATGTGACCTCTAATAAAACGTATAATATCAAGAATGGCTTGCAACAGGGCGCGGTACTGTGGGGCTTTTCAGGGCCCGAAGAGCCATGCATCGCTCGATCCCCACCATTTCCAGCAATGCGACTTACCTTAAAGTCGAATCTTCTGCAAGATGATACAACCTTGCTACGGCATTAACCGCCAACCAATTCGCTGGAATTAATTCGGTTATCCCCAAGGATAACCGACATAAATACCTTATGGGCAGCTTACCTTTCTTTGGGGGTTTTTCCAAACCCCTTCTCCACGGTCATTTCTGAAAACATTATTCATGGCAAGATTATCATCTTGCCATGACATCAATTCAGCATCACCACGAGCTTCCGCGACCGAACAATGGATGACACATATCTACCAACACACGCTGATCTCTCCGTGTGTTATCTTTGTACCCATTCATTGACCTAGCATCATTTCGGGTTGATTGCACATCTGCAAGCCAGATTTTCGACGGCATGTTCTATGATCTATCTTTTCTAAAGTAGAGAAGATCAAATTAAACATTGTCCTTTCAGGCGCGCATATTTGCTTGGATCTCAGCATGACCGATTTTCTGATCCGTTGCCGTTTCTTGGAACGATCACCAGCATCGGTCATGACCACCAATTTTAGTTTACACAAAGTAAACACTCAAGGGGATACTTTGGCGAATATTATGTTGAGTAACTTCGGCGGTGTGTTTCGGGTATGTTGTAAGTGTTCCGCCAATCACTGTCCCAAGTAATATCCACACCGGAGCACCAATGGAGTGAAAACAATTGTCCAAAAACAAACACTGGGGGTTATTTATCCAGTTTAATTTACTTTATTTGGTCTAACTTATATTTTTACTGAACATTATGAAGCAATTTCGGTTTTACTGTTCAATTGCGCACACACGACTTTCTTATTCCCGCGATATTATCGATCATTTAATACAAGGGTTACTGTTGGTACACCCAACGATCTTTCTACCCGACACTACTCCGGATTAACGTTACCAGCACACGCCAAAAAGTCAGCGGTATTCGCTCTAAACCAAACCTCGATATTCACTAGGCGTCTCGTCGCGTTGACGATCAAAATCTCTCTTCGTTGCTCGAAATATACCACCCGATATGGCTATCGAAATCAGACTGTCTGTCTGCCCACACAGATATCCAGATTCCAAACTGGTATCTGTATCTACACGGAAAAATTTCCCTAATTGCTCTGCTAACAGAACTTCCGAATTTCTGTTAGCAGCATGTTATCACGTCCCAGGGGTGATTTTTCATTCCTGAAAGAAGAAACTCGCTCATCATCGAACATCATTATCACCATCAGTGGTGGTGGTCGAAATTAAGTTCGACGGTTGTCGATTGTATGCCGCCTTATTTATATAACACATCTGGCGCTAAGGCCGAAAGATATCCTGCAATTTGCATGGATGCATGGTTCATGGGTTTTGTATGACTTTTGTCAATACACCCGAAATCCATTAGATCTTTCTAATGGTGCGAAATTCTAGCGTGGCCGTGGGACCGGAGTATTGCCTTTGTTGGCTTAACTCCTCATAAATTATCGGATATCTCGTTGAGATATATTCGATTGCGATAGGTCGTGGCTGCCTTCTGTTGTTCAACGGATTTGGGTGGTCCTTGCGTTAGATTACCCGCACGTGCATCCGTTGATCGGCTCATCCTTTGATGATAGCAATTCTTTTGTATTGAATTTCGGAATTGCCGGTTCGATGAGATGTTCCTGGGCGCAGGCAGCATGTATGGCATTTTGGGAATTGTTTTTTTTTTTAGGACTAGAACGCATGGATGTTTATACCTTTGTTTCAGGCATGAAGAGTTATAATTGTTGAGCTTGACCTAAAAAGCTTTGGGGACGTTCAGTTCCTTGCTTTTTGGTGTCGGTCTCAACGTTGGCTGCGAGTTGCAGGCCCTATCGTGGGACTTTGGGGCACGCGTCTGTGGGCGCGTGCAACGCTCTCAGGTAAGTAAGTTCTTTGAAGATAGGAACCTTACCTGCGTAGAATTGTGCGTTTGTAGAACGCTACAATACTTTCGCCTGACAGTACCTTCAACGGGATTAACATATCCCTAAGACAACATGCATCGAATCATACATGACCGAAAAATGTTTATTTTAAATGATCTAGCAACGGCCATACCCAATGCTGGATTCATTATCCCAAAATAGATTCCTGCCTTCGGCAAGGGTTTTATTGACTCACGTCAATCAAGAATCTATCCCTTGCAGCTGGCGGCAGTTTATCTTTCCCAAACACGTAGCAGCAGATTTGACCTGCTACATGAGTTTTCCTGTTTCCCTTTTTTCTTTTTGACCTTCACCATTGGCTGGCCTTCGGCGGCGAATCCCTTAGGTTCGTTTCGTTGGATGTCTGTTAAGAGACATCCAATAGTTAGTCAGATTTTATTCTTCGAAGGGTGCGCACCTTCGTTAACGAATCCCCGCGGAGAGTCACTGAGAGTTCGTCCAAGAGTTACTTCGTTACTAAGTCCTTTCTTTTCGTGTGCGTCTTTTTGCCATGCCGTGTTTCACCAGTGTAACAGAAATATAATTTAATATAGTTCTTTAAATAAAGTGTAGCCCACTAACTTTGATCCCGCTATAATAATAAACCAGGATTGTCACCGTGCGTGTAACGAGAATTCGGGATATTGATTTAATTGTACAGGATTTTTACCACGAAATAAAAAACATTATCATCAAAACTACTTCAGTGCGTTTTCTTTGGAGAACTGTTGTGTTCGCGGTTGTGCTCTAATTTCCAGCGTAATATTGGTGGTGTTTCTCCTGAACCAGCGTCCGCGTTGACGCACTAGCAGAAACTAGCTACAGTACTGTCTCCGATTCTTTTTAACATTTACATTAGCGACTTAATAGATGCACTTCCGCAGGCTATTGCGTACGCAGACGATCTCATAATTTACAGAACAGCTCCGAAAGTTGCGATCATAAATAGGTTAATACAGCGAGACCTCAACAAAGTGCAGCGCTATTGCGATGACTGGAAACTTAAGATCAACTTCCAGAAATGTGAAGCCATCCTATTTAGAACTCCATTTTATAAAGCCACGTACGACACAAGGAAAAACTGGCGAAAGCTAGTTATCGTGGGACCGCATGGAGATAAACTGGAAACCAAGAGTTTAGTTAAATACCTTGGCATCTGGCTAGACCAATATCTGTATTTCAACAGACATGTAGAGGCTGCTTTGCTCAAAGCGAGGAAAACTTTTATTATGACAAGGAGGCTATTTCACAGTAGCCAACTTGACAGCAGGGTAAAAGTCATATGCTACATGACACTAATCAGGCCAATGCTCATATATGGTTGCCCAGTATGGTTCAACATAGGTCCAAATTTGATGGAAAAGATTCGGGTGTTCGAAAGAAAGTGTCTCAGAAGTTGTCTCAGATTATATCGGACACCGGAATCGGACTATAAAAAGTATTACTCAAATGAGACTTTATGTAATGAAGCGTACATAAATAGGGTGGATAATTTTATGATTAAATTAATCAGAGGACATATTGCGAGAGCAATAAGCTCGTCCAATGACCTAATTTTCGGGGCCTATTATCCAAACACCTTGTACTATGAGAGCGTGCGTCGCAACGGCTTTGTTCCACCAGAGGCGTTCCTTGACTTGGACATGAAAGGGCTTATACAGGATAGATCCGGAATTCCGCTGATCTATCATGTAAGTAGATCATCTGTAGACGGGCGATTGTGCTACGACCGGGAAATAACGCGCACCGAAGAAGAGCTCCTGCGCTTCAGTAGGGCTATCTCCCACAGAGACCGGGACGATAGTATTAGACAGCGTCAACAGTTCTGGTGGTTGAATGGCATATAAAGACCTGGATTCCAAAGTCGGCATAGAATCATACTATCATCAGCTAGCTTACATAGACTTAGCTTTTCTAGAATTAGGGTAGTATAAGATTTAAGTTAAGTTAGGTTGTGCTTTTACATTAAAAAAAAAAAAAAAAAAAAAAAAAAAAAAAAAAAAAAAAAAGATGGTAAGTTAAATTTTAAGAAGAAAAAAACAAAAAAAAATTGACAAAGTTTTTCAAATTTTTCTTTGTATTTCAACTAATTATCAGTACTGCCACAAAGTTCTGTCGCCGAAAGGCAAATTATACAAATGTTAAGTAATGTTTAGCTTAGAGGGTCTGCGAAGGACCAGTAAGTTATTATATAAGATAATTAAGCTAGAATTTAAGCATTTTTTGTCTAGCCTTTAATTTAGAAATTAAGAATATAAAAAGAAAAATAAAAAATGTTTTAAAAATGAAAATGAAATACACTGCCCACGTCCTAACCAGAAATCAGCAATCCTTGCACTTAGCGAGACCCAGGCAATAACCGATTTCTACCACCCTACCGATTCAAAAAAAAAATGGGAATAAGTGATACAGATATTTCTGATTTTACTATACTCGGTTATAACTTAGTGCCTCCGTTCTTTCCACATCGTGGTCTACTATACCCGGTTATAACTTAGTGCATCTGTACTTTCACATCGTAATATTGCTTATCAACTTCTGCCAAAATATGAGCTCTGCTCCAATCCAGAATTTAATTTCTCGTAGCTGAAACTTCACGTTCGTACGCATATCATAAATTACTGGTTTCTTTATAGCCCAAACCTGGATAGGAACCCATCCTTTAAGGAATTTGATGTTCTATCTTATTCTATCGATGGGCTCTTACCCACCAACACGGGTACCAGGCATAGATAGTCAGCGAGAACCGAAACCAAATCCCAATGAATCAATAAATGTTAGGGTGGGGGCAAATTTGTATTCCTCATATTTAAGGACATGACTTAGCGATATGCTCTTTCGTTTTCTTTGGATTAACTCGTGGTGTGACACATTTGATTTTTGAAAATTGTCAGCTCATTATTATTTTGGAAATTGACTTTGGTGTAATTTAAACCGTCGCGACATAGCTCTTAGGGTGGGAATGAGCTCGTGTTTAAATTATAAAAATAAATACAACTCAAAATAAAATTTTACAAAAAATAACTATTTTATCACGTGGAATATTAATTGTGAAATTCAAAAATTAATTCAAGCAATACGTGAAATCGGACGATTCCAAAAAGCCTTGGAGAGGAGAGTGCATCGACGTGGGCGTTACTCATTAATGTACTGCAGGCCCAGGTCACTGAGGATTACTCATTAATAAGCTGTAGACAGAGGCCACTGAGAATTTCCTTGTGTTGTGCTCACAGACCAAAGGACTCCATTCCCGGAGCTAAATTGAACGGTAGCAGCAATAACAACATAACACCGTCAGCCCGGAACAAATCGATGATAAAAAGGAGCACCTCCATTACCAACGAAAAAAAACTTGAGTAGGTTCTTTGTCATTTAATTATATTCATTTTTGTGTGATTGCAACACTCCTCAATGATCGCCAATATGGCTTTCGTGGCAACCCATCCACAGGAGATTTGATGGCGTAATTTACCGAAAAGTGGAGCCACTCCATCCACTACTTCGGTGAAAGCAATGTTGTCCCACTGGATATTTCAAAAGCCTTCGACAGAGTTTGGCATCCAGGCCTTTTGTCAAAATTACATTCATATGAAGTGGACAATTACCTGATCCAATGGATAAGAGACTGTATTTCTAGCCGGTCAATTCAAGTGGTTCTTGATGATGCCAAATCTCATCATCATCATCATCGGCACTACAACCGGGATCCGGTCTTGGCCTTACTTAACAAGTATGAGGCTAAATTTTCCATAATAATTTGTTTTTCTGGGCAAGGTTATAAGGCTTGCGCCGTAATGTCAAATCTGCTTCCCATCAAATTAATGCAGGTGTTCCCCAGGATTCTGTACGCTCACCCATTCTATTACTTGTCTATATAAATGACCTCTTGTCCATTACCCAGAACCCAATTCACTCATTTGCTGATGATAGCACGTTGAGTTTCTCATACCCATACTAACATTCCCGACCAAACTTTTCGAATGGCATTACCAATCAGCAGGTTATGTTTGATACATTGAATTCCGACATCAACAAGATATATCAATAGTGATTATCTAAGCGAGTAGAATTCAATGGCCTAAAAACACGCTGCTGTCTCTTGTCGTCAAAGGCGAATCCCAAAGTAAATACATTATCGATGAACGGCCCTTGCATCGACGAAACCAAGCAACTATCAATCCTCGGCACTCGAATTAATTCTACTCTTAATTGGAGCGACCACATATTTGAAGCTACGAAAAGTGCGGTCACACGTATGAGGTTCTCTAAGCCATACAAAAAATACTTCACTGCATCCAATCTGGCCACTATTTACAAGGCGTATATTCGTCCCTAAATGGAGTGCAACTCCCATATTTGGTCAGGTGCATCCAAAACTGCGCTACACTTGCTCAATAGGATGCAAAACCGAGCAGTGAGATTTATTGGGGACCCAGCCGTAAGTCAATCAATTCCGTCGTTAGAAGATAGACGCAACGTATCATGCCTATCTCATTTCTATAGGTATTATCACGGTCGTTGTCCAACTGAACTTTCTGAATGTGTTCCGCCTCTTCAGACATTTTCCCACGATACCCGTCAATCTGAGAATGCGCGTCAATTCACGTTGAAAGTCAACTTCAGACGCACAAATAAAAATAGAGAGTCGTTCTTTAGCCGAACCACACGAATGTGGATTACTTTATTTGATTATGTGTTTCCCGATGGTAAAATCCTCCTCGGGAACCTTCATGCGAAAATTGGAAAGGAAGATATCTTCCAACCAACTATAGGTAAAGAAAGCCTACGACGTTTCAAATGATAATGGAATTCGAATTATTACGTTCGCAGCCTCAAAAGATCTGGTAGTGAAAAGCATGATGTTCAAGCATAAAGCCACATGTATATTACCCGATGACGTAACGCGTAACCAAATAGACCACTTCCTTATAGACAAAAGACACTACTCGAATATCCTCGACGTAAGATCATATAGAGGAGCAGATTGCGACTCCGATCATCTTCTAGTGGTGGGCAAAATTAGGAGTCGGTTCGCAGCAAACCCACATGGGCAGTCACGGGAGACGAGCAAAAAGTTCGACATTGATAAACTAAAAGACCTGCGCAAAAGGGCTAAATATCAAGACGAACTATCGCATAGATTTAGCATCCTAAAGAATGGGAGCAGTGAGAAAAAGGAAGCCAATAGTGTGGAGACTAAATGGACATCGATCAGAGACACGATCAGTTCTTTAGCCGAATTACACGAATGCGGATTACTTTATCTGATTACGTGTTTTCTCGTCGTTGTAATGTGCATGCATTTAAGACCAATGTATATCGACACCTCCTTCCCTTATCCACTTCCTCTCCTTCCGATCGCACTGTGCTCTGACATTTAAGGGTACTCCAAAATCTCCTTTTGTACCCGCGTTTGTGTAAAAAAAAGTCATTAAAAATACGGCCAAGGACATCTATGTCGGCAGTTATTTAGTTGCCTACCTGATATAACATATTAGAACGTAGATTAACCTTCTTCGAGTTACCCGAGCTAAAGGAATACGATTTGCTAATAGGAATAGAAGGATTAAAGAAATTATATGCTAGGATAGATTTTAGCAAGCTACGTCTAACCACAGGCAATGAAAATAGGACGCAGAAAGTTAACTACATAATTGAAGACAATGGGTATATCACGAGATAGAAAAACTGATAAATGGCCTTTTTCAGAAATTATCGTGACATATCTCGTGCAGTGCAGACGTGTAAGGAAACGTGTTTACACGTGTGTGCAGTGCACTATTAAATTGTCTAGTACAATATAAAAACAAAACAAAAAAATAATAATAATTAAAAAGAAAAAAATAATAACAAAAAAAAATTTTAACAACAGGAAAGCAGTTACTACACAACTCCGATGATAGGCGATGACCCAGGCCATGCACTGGGGTTCATAACAGAAAGAAAAAGGAAGACTCTGGACATCTTACGAAACGCACCAGTAAAAAAATCCACAAACATGGAGAGAACAAACAGCCCCGCGGATTACAAACAAAAGCTCGAGGATGCGTTGGAAACCATTAACCAATTAACGGTTAAAGTGAAACAACTCCAGGAACAAATCTATAAACAAGGTTCTATCAATAACACTGATGACGTTCATATGGAAGAAACGTCCGGTCAACGCCCTAATTCGAGTCACAGCCAAGACGAACTAACCACCAAACTTCCCAAACAAATAAAGCCCTCATCAAACCAAATACTTGCTCTAGCCAGAGTAGAAACAACAGCGAAAAACGAAAGACCGCCGCCAATCTACATCAAAAACCTGACCAGCACCAAAGCTATAATTCAAACCCTGCAAAATGCTCTGGGTCACCGGAATTTCAGCACAAATATAAAGGGATCTAGGACTTCCATAACAGTCAGATCATTAGATGATAATGATAGAGCAGTTACAAAACTGTTAGAGGAACAATATCAGTTCTTCACCTTCCAACATCCGAATAGCAAACCAACTACCTTTATTATAAGGCATATCGATCCAGAATGGACCAACGAAGATTTAGGACTGGAAATCGCTAGGATATATCCGCAAATAAAGATTAATAAGCTGGACTACTTCCAAACACCATACATGAGGACAAACAACATAAAAAGCCCCCGGATCATACAAATCCCACCAAATCAGGATATCAACCAACTTAAACAAATTAAATATTTGTTTACCCAAAAAATCGCAATCGAGGAGCCACACAAACAAGAAATTCTACATTGCAAGCGATGCCAAGACTCAGGACACTTGGCGGTCTCATGCCACCAGCAAAGACGTTGCGGCAGTTGCGCAGAGGAACACGGGCCCGACGAATGCAAGGTAAATCCATAAGGCCTGGAACCAGAGACAGTCCAAACCGCCAACGCCGATGGGTCCATTACCACAAAGAAGATTACAGTAAAATTTTGTAACTGTGGAGGGCCACATCCAGCAAATTTCTCCCAATGTCCTCAGAAGCTAAAACTTCTGCAAAGACGGAAATTAGCAATGTCAACGGTTAAACCAACAACAACGAAACCAACAGTATTGCAGGAAGTAAAGTTAACCCGACCCGAAATATCTTACGCGGATGCAGCAAAAGGAAGCCCAAACACCACCACTCCCTCTAACGACAATATTAAAAATTTCAATCTGGACATCATGGGTTACATCGAAAGCTTACAGGCCATGCTTCCTTCGCTGAGGCATATGTCAGAAACAGAAAAAAAAAAAGGTCAGATTCTTTCACTAATAACTTCCCATATTCTTTCCAGCTCTCTCTAAACTAACCATTATCTCCCTCAACGCAGATTCCATTTACTCTAATATACGTAAGCAACACCTCCGGTTGTTTGTTGAAAAGTTTTCCCCAGATATCCTCTTCCTTTCAGAGACCTGGCTCAAACCAAATTCCCGAGTTTCCATTCCCAATTATAATTTAGTTTCTAACCCCAGAACTAATAGATCTCACGGAGGTACCGGCATCTTAGTACACAAAAAATGTCAATTTAGTGCAATTAGATTCACCAATATATTCAGCATTGAATACACAGCAGTTAAACTTTTTCGTGAGAACAATAAAGTGCTCGTCTTAGCATCCATTTATAATCACCCTTCACGACAACCAGATTTCCCAGATGCTGACATTTCTCAGATAATCCAACAGTCTGTTCTGCTCCATTTATAACCGGGGGAGACTGGAATGCTCGTCATACAGCATTCAATGATAATAAATGCAACAAATATGGTCGTCAGTTGCTAGCCCTCCTCCCGTCTTATCCATATACATACATTGACTCCCCATTACAGCCAACTCGTGTCACTAGCACAGCCAAGTCAACAATCGACTTCTTCCTCAAGTCCGATGATGTTCACTCAGCGGGTCCACCTACACTCTCCTTTATATTTCCTTCTGATCATGGTTCCGTTTACACTACGATACAAATCCCCTCTCTCGACCCACTCTACTCGTCAAACCCTGTCCCAAACTTCACCAAAACAAATTGGAGAAAAGTCAATAGGGACATAGCGATAAGTTTCTCTGACTTGTATATCCCGGAAGCATCTAACCTACTTCCTAATGAAATTGATCAAGCATCTATAAGAATAGAGCAAATTCTAAAGGAGGCTCTCAGCAATAACTCCCCGATAACCATTCCTCACAACTATTTACGAAAGCCTGTGCCCAGCATCCTAACCAAATTATTGCGCCTTAAATAGCAGCTCCGCCGAAAGCTTCATACAAGATACTGTCCCTTTATTAAAAGCCAGATCCAACTCCTATCCACTCTGATAAATGAGCAGTTGAAAAAGTTCGCAGATGAGAACTACATCTCCGCACTTAGTAACATCAAACCAAATCGTGATCTTTTCAAGAACATCAACCAATTAACTGGTCGTAAATATAAACCCCGAATTGACCATCTCATTAACCCAATCAGCAATAATATTGCCCAGTCCGATACGGACATAGCAAATTGCCTCGCAGAACACTTTGCAAAGATTCATCAGCAAAATAATTCTCTCTCAACTCCTGGCTTCGAGAACACAGTAAACTACTACATCTCAAACAGATTATTCCCATCTTTTACTCCTTTCATCGGTGAATTTAACAACACAAACATAGCTTCACACCCCTTAGACACTACAAATTTTCTAACTGCAGACGAATTATCCGAGATCGTAAGATCAGGAAATAACAAAAAGTCAACTGGATTAGATGGAATCCCACGCCTTCTATTTAGAAGACTACGCCCACCAAATCTACTTCCCATCATCATTCTTCTTAATCATATAATTAATCCATCGCACTTCCCAGAGAACTGGAAAACTGCGCTAGTAATTCCTATTAAGAAGCCCGGTAGTAGTAATAGCCCTTGCAATTATCGTCCAATATCCCTATTAAGTACACTAACTAAGATACTGGAACGCAAGATCTACCAAAATCTTCTCTCATTTGCCAATGAGAATGCCCTCATCCCTAACTCTCAGTTCGGATTCCGTAAGCGACAATCCACATGTCATGCTCTACTAAAATTTACACACGATGTTACAACTGGTCTCCAAAACCAAAGCCCTACTGTGTGTATATCTCTCGATATTTCTAAGGCGTTTGATTGCGTCTGGATCTCAGGGCTTCTGTACAAACTGCACTCCATATTTAATCTAAACTCTCATACAACAAAGCTCTTAGCCTCTTATCTTTCTGACAGAAAATTCGTTGTGAGAATAAATTCTTCCATCTCAGAAGCTCGCAACATAACTACGGGTGTTCCCCAAGGCTCTATTTTAGGACCAATTTTATATTTGTTATATACCTCGGATATTCCTCAACCCGTATCTCCTAATGTTGTGATGCTGAATTATGCTGATGATACATTAATCTACTCTAGCAGCAAATTTGTTAAGGCTGCAAGAAACCGCATTAACAACTTCCTCCCTAACATAACAACATATTTCAATAAATGGAAAATTCACCTTAACCCAAATAAAACGCAGCTCATAGTGTTCAAGTGCAAACACGAGCACTGTACAAACAGCACTAGACGCTGCCACAACAAAATTAAACTTAACCTAAACAACACTCTAATAAAACCCTCCAAAACCCTAAAATATCTGGGAATCACTTTTTCTAATAACTGATCTTTTTCCTCCCACATTAAAAATTCCCTTCATAAAGCCACAATTCAGCTTAATCTCTGTAGAAGGGTTATGTGGAAACCTAATAGTCTCTCTCACAAAGTCCAACTGCTCATTTACAAACAAATTATCAGACCCACACTCACGTACGCGTGCCCATTGTGGTACCATCTCACTCCCTCCCAAATGGAGAAGTTACGAGTATTCGAAAGAAAATGCTTTAGGTATGTCTCTGGCTTACATCGTCGTCCTAACTCCTATAAGTACTATAGTAATGTCGAACTCTACAATACCGCTGGTATTGAGCGCCTCGATAGACGATTCCTCGAGCTGTCTATCAAATTTATCGAAAACCTACAAAATAATCCCAATCCCATAATAACCTCGCTCTTAGTGAACCCTCTAGATATCAGAACTAACTATCCCAACTGTCTCCACACAAGAGATATGTTCACCTCGGACAGACTGGTAAATGATTCAAACGAGATCATATACCACAACACTGAACTTACCCCCAACCAGTTTAAATACTGTAACGTCCAACCATTTTCCAACATTCTATGTTTTTCCAACGAACAACCGGAAAGAAATACTCTACCTCTAACCCATAACTGACTCCACTCCACATCCTGTAATTCCTATATCCCCTTAATTATAAAACTTTGTTTTTTTTTTGTAGCTCATTTATAATAATCAGACTAAGTTAGGTTAAATTATATTTATAATTATGGTTAGGTTTAGATTAAGTAAAGTAAAAATAAGAAATTCCTGGTTTTTTGACCTTTTCCAGGAAGACGTAACACTATTAAATGTATAAACACACATGTATCCTGTAACTCTTGAAACATTGTTTGGAAAATGTATGTATTATTATAATAATTACATGTAAACAGTTGTTACAAAATTAATTTTAAGTCACTGTATCACTTAAATGTACAAATTAAAATAACGGTTAATAAATACAGTTAAAAAAAAACGATGCGAGGATCACTCTCAATTGGCGTCCTATGTGCAAGGACGCCAGTAAATGTATCTAAATAAAATAAAATTAAATTAAATAATGTAGTAAATAGTCCATTTTAATTTAAAAAGTATTTTTTATTGGGTCTGGCCGATTCCTCCTATCCAACGATCGGTCGTCACTCTTCCCTCAGGTCTGAGGAAGCACGGTGGCGACCGCAACGAGCCTTCTCAAGAGCGGTATATTAAAGAGATCCCTCGTCCTTTTAAGAACAGGGAGACACGCTCCCTGAGAGAAAGGTGTACTACATGGGGATGACTATATTAAGCTGAAGAAGTTCATGCATCTCTTAAAAACCTATAAACACCTTTTTTGTGCTTTTCCCACCTTCAAATATTTGTTTATTCCAGTTAAATGTTTGATTAATTTGATTGTCCAGACTCGAGATCTTTTCGGCTTCGATGAAACATAGGCTAGTCGTAGACATTGAGAATGAGTTGGAGTTTCTTTTTGTTGATGTTAGAGTTGTTTTTTATTTTTCTTTGGTTGGAAATTGATTGACCATGTGCGCTACATGCCCATTCTCGCAGCATGCTGGCTCATCTTAATCTTCGCGATCTAATTGTTTTTACTATTATAGGTAAGGGGTGTTTGGTTTCGGTAGGAAGGAGGAAATGTTCAAAAGATACCTTTTGATTGGTCCATTTCACAGAGAATACCATTTGTTACGGACCATGCCTGTTTTGAACTAAGCACGTATTCTATTACTCGTCCCGGAGTAACTATCCGTCTCATATGTCTCTCCAAAATCGTTCGTGTGGTCTCGAATCTCACGCACTCTGTGAGTACGTGTTCCGCATTTTCTATTTTGCCTTCGCATTACAAGCAGTATGGGTTATTCACATGCTTATACTTGTGCAAGTATTGCCAAAAGCATCCATGTCCTGATATTAGCTGAGTCAGGTGGTAATTCAGCTCGCCATGTTTTCTTTTCACCCATGTTTCTATATCAGGTATCATTGTGTGGGTCCATCTTCCTTTGGTGGAAGAATCTAGGTGTATGTCTTCCAATTCGCGGTTGTGGAGTTTCCTCCATTGTCCTGCCTCTTCATCATATTTACCGAAGATACTCCTAAAACTGTCTCCACACCAGAGCTATCTTCGCCTCAGGCAGACTGGCAAATGATTCAAACCAGATCATATACCACAACACCGAAGTTACCCCTAACCAGTTCAAATACTGTAACGTCCTACCATTTTCCAACATCCTATGTTTCTCCAACGAACAACCGGAAAGAAATACTCTTCCTCAAACCCATAACTAACCTCACTCCACATCCTTTAATTCATATATCCCATTAATTATAAAACTTTGTTTATGGCTTTAGGAAAATCATACTGTAATCAGGCTAAATTAGGTTAAGTTATTTATATAATTAGGATTAAGTTTAGATTAAGTAAAGTTGAAAAAAAAATTCCTGGTTTTCTGACCTTTTCCAGGAAGATAATACTACTAAATTTATAGACACGCATCTATCTTGTATCTCATAAAATATTGTTTGGAAAATGTATATATTATTATAATAATTACATGTAAGCAATTGTTACGAAATTAATTTTAAGTCACTGTATTAATTAAATGTACAAATTTTAATTATGGTCAATAAATACAGTGTTAAAAAAAAAAACTGATAAATGGAAACAAAAGAGCAGACAAAAACCTGCCACATGCAACTTGACTAGTAGCTACAATTAGAACAAAAAACGAAGAACCGATTTGGTTAAACCAGTATTCATATAGGTTAGCAGACCACGAGTTCGTGAACAAAGAAATCGAAGATTTACTAAGAAGAGAGATCATACGACCTTATAAATCACCACACTGCTCGCCGATCTGGATAGTTTCCAAAAAAGGACTTAACCCAGACGGGACAAAAAGGAAAAGACTAGTCAACGACTACAGGAAACTAAATGATCAGACAATAAGCGATAGATATCCTATGCCTCATATAGCACGTACGATTCAAAATTTAGAACAAGCAAACATCTCAAAAATTGGTCTGGAATCAGGGTCCAATAAAATTTTAATAAAAGAAGAAGATAAAGAGAACCCGACATTCGCGGTAAAGGGAGCTCGGTACGAATATAATTGAATAGCTTTCGGGCTAAAAAACGCCGCCTCGGCCATATTTAAACGTTGCGCGGACGACATATTGCGCCCATTCGTTACGAAATTTTGTTACGTATACTTAGACGATATAATCGTATTTCCCAAAACCTAAAGAAGAACGTATGCAACACCTGAAAGAAATATTCGATGCTTTATACGAAGCAAATCTACCGATCTCAGATGAGAAATCACACTTCTTCAAAACCTACGCCAAATTTTTGGGATATGTAATTAGTCACAAATCCATAAAGACCGGCCCCGAAAAAATCGAAACTATTAAAAAATACCTGGAATCTACTAACCTAAAACAACTAAGAGCATTTCTTGGATTGTCGGGATTTTACAGGCAATTTGTTAAAGACTATGCAGTCGTAGCAAAAAGGGGGGCTCAAAACAGACCAACTAGTGTCGAGAAATGCAAGTTCAGACTATATAATAAAATTTAACGTGGAAGAAGAAAAACATTTAGAAGAATGTATACTAAAAACAATTCAACTTTCCATCCCCTCGTTTCATCTAAATCAGTACGCAAATTCGTGTCCTTAATACCCTAATAATAAACACATTTCATATCCAAAAGCAACATTGTCCTACACTTTAATAGCACATTTCAAATTGAAATCACATTTTCACCATCCCTTACGACACATAATCCTATGACAACAACTGCAATTCACGGTCAAAACTTTCCATTGTAACAGGTCCATTGAAAAGTCCCCAGCCTGACACATAGATGGTGGCACTAGAATTAAATCCATATGATTTGTAGTTAGCCCCAACCTTCAAAAGACGCGTGTATAAATTTGACAGATGTCGGATCATTAGTTTGTGAATCATAGTATTTTGAGTGAAGCAACTCAAAATAGGCCTCAGTTTCGGCGACCACCTCTTCATTCGACGAAAATTTCCTCCCAGCGAGCATTCTTTTGAGATCTGAGAACAGAAAATAGTCGCTGGGGGCCAGATCTGGAGAATACGGTGGATGCGGAAGCGATTCGAAGCCCAATTCATGGATTTTTGTCATCGTTTTCACTGACTTGTGACACGGTGCATTGTCTTGGTGAAGCAGCACTTTCTTTTTCTTCAAATCCGGTCGTTTTTCGGCGATTTCGTCCTTCAAACGGCCCAATAACGCTGTGTAATAGTCGCTGTTGATGGTCCTTCCTTTTTCAAGATAGTCAGTGAAAATTATTGCGCGCGCATCCCAAAATACAGACGCCATAACCTTGCCCGCCGACTGTTGTGTTTTTCCACGCTTTGGGGCGGGTTCATCGCGTGCAGTCCACTCGGATGACTGTCGACTGGACTTCGGAGTGAAATGATGGAGCCATGTTTCATCCATTGTCACATATCGACGCAAAAACTCGGGTTTATTGCGCTTGATCATCTCCAAACACTGCTCCGAATCATCAACTCGTCGTTGTTTTTGGTCAAAAGTGAGCTCGCGCGGCACTCACTTTGCACAGAGCTTTCTCATACCCGGAACCGATTAACCTAAAAGAACTAAGAGCATTTTTTTGGATTGTCGGGATTTTACAGGCAATTTGTTAAAGACTATGCAGTCGTATCAAAAACCCTCACTAACCTGCTCAAAACAGACCAACTAGTATCGAAAAATGCAAGGTCAGACTATATAATAAAATTTAACGTGGAAGAGAAAAAAGCATTTAAGAAATTAAAAAAAAATATTTAGAGGAATGTATGTTTTAAATAATTCAAATTTCCATCCCCTCATTCCATCTAAATCAATACGCAAATTCGCCTCCTTAATACCCTAATAATAGACACATTTCATATCCCAAAACAACATCATTGTCATCATGTCCTACACTTTAATAGCACATTTCAAATTGAAATCACATTTTCACCATCCCTTACGACACATAATCCTATGACAACAACTGCAATTCACGGTCAAAACGTTCCATTGTATATAACATACCAACATTTTGCACACTTTTTCATCCCCTATGTCGCTCGTGTTTCTTACCCTATAGGAATTACCAAATTCTCTTAACAACGAGGACTATGAATATTTTCACACTTATTTTATTGACACTTCCCAGCAAATTTACCGCTATTCCACCATTATATACCTGACGATTCACTGGAAGGGGGTTCAGGTCAGCGAGAGAACCGAAACCAAATTCCAGTGTTCAATAGATGATAGGGTGGGGCAAATTTATATGCTCCAAAGGGTACTCCAAAATCCCCTTTTGCGCGTGCGTTGGTGTAAAAAGCATACTTGGCGAGGCTGCTTAGGTTGGTTATCCGTGTGAGATGCAAGTGATTGTCTAACCGATACCAACCAGTGATCTGAGTTTCCAATGCCTGGTTCGGATGCTAGAAACAGATCCAGGGTGTTCGCATAATCACCTTGGTCATCCGGCATTCGAGAAATTTGCTCCACGAGTTGAGTGAAAGTGCGGCTAATAGCGAACATCTCGCCCAGCCTCGGTTCTGTTAGAATGTACCCACCAGCCGGAGTTGTGTACATTGAAGTCGCCAAAGACGACAGTCTCAGAGCCATGGCGATTGATTTGTATCCAGTCGAAGGCACGTGAAAGATTTTCGAAAGGTTTCGCTGGTCGATCGTCATAAGAGGAGCGGTAGAGACAGCAAAGAAATTTCACAGCACTTTCCAGCACGATTTTCATTCAAATTATATCTAAGTTATTTGGTTCTAATGCTTCTTCCGTTCGGCAAGTCGAATCGGATCCGGTGAAAACGCATACTCCACTTTTAAAACGAAAATTCGAATGTAAGTCGTATCCTCGGCAACGAAGATGTCGACCTGGGTCTCGGTTAGGCCTAGGATATTAGGTTTCGCTGTCGCCAAGAACGACGGTATCAGAAACTGTATGGTTGATTTAAATTCAGTCGACAGTACGTATCTACAGGACTCCTTCACCCAGTTCGAGCAGGCGGCACAAACACAGGAACTGCACATGAATGAGGGTGACACTAAGTACATGAACTTCTACGAAGAGAAGACCTAACGTTCGTCAAACTATCAGGGTAGTGGAGCACGAATTTGAAGTAGTGCAATCCTTTAACCTTGGGTCAATAGTATCAGCCGATAACAATATGGAAGAAGAAATACGCGAACGGCTGATTAAATCCAACAAAGCCTACTGTGGTCTATCCAGGGTCTTTAAATCCCGAAATTTATCCAGAACATCCAAGCTACTACTGTACAAGACCATGGTCTTACCAGTACTCATGTATGGATCCGAGACCTGGGTGTCAATAAAAGGCACTCTGAACTCTTAGCCGCGTTCGAGAGAAAGGTCTTAAGGAGAATTGTTGGCCCCGTATGTGAGGGAGGACGATTCCGGAGACGCTACAACCACGAGTTGTGCGCAATCTACCTTGAAGCTAATGTTATAATACAAATCAAGCTCGGTAAACTCCGGTGGGCGGGACATCTAGCTCGAATGAGCGAAGAGGAGCCTGCCCGGAAGGCCCTTTGTGGCAGGATGTATGGAAGGAGACAGCGCGGCAGACCTTGTCTGCGATGGAGGGATGGCGTAGACTAGAACGCCCAGAGCCTGGGAGTGCCAACCTGGATGACATCGGCTCGAAATCGGGACCGGTGGAGAGATTTGTTAAATAAGGCCAAGACCGGATCCCGGTTGTAGTGCCGATGATGATGATGATGACAGTACGTGAAAGATTTTCGAAGTGTCACTGGTCTATCGTCATTCGGGGAGCAGCAAGGACAAGATATTTGACAGAACTTCATCATGAATAGTGCTTCTTCCCGTTGGCAATCCAAATCGGATCGTGTGAACAGACAGACGCCACCCTTAAAAAGAAATGTCGGATGTAAGTCATATCCTGAGGAACGACCAGATATGTCAAGACAGCGTGGGTGTCGGTTAGGGTTAGTTTCGTGGGGCTATGACCCCATTTATTGGCTTAATTCAAGCAACATAATTACCTACAACTAAAGTATATAGAGGTTACAATTTAGAGAGCTTAAGAACTATCTTAACTAGGCTTAACCAAAGGTAACCAGAACAAATTAAGAAGGAAGGAGTAGAGGCGAGAGGTGGTGGCAGGTTATAGTAAAGTGTAGAAGCAGTCGTAGCAAAAACCCTCACTGCTCAAAACAGACCAACTAGTATCGAAAAATGCAAGTTCAGACTATATAATAAAATTTAACGTGGAAGAGAAAAAAGCAGTTGAGAAATTAAAAAAACATTTAGAAGAATGTATACTACAAACAATTCAACTTTCCAACTCCTCGTTTCATCTAAATCAGTACGCAAATGCGCGTCCTTAATACCCTAATAATAAACACATTTCATATACAAAAGCAACATTGTCCTACACTTTAATAGCACATTTCAAATTGAAATCACATTTTCACCTGTGACAACAACTGCAATTCACCGTCAAAACTTTCCATTGTATATAACATACCAACATTTTGCACACCTTTTCATCCCCTATGTCGCTCGTGTTTCTTACCATATAGGAATTACCAAATTCTCTTAACAACGAGGACTATGAATATTTTCACACTTATTTTATTGACACTTCCCAGCAAATTTACCGCTATCCCACCATTATATACCTGACGATTCACTGGAAGGGGGTTCAGGTCAGCGAGAGAACCGAAACCAAATTCCAGTGTTCAATAGATGATAGGGTGGGGGCAAATTTATATGCTCTCATATAAGGACATGAGTTGGCGATTCGCTCTCAGTTGGTTTTTACAAGTAGCTCTCTTTCAAATTTTAATGTCATGGTGTTAATTTGAAATCGTAAAGGAGCAGCTCGTTATTTTTAAAATTATATATTTATTTTAAAGTTCATTCTAATGTTGATGACCCAAGACTCCTTTGCCTGGGATGGATCTCTGTGGTGTCGTTTGGTTTCCCATTTTGTCCTCACGTTATTTATTCAAGATTCCTATCGCGGAGGTACAACTTGAATCCGTATCCTTTTCTGGGTAGTTCCTCGATTTTTATGGTCCACAGGGTGCAATAACGATAGAAATTAGCGCACTCCTGGCAGGATCGCCAATTAGTGAGTTACAAAAATAAAACACAACTTTATTAAAAATAAGATTCCATTTTACATGTAAAGTTTATTCTAATCTTGATGACCCAAGGCTTAAGACTAACCGTGTGTAATTCTCTCCACTGTCTTTATATGTTGCTGTAATCCATAATTGTTGTTGCCGCCCACATCTGTTGTTATCGTATGGGAAAATTCTGTTAGCTTGACGTCGTTTCTATCTTTTAGCTAAGTGTGGTAAAGTCCATAGTTTGTGATTAGATTCTGCGTCACCATTCGTATCTTTGAGTTGATTCCAAAGTACGAGAGTCGGCAACCGATTAGATTCTGCGTTCCCGTGGCTGATTATATTTATTTCATGATATCAAAGTACGTGGATACATAACTCCCCCCGTCCTAAAGTAAATCGTCCCGATTTCTTTGTGATAATCCTTCGAGTTCTCTATCGTATGCTGCATTATATCTTTCAAGTGAATTTTGTTTTTTATATTCTAATACAATTTTTGTATATAGTTGTTCCCAAAATTATTAATGTGGTTTTAATGGGGTGTTTTTCAAAAGGTTTAAGTGTTTTTGATAATGATTCTAAATTATTAAAAGCTAATTGGTTATTTGACTTCAATATCTCTTTGATTATAAACTCTTCTTTCTTTATTTTATGTATGGCTTCATTAATCTGTTGTTTAAAGTAAACATAGTTTTTGCCATCTATTGTTACATTGTTCCTAAACTTTACTAAATGGTGCTATTATTTATTACATGTATTGCGTCAGTTAGTATTGCACTATGACCTATTTCCAATATACTTGGATTATATTCTTGAACAATTGTTACTATTAATTAGAAGTATAATGCAATTGTCTTCTTCACTATTATGTTGGCATATATACGAGGGTTGCCTTTTATATTTCGGGATTAGAGAACAAAAACAAATATTGATCATCGAAAATCACTTTATTGTTTTTCAAAATATTCCCCATGAAGATCTATACACTTTTGCATGCGTTTGAACCAATTGTCGAAGCACTTTTGCCACTCTGATTGAGGTATCTCCAACACATGCATTCTGAATGCAGCAACCGCTTCTTCAGGTGTCGAAAAACGTTGACCTCTCAGTTTGTTTTTTACGTACGGGAATAAAAAGAAGTCATTCGGTGCCAAGTCAGGACTATACGGCGGATGACATCAAATCGATGTTTTGGGTGCTCAAAAATGCAGTTGTCGCAGCCGATGTGTGAGAGCTCGCATTGTCGTGGTGAAGAGTGATCCGTCTTCGGCGGTTGGTTTTTCTGATTTCTTGGAAGACAACTGGCAAACAAATGGTTGTGTACCACTCAGAATTGACTGTTCTGCGTTGTTCTAGTGGTACGGTTGCGACATGTCCAGTTTTTCCGAAAAAACAGGCGACCATTTGCTTGGAAGTGCTTCGTGCGCGAACAACTTTTGTTGGATTTGGCTCATCTTGAAACACCCAGACAGTCGACTGCTGTTTACTTTCGGGCTCATACGCGTAAATCCACGATTCATCACCTGTCACGATGTCATAGACGTGTTTCGAAGCAACGCGACCATATTTTTTGAGCATTTCTTTCGACCAATTGACACGAGCCTTTTTTTGGGCGATTGACAAATTGTGTGGGATCCAACGCGAACAAATTTTTTTGACAGTCAAATGTTTATGCAATATTGAATGTATGCTGGTCCTGTAGCGGTTCTTTAATACATTCCCAAAGAACCGCCCATCCTCTTAAATGAACCACCTTCCAAACCCACCATACCTACCTGCAATTTTGGGCAGCGTAAGCTACCCTTCATTCTCTTTCACCTGAAAGTTAAATCTCATTAAGGCATGCATCACGTTGAATTTTTCCGTTTATGAACCGTACCATATCTCCATCGGCTCGGCTTGTCAGCAATTATAATAGATAAATACTAGCTGGCCAGCGTAATTGTTGACATAGCCGAAGCCGATGGTTTCTTGCTACGGTTCATATCCATTTATTGCCCCAGTCCCAAGGTTCGCAACACTTGCGACCAATTTCCTTTGTCGGTTATCTACCGATCATGGGATTTGGGCACTAATATGATTGACGTTAGACAATCATAACCCAAATCATGCTAACGATGCTCCGGCCTGTAAAACAAACAAAAGCTACCATAGCCTAGGTCATAGGCGAGCAAACCATCGGTTTACTTATCGCCACGAAAACTCTATAGCCTACAATGGCATTACCCATGAACGCCTAAGTAAACACGATGTGCAGATCATCGTGACCCTTGAAATAGCGTTTTTGTGTATCTTGAAGCAAAAACCTATTTCGTTCTCAGGCGCAGGTCATCTAAGATTTATGACCCTCGAAATAGCGTTTCTGTTTATTTAGGACACAGGAACCTATTTCTCCCTTCGGCGACTACGCTATCGCGTACCTCATATTGCCTGCTATTCATTCCATGTGTATTCAGGTTTTTCTCGTCGTTGCCGATATCCAGGCTGAAGGGCAACGTACTTGTGCTATACGCACACATACACAATCCTCCCCTATTGATGAAATTCGCGGGCATCGAACTGATAAATGTAAATCACGTTGGAGTCAGATATTATACGCCAAGGCATACGCTCGCGCAGGAGTCGGAGTCAGGTTGGAATCGTGAAACCTATAACCACGGAGTCGTTGAAATTATACTGATAACATCCTTTTCGCGTTTGTGCATTTTTAAATTAGCCATTCCGTTTTTCTTGGCACTCGGAACTTTAGAGTATACAAATGTGGAGTTCTCCCCGGTACGGCTGGAAGTGAGAATAGTTATAATACTTAAGATCTAGTGGAAATAAAAGGACAGAAAAATACCATTGACAGAAATGAATATTTGTTATTGTTTTAAACCTTTATAAAAATCGTAAAAGGCGCGTTACGATCAAATAAATTATAATTTACGTGAATCAGTGTGTGTTTGTTTATTCTGATGTTCGCTCCGTTTGGGGAAGTGATTTTCGAGACAACCCTTTTGACCGGAATTCCTCAATTTTAAGTAGCGGTGTTGCTGGACCCCATGCCCATGAAGGCGTATTAGCAGATAGCACCACATTGGTGACCGCGACTAAGCGAACACGCGCTTTCGTTCAACTTTTGAATTCACGATTTGTTAACATTTGCGCTGCACTATATTTGTGTTTAAAACAGTGAAACCATTCCAGCTAAATCGGTGTTTACCTATCAGATCCCAAAACATAAACAGTCGGTATAAATTGCACTAAATACAAGAACACAAAAATCCAGTGAAAGTGACGAGTGCTAACATCACCGGAAGCACCTGAGGACATTACCAGACAGACGCAGATCCTGGACCTTTACCAGCAGCAGCTTCCACCTGATACACCGCAAGTTGTACTTTTTTTTATTCTCCTTTTTTTATAGCATCCTTTTTTTTCTCGCTAGTGTTTTACTTGTCACCTTATGCGTGCTCCATCCGAGCCGCTAACTAAAAAACCAAACGGCTTGCCCTAATTGTGTTCAATTGTGAAAAAGAATCATTATTGTTTATCAATCATTATTCATTAATACCTTTATTATTTCACTATCATATCATAACCAATAGCAACAAATTTTCAGAAATCAAGTTAATTTTTTTTTATCTACAATTTCAAAGTTAACATAACTTCTAAGATTTGTGTGTAAATTTTTTTTTTTAGAAAAATAAGAAAGACAGACATTCCTCAGACATGGGATTAACTAAGAATCACACCCTACTACTAGTGTATAAGCTCATCGATTAAAAAAAGAATATTTTCTCTTTATATTCTGCGTTTCCTTAGAGGTAATATTTGAAAAGCTATTGTGACTAATATGCTGATTCTACATTAGCGTATTAGACTTAATATATTCCGAGAGAAGATATAGACTAAGCCAATAAAAACGGACTAGATAAAGCGATTATAAGTAAGTGAAATTAATTACACGTTTACACATACATACTTCCAAAAAAACAAAAGAAGCGTGAGACAGATAAAATCTAATTAGTGTACTGGCTAACTAATAATTTATTACCTTGATTCATTTGTAAACCCCTTCAGGGTACTGAGTAGATTACAAAAAATCCAATTAATAAGTAATATTGTCAAATCACGCCAATAAGGCATCCGAACAAAGTATCTTATTACCACACACAGTTCCCATTTGTTAAAACGATTTTCCATTGTAAATGTAGACAAATCAGCAGACTACATTAGAAACAATTTATATAATCGTGTCGTTATTTTTATTTGAACAAAATTTTTTTTAAATCTCTTTTTTTTTTGCTTCAACTTAATTTAATCAGTGAATGAATTGTACAGAATTTTCAGAATTTCAGCGATTTAACATATAAGATAAGGTCAACCAACTTGGTTCACATTTCCTTTTTATTTGCACCTGGTCTTTTCATTAAGAATTCCTAACTACAATTTTGAACTTTTCAAAAATTATTTATTTATCGAAAATCGGACCGAATCATGATAAAACCAAATAAACGATAAACACGTGTTTAAACATAGAGTTCACAATATAAGTAAAATTAAATCATTATTTAACAAGCATTGTTACCGCCTCTATAAAAATTGTAAGCCCCTTCTAAGTACAATCACTGCACAATTACCTTTCGGCAATTTTAGCAACGCTTCGACTACACTCGACTTCTTCTTTTCGACGTTTTCTGACTTCCGCGCTAATAAATTAAACTGAAGTTTAATTATTTTACGACTAAGCTGTCATACTATACAGTTCTGTCCGTTTCATTCGCGACCTATCGACCGCCGTTTAACTCCATTCCACTGCAATTGACTACTCTCGACTCCTCTCCTCCATCTTCGCCTGCTTCTGACCCCAGTGACCTCTCTTCAACGCCTCGCGTCCTCTGGCGATCTATTACTACTTCCTCTGTAGAAACCTGCGATCAATCCTACCTTCTCCACAACAATCTCGACCCGACTGTACAACTTTATACCGGTTCGGTCTCAACCATACACGATGACCTGTACTCAAAACACCCCACCCCAAGAGGATCAGGAACAACTCGAGTCCCTCGAGTTTTACGACGCCTCCAGCGCCGACTTCCCTGATACACAAGTCGCTACCGACCCCGAAGCGACAGCTCAACCCACTCCCCTGGCATTTCACGATGCCCCCAGTCTCGTTAACCGAACCAACCCTGCCAATATTAATCTGTCCCCTTTTGACGAGGAGGACCCTGAACTTTGGTTTGCTGAGACTCACCTCGACGCTCTGGACGAGCCCGGAAGTTCGCGGCAACAACGCTTGGCGGCCGAAACGAACCTTTCGGGGATGAGACCGTCCCTTTTCCTGACCCATTTACGCTCTATAGCGGGGACCAGGTTCTCGGACGACCTAATACGGCCTCACTTTTTAAGATGTCTCCCGCACCATGCTCGTTCGGCACTCGTAGCCCAACCCAATCAGAGCTTGGGCTATTTAGCTAAAATTGCGGACGCAATTATGGAAAGCTCGGACCAGCAGTCTGAGCCTCCAGCGTACCAAGTAGCGGCGGTTTCTCAACACGTCGCTCAACCTACATGGCATCCTTTTCCTCCACTAACAGCCCCACCGACGGCTCCCGTGCGTCAACCTTCTCCGTCACCACATCCCAGAAGGCCTGACTCAACCAGTGTCACACAGCGGACCCAAGAGGGCAGGCCCAACGAATTCCGCCCGAGAAGTCTTCCTGCTCAGGTCACCATTTCTGACCTTCGTGCCATACAGACCTCAGTCCTCCGCGAACTAAATCAAATTCGCGCGGAGGCGAGAAGCAACCAACGAGGCGCTCAGAATCGTGGCGTATCTAATCGTCCCTTGGATCGGCAACAACCTTCCCAAAATGCCCCTCAGGGGGCCAACTTTCGCCGAGCACTACCTCGGATTTCACAAAACGACAACATTCAGAGGCAAAATACGCCCAACAACGCCACCTCTCTCCCTTTGTGCGCCAATCACCAACGATACGGTGATCGCGCATTTAATTGAAAGGCACCCTGTGGTTGGACGCAACCAGCCACCAATCAGGGACGACCTTTAGAAATAATTTTGCCGACCGATACCCTCGCGCAACCGGCCGGCACCCCTGCTATAAATCGCCTAACCATCCGGGATTCTAAACTAAATATCGCTTTTACTGTCGATACCGGCGCCGATATTTCAGTCCTCCCGCGATCGTTTGCTCCGCATAACCGCGTGCCTGCCGCACTTAAATTGTCAGCTGCGAATAATACGCCGATACTTACGTACGGACGTAAAAAGCTGACACTGCAATTGGGTCTTCGTCGTCCGATCACTTGGCGTTTCGTCATTGCGGACGTAAATGAACCCCTAATAGGTTCCGACCTATTAGGCGCACATAATCTGTTGGTCGATTCGACCCATAACAGACTAGTGGCTCCAACCGCACCCCCCTTGCCCATGTCGGCATCCTCAGCGGTAACTTCAAGGGCCACAGAGTGCACAGACCCGTTTCAAGCCATGGTACAGGAATTTGTTAGCACAACAGTTCCTCTACCTAACCAGCGTCGACACAAAGCCACGGTGTTTCATCACATAGAAACACGTGGCCCCCCGGTGAGCCAGCGTCCACGTCGACTGGCTCCCGAAAAATGACGTGCGGCGCGCGCGGAATTCGAGCACATGATTGAATTAGGTATCTGCCAACCGTCGGACAGTCCCTGGGCAAGCCCACTTCACTTAGTGAAGAAACGTTCTGGTGAGTGGTGCCCATGTGGCGATTACAGGCTGTTGAACGCAGCAACTGTCCCGGACAGATACCCTATCGCACACCTCTACGATTTTTCGTACAAGTTACGAGGGTGCAATGTCTTTACTACCCTGGATCTCACCAGGGCATACCACCAAATTCCGGTGGCACCTGAAGACATCCCCAAGACCGCAGTCATTACACCTTTCGGACTCTTCGAGTTCAAAGTGATGACTTTCGGCCTCAGGAATGCCGCACAGACATTCCAACGTTATATCGACACGGCTTTACGTGGTCTAAATTGCTGCCATGCATATCTTGATGATATTCTCATCGCCTCCAAAGACCATGCCGAACATAAACGCCACTTACGTCAGGTCCTAGAGCGCCTCCGTGAATTCGGTCTTGTCATCAACCCAGATAAGTGTCAATACGCCAAGGAGCAAATCACCTATCTGGGTTATGTCGTTGACAACCAGGGCATTCGCCCACTACCAGACCGTGTGGAGGCCCTCATGAAGTATCCCCGGCCTACTAACGTGAGTGAGCTTCGTCGATTTTTGGGCATGCTTAACTTCTACCGCCCAACACTAAAGAACGCTGCCCAAGTTCAAGCTCCCCTAAATGGGTTCTTAAAAGGAGCTAAGCGTAATGATAAGCGCCCCATTAATTGGACAGAAGTCTCTGATCGAGCATTCCAACTGTCCAAAGAACAATTGGCAAATGCCACCTTACTCCGATACCCCCTCGAGGGAGCGGCACTTTCTATCCAATGCGACGCATCGGATACCGCAATCGGAGCCGTCCTTGAACAGGACATTGAAGGCCGACCGGAACCACTCGGTTTCTTTTCAAGGAAACTGAGTCCCACAGAGCGACGTTACAGCGCCTATGATCGCGAATTACTTGCGATCTACAACGCTGTCAAATACTTCCGTCATATGATAGAAGGTCGCTCACTCTCCATCCTAACAGACCACAAGCCGCTAGTCTACGCGTTCCGGAAGAAGTCGGGAAATGCCTCCCCCCGACAAGAGCGGCAATTAGACCTCATAGGGCAATATACTACGGAGATCAAGCACATCTCCGGTAAACAGAACGTTACGGCGGACGCCCTTTCTCGAATCGATACGATTCACTTGCGTACCGCCTTAAACAATGCTGACCTTGCCCTAGCTCAAGAGGAGGACGAACAGCTCAAGTCCCTCCTAACTGCCGATACGGCACTTGAGTTTAAGAAAATCACTCTTCGCGACCCCTTGGGCGAAATCTGGTGTGATGTTTCAACTGGAACCGCTAGACCTTACATTCCCGAAAAACTTCGTAAGGGCGTGTTCCAGGTTTACCACAACCCAGCCCACCCCAGCGGCCGAGCGACAGCCGCTGCTGTCCGTCGCAAATTTGTTTGGCCCCGGATGAGCAAAGATCTCACCGGTTGGGCCCGTGCTTGTCTCCAGTGCCAACGCTGCAAGGTAGCGCGACATAATGTACTGGAGCCAGCACAATTTAAGCTTCCCACGGCACGCTTCGCCCATGTCCACATAGACATAGTGGGACCGCTTACTCCATCAAGAGGATTTTCTTACATCCTCACTATGATGGATCGCTGCACGCGATGGCCAGAGGCGACACCTCTCCGGGCAGTTACTGCCGAATCAGTCGCCAAGGCCTTTTACTCAACTTGGGTCACACGCTTCGGTGTACCAACCACCTTAACTTCGGACCGAGGTCCACAATTCGAGGCGACAATATTTAAGCAGCTAACAAACCTTCTCGGCTGCCAAAGAAGTCGTACCACCGCCTACCACCCGCAATCCAATGGGATGATAGAGCGCTGGCATAGATCCCTCAAGGCCTCACTCATGTGTCATAACGACACCCAATGGTTCGACGCCCTGCCCACTGTCCTCCTCGGCCTGAGGACAAGTATTAAGGAGGACCTGGGAGCTTCGGCAGCAGAGCTCACCTACGGCACTAACCTCCTTCTTCCAGGAGAACTCTTCCTGGATGGCGAAACACCGCGTGACCAACTTCGCGAATTGGGGCATCTCCGTGACCTGCTACGCAAGGTTAGGGCAACGCCAGTAGCCAGGCACGGCTCCAAAAAACTTTTCGTCCACCCTGAACTGCACAGCTGCACGCACGTCTTTGTCAGGGTGGATAAGGTCAAAAAACCCCTCGACCCCCCTTATGATGGCCCATTCAAAGTCTTCCGCCGCATCAACGACCGCGTCTTCGAGATCGATCTCAAAGGCAAGCGATCCACGGTCAGCGTCGAAAGACTTAAGCCCTGCTTTCTGGAAGCTTCAGCTCCAGAACAGCCTCCTATCCAATGCACAACTGCCGACCGACCTGCACAACCTCCCCGCACCCGCGCCCAAGCGCGCGCCCACAGACAACTACCCCCCTCTCAATCTTCCTTACCTGTTTCGTGACTACGTCACTGGGGGGGGGGTGATGTAGCGGTTCTTTAATACATTCCCAAAGAACCGCCCATCCTCTTAAATGAACCACCTTCCAAACCCACCATACCTACCTGCAATTTTGGGCAGCGTAAGCTACCCTTCATTCTCTTTCACCTGAAAGTTAAATCTCATTAAGGCATGCATCACGTTGAATTTTTCCGTTTATGAACCGTACCATATCTCCATCGGCTCGGCTTGTCAGCAATTATAATAGATAAATACTAGCTGGCCAGCGTAATTGTTGACATAGCCGAAGCCGATGGTTTCTTGCTACGGTTCATATCCATTTATTGCCCCAGTCCCAAGGTTCGCAACACTTGCGACCAATTTCCTTTGTCGGTTATCTACCGATCATGGGATTTGGGCACTAATATGATTGACGTTAGACAATCATAACCCAAATCATGCTAACGATGCTCCGGCCTGTAAAACAAACAAAAGCTACCATAGCCTAGGTCATAGGCGAGCAAACCATCGGTTTACTTATCGCCACGAAAACTCTATAGCCTACAATGGCATTACCCATGAACGCCTAAGTAAACACGATGTGCAGATCATCGTGACCCTTGAAATAGCGTTTTTGTGTATCTTGAAGCAAAAACCTATTTCGTTCTCAGGCGCAGGTCATCTAAGATTTATGACCCTCGAAATAGCGTTTCTGTTTATTTAGGACACAGGAACCTATTTCTCCCTTCGGCGACTACGCTATCGCGTACCTCATATTGCCTGCTATTCATTCCATGTGTATTCAGGTTTTTCTCGTCGTTGCCGATATCCAGGCTGAAGGGCAACGTACTTGTGCTATACGCACACATACACAATCCTCCCCTATTGATGAAATTCGCGGGCATCGAACTGATAAATGTAAATCACGTTGGAGTCAGATATTATACGCCAAGGCATACGCTCGCGCAGGAGTCGGAGTCAGGTTGGAATCGTGAAACCTATAACCACGGAGTCGTTGAAATTATACTGATAACATCCTTTTCGCGTTTGTGCATTTTTAAATTAGCCATTCCGTTTTTCTTGGCACTCGGAACTTTAGAGTATACAAATGTGGAGTTCTCCCCGGTACGGCTGGAAGTGAGAATAGTTATAATACTTAAGATCTAGTGGAAATAAAAGGACAGAAAAATACCATTGACAGAAATGAATATTTGTTATTGTTTTAAACCTTTATAAAAATCGTAAAAGGCGCGTTACGATCAAATAAATTATAATTTACGTGAATCAGTGTGTGTTTGTTTATTCTGATGTTCGCTCCGTTTGGGGAAGTGATTTTCGAGACAACCCTTTTGACCGGAATTCCTCAATTTTAAGTAGCGGTGTTGCTGGACCCCATGCCCATGAAGGCGTATTAGCAGATAGCACCACAGTCCCACTAACGCCTAAGGTTGTCTCAATCTCACGATAGGTCACATGACGATCTTCCAATATCATTTTGCGCACAGCATCAATGGTTTTCGGAACAACAACTGATTTTGGACGACCTTCACGAAATTCATCTTGGAGTGAACTACGACCACGATTGAATTCACCTACCATCGATAAACACTGGTCCTTGATGGAGCTTCATCGCCAAAAATTGAATTAAGTTCATCCATGCACTGTTGCTGAGTTAATCCAGGTCGAAAGTTGTAAAAAATAATCGCACGAAAATGTTGACGATTTAATTCCATTTTTGGGCCGAGATGAATCTTTTAAGTTACTGTAAACAACACAAATAGCGCTCGTATGTCAAAACGTTCTGAGTGCGTATAACCTCAAAAATGTTCAACTATACGACAGAGCTGTCAATTGCCGGATTGCAACGCTAGGGTTGCCAAATCCCGAAACATAAGAGGCAACCCTCGTATTGCTTAAATAATTTTGACATTTCTTAAGTTTAAGTTTAGTGGGGCAACCACCCCATTTATTGGCTTAATTCAAGCAACATAATTACCTACATCTAAAGTATATCTAAATTACAACCTAGAGAGCTTAAGAACTACCTTAACTAGGTTTAATTTAAGGTAACCAGGACAAAATAAGAAGGATTGAGAGGGGGCGATGGGTGGGGGAAGGTTATAGTAGAGTGAAGCAGCGCCGATTAATATTGGTGGTGAGAATAGTTTAGTACGCGGTGCTTGAGAGTATGGGTAGAGAGGTCGAAGTCGAACAAGGTGGAATTGGAGTTGACATTTCTCACCATCCGCGAAAGGGGTTCTTCAGAGTATAAGAGGTCCGGTGGGGGGCAGAAGGCGTGGATTACGCGTGTTTTGTTTACACGTATTAAGTTCAGGAGGTAGGCGCAATCAACCGAGCCGGAGAGGAGCCGATGGATGAACATTATGTCAGCCACGACCCTGCGCTCCTCAAGGGTTCCGAGGTTGATTAATTTGAGGCGGTTAGTATATAGGGGAAGGATTATGGGGTTTTCCCATCCTAGCCCTCGAACAGCGAACCGAACGAAGCGACGTTTGAATACTTTCGATTCTACAGATATGGATCTTGTGATAAGGAGACCATACCTGGCTAGTATATTCAAGGAGTGGACGGACGAGGGTAAGGTTAAGGGATCGAGTAACGTAAGTAGACCATCGTTTCACGAATCCGAGGGTAGAATTGGCTTTTCGGATCGTCTCATCAATGTGAGAGAGGAAGTTAAGTTCCCTGTCGCAAATGACCCCTATATCTCGAATACATTAGACAATGGTCAGGGGTTGGTTATGAAGGGTATAGGAACGTGAGGATGAGTGAATATGCTTACGGGAAAAGGTTATAGATTGGCATTTGGCGATGTTAAGTACAAAGCAATTTTGGTCACACCAAGTCGAGAAGGTGTCAAGGTCTGATTACAGCAGTGCAGAATCAAGTGGTGACTCAATGATTTTGTATAACTTGGTGTCATCAGCGTATAGGGACAAGCTGGAATTCTTAATGACCTTATCGATGTCATTAGTGTCCAGAATAATTAGGAGATGACCCAGGTGGCTACCTAGCAGGGACCACAGAAGTGGCAAGGAAGGGCTTGGATATCATGGACCTGAACCAAACGGAATAAAGTCTAGCCTTTAGATAGGAAGAAATTCATATCAGCAATCCAGGTTCGAAGCCGGGGGCGGATAATTGTGAGAGATTTTGTCGAATGCTTTACTGAGGTCGGTCGAGACTATATCAACCTCGTAACTGTACTCTAGTGCTGAGAGTGTAAAGGAAATGAACTCAACGGGATAGGTTGTAGTTGATTGGCCATTAAGAAAACCATGTTGCCTTGGTGAAATAACAGGTTTGCAACGGAAATTAAGAGATTCGTACAGAATGCTTTCGAGAATCTTAGGTAAGTGAGACAGTTTGGCGATGGGGCGGTAGTTTGCGACATCCTTTTTGAGACCCTACTTGTGAATGGGGGTGATGAAGGTGGTTTTCTAAATTGGGAGAATACGCCTTGGGAGAGTGAGAGATTAAAGATCAGTGAGAGGGGAGCAGAGATGATGGATGAGCATTTTTTGAGGTGGATCGCAGGGATTCCACCAGGGCCCGGTGTAAACTTTGAGTTGCAGTAGCTTGGATTCAATTCAGGGTGGATCAAAGGAGTTGTGGAGAAGGGGCCGGCGGGAAAAGTTAGGTAGGTAGTTAAATATGAAAGGTCAGGAACAAAGGAGTCGTTAGTGAATGACTGCTTGAATTAAGTGGCAAAGAAGTTGGCAATAGTAACGGGATCAGATGAGGTATGAGAGTTTAAGGTAAGCGATATGGGGTATCCGTTGATGTACGTTTATGATTGACGAACTGGAAGAATGTTTTGGAGTCATTTTTGAGATTGGTCTGAGTTTTAGTGAGATAGTTGCGATATAGGGTGTGGAAAACTTCCGTGAATTGGAGGTAACAGCCAAAATTAGCTTTATGGAAATAATAGGCGAAGTGATAGGGAGGGTGGCGGATGGTGGCGAGTGGACTCGGAAGAAGGTCGCAAGAAGAGGGGGGGGGGGGGGGGGGGGTGTGGTGGTAGGTGGGAGGAAGAGGCTGGGTGAGACAGATGTATTGATAGGGTCTGTTGTAAAGATGAGGTCCAGCTGCCCACCCAAGAGGTTTCGAACGTTGCTGATCTGACAGAGACAAGAATCATCTAATCGATCGATGAAAATACATTCCTTGGTCGGGGTGGTGTGGGAGGTAAAGTGTGAATGATCGTCAGATAAAGCCCAATTGAGTTGTGGAATATTAAAATCTTCGAAGATGATGATGTCATCCTCGCATTTACTCAGCTCGATTATATGGTCGATAGCATTTAGAGCTAACTCGTAAACTTCAATAGGCTGGGATGGCAGGATATAGAAGCACATGACAAAGATTTATTTCCGAGGAAGAGCAATTTTGACAGTCACAAAGTCCAGCTTGAAGGAGGTGGGGACTATAACACAGATATAGTATTGTCTTCAAAGTGCTATTACAAAGTCCATGGAAACTTTTCCATGTTAAAACTTATAGGAGTAAATTTAAAAAGTTTACATAGTTCAGTTAAAACTGGATATTTGTATATAATTATTATAAAATCAGGGCTCCTCGATAGTATAGTGGTTAGTATACCCGCCTGTCACCCGGGAGACCGGGGTTCGATTCTCCGTCGGGGAGCCCCTGGCGCAAGACTAATGAACTTGCCCAGACAAAATAAAATCATTATGGAAAATTTAACAAGCCTCAGGACTTGCTAAATAAGGCCAAGACCGGTTCCCGGTTGTAGTGCCGATGATGATGATGATTATAAAATCAGCAACATTTATTGTGGCATATTCTAATATAAAAATATTAATTAATGGTACATTATGTAACTCTGTTTTAATTACTTCTTCTATGTCAACTCAATCTATAGATTCCGATAGGTATTCATTATTTTTTGTTGCGTAGCGTTCCCGTGAGCTCTTATACTCGTTCTTTTTTTTACACAAACGCGCGCACAAAAGGGGATTTTCGAGTACCCTTCAGTGTCAGAGCACAGTGCGAGCGGAAGAAGAGGAAGTGGATAAGGAAAGGAGGTATCGATGCACGATGGTCTTAAATGCCTGGGCATTACAACGACGAGGAAACACATGATCAGGTAGAGTGTTCCACATTCGTGCGGTTCGGCTAAAGAATGACTATGTTTGCTTGTGCGCCTGAAGTTTACTTTCAACGTGAACTGATGCGCATTCTCAGATTGATGGGTATCGCGGGAAAATGTCTGGGGAGGCGGAACACTTTCAGCAAGTTCTGTTGAGTAACGACCATGATAATACCTATAGAAGAGAGATAGGCATGATACGTTGCGCCTACGTTCTAACGACGGAATTGATCGACTGACAATTAGATCCCCAATAAGTTTCACTGCTCGTTTTTGCATCTTATCGAGCACGTGTAGTGCAGTTGTGGATGCGCCTGACCAAATATGGGAGTCGAACTCCATTTTGGGACGAATATACGCCTTGTAAGTAGTGGCTAGGTGGGATGGAGTGAAGTCTCTTTTGCATCTCTTAAGGAACCCCATGCATTTGGCCTCACTTTTCGCAGATTCAAAAATGTGGTCGCTCCAATTAAGAGTCGAATTAATTCGAGTGCCGACGATTGATAGTTCCTTGGCTTCGTCGATGGAAGTGCCATTCATCGACAGTATATTTACTTTGGGGTTCACCTTTGACGACAGGAGACAGCGCTGAGTTTTTAAGGCATTGAACTCTACTCGGTTAGATAATCCCCATTGATATATCTTGTTGAGGTCGGAATTCAGTGTATTAAACATAACCTGCTGATTGGTATTGACGTTCGAAGAGTTTTGCCGGAATCACCGTATGAGTATGAGAAACTCAATGTGCTATCATCGGCAAACGAGTGGATTGTGTTGTGGGTAATGGACACGAGATCATTTATAAAGATGAGCAAGAGAGTGGGTGAGAGTACAGAACCTTGGGGAACACCTGCAATAATTTGATGGGAAGCAGATTTGACACCATCAAGAACTACTTGGATTGAACGGCCAGAAGGATAGTCTCTTATCCATTGGATCAGGGAATTGTCCACTCCATATGAATGTAATTTTGATAAAAGGGCTGGATGCCAAACTCTGTCGAAGGCTTTCGAGATATCCAGTGCAACAACCTTGCTTTCTCCGAAGTTGTGGGGGGAATGGCACCACTTTTCGGTAAGGAACTGTGGCGTTTCTAACAGATACACACAATACGCAAGCAAATAGTGAAGAACACAGATAGGAAATTCGAATAAGCAAAGCATCAGAGCCACCATAGCGATAACATAACTTGGACGTTATTCAATTCAATTCAATTTTTATTTGGTAGATAATTACATATATGGTATATTTTACAACTAGTACTTAAGAGATTTAGGATAGGAATTCCTTTACAACTATAATCTTAAATCTATATAACGACAATGTGATAACATAACAATTCCACTTCAGTTGAGTGTACTTGAGTTTAGAAATCGAATTCGTACAAGCCGCAGTGGCCTGATGTGTTGAGCATTGGTTACATTTTTAGTGATTCTAACTGTCATAGCGTCAGTTCGAATCACACGTTCTTCACTATCGTTGCAATACGATATAGAACTCCATCAAATCTCCTGTGGACCTGTTGCTCCGAAGACCATATTGGCGGTCATTGAGGAGATCGTTTGATTCCAGATATTACGAGAGTTAATCAGTGATTCCATTACCTTCGAGAGAATAGAGGTTAGTGCTATAGGTCGATAAGAAGAGAGAGACGATTTGTCACCCTTTTTAGGAATTGGCTGAATGATCGCTGGCTTCCATCTATTTGGGAAACGGCCAGTAGAATAAGACAATAGGAAGAGTTTCCGCAGTGGTTTAGCGAGTGAAGAGGAACATTTCTTCAAGAAAATAGGGGGAATGCCATCAGGACCAGCGAATTTTTGTGTGTTTAGCTCCTTGAGTGCCCGGGCAACAGTACGCGTTACGTGAATCTGGCTCATGGTGTGCTGCTTATGCTCAAGTTGAGGTGGAACTGATGTGGTATCAGGCAGCGTGGAGTTGGCTGCAAAATGTGCAGCAAGTAGATTCGCTTTCTCTATTGCACTGGTGACTGGCCTGTCATCGACTATTAGCGAGGGAATGGATGAGGAGACCGAGTTTTGGATGTTCTTCACGAATACTCAGAAGTTTCTACCACCTGTGAGAGAGTGTAGTATTTTTTGTCACTCTCTGGTTATGCAAGAACTCTGCGCGTTGAATATACGCGTTGCAGTAATTTCTAGCTCTCTTAAATATTTTCCGGCTTTCCTCAGTATTGTTTGATTTATACAACCGGAAGCTCAACTCTTTGGCGTGTTGTATTCCAGAATACTACCCTTATTAGAATTTTAACACTGAATCTCATTACTTATTCTAACACACCTTTAAAACTACCTCTGTTCATATCTAATTCTCACTTAATACATACCATTAATAAACTTTCACAATATTCTATATCAAGCCAGTTACAGCACATTTCATAACATGCACCTTTTTTCATTCAAAACATAGCACTTTGATTTTCGTTCAAAGTTTATTCAAAATTTAAAAGTCACAGAGAGTAAAAGGAATACTTTGAGAAAATTTGTTTTGTTCACATTATAATATCCAACCAATTAGAACAATAAGTAGCATAAGAAGAGAGAAATTTTAATTGTAAAATCAGTTTGAGTTAGAAGTCAAGAAAAAGAAGTAGTTAGTTGAGTTTCAGTTTAAGTTCAAATTGAGTTAAGTGAAGTAAAAGCAGTTTAATTGAGTAAATAAAGTAGTTTATTTATTAAAACCTCCACGCTCTTCCCTCAAGAGAGGAAGCACGGCGCTGGAGACGTTACAGGCGTTAATGGCTTCTCTGCTCCCGGAATTGAACTACATATTTCTCTTGGGTTTGATACTCTTTATTCTGTGTGGAATAAAAGTTCGCATGCCAAACCGAATCGTATCTGTCAATTTGTCTGCTATAGAGTCAACATCATTATTGAGGAAAAAGAACGACCAATTTAACTTCCCGAAAAAATCGTTCAGACTTTCCCAGTTGGCTTTCTCATAGAACCATACTGTTCTTTTGGGAGTTTTCTCGTTAGCGTTGCTGTTGGTTAGAGGAAATTTAGCTGACACGACACAGTGGTCTGAAGTTCCCAAGAGCGAAGAAACTTCAATTGTATATTTGTTTCAGTTCGGGGTGGGAAACAGGTCCAGTGTGTTGGCGGAATGACCATCTATATCTGATATCCGTGTTGGCTCACTAACGAGTTAAGTTAAATTGTTTCACCCAGCAAAGAGCTGAACATACTGACCCTCAGGGGTTGTATGTCCGGATTGGCGAAGCCACTGAGAGTTACGCACATTAAAATCATCCGCAATAACGATTTCAGTGTGGGAATATAGGGTCAAGATCTTATCGATGGAATCAGATAGAATATCAAATTCGTTAAAGGATGCGTTTCTATCCAAATTTGGGCTTCTGTAAAGAAAGCAGTAATGTATGATATGCCTACGAACGTGAAGTTTTAGCCACGAGAAATTAAATTCTGGATTGGAGCAGAGCCCATGTTGTGGCAGAAGCTGATAAGCAATATCACTTCGTATGTATGTAGCTAGACCACGATGTGGAAAGAACAAAGGCACTAGGTTATAACCGAATATAGTAAATATCTGTATTAGTTAATACCTGAGTCTCGCTAAGTGCAAGGATTGCTGGTTTCTGGTGTTACGGCTCCAACGCCGTGCTTCCTCTTTCGAGGGAAGAGCGTGGAGGTTATTATAATTTTTTATAATTAAGGGGTTATTAAATAATTAAACTTTTCTTTATTTAAATATTTTGTTTTATTTTTATTTTATCGAACTCAGCTATCTCAAGCTGAGCTCTCTTCTTTCTACTTTTTTCATATAAATTTACTTGTTTATATAGAACATTTTGTTCTAACTGACTGTGGCGTATAAACTGAACAAAACAATCTAGAAGTCTCTGCGACTTAGAATTTTGAATAAACTTTGAACGAAAATCAAAGTGGCCATGTTTTGAAATGAAAAATGTGCTTGTTATGAAAAGGGGCATATTTATGAAATGTGCTGTAAGTGACTGGATATAGAATATTGTGTCTGTTTATTTATGAATTGTATTAACTGAGAATGTAGGATATGTGAGGATGTAGTTTTAAGGGTTGTGTTTGAAAGGACATGAGTTAGTGTTAAAGCGAATAAGGGTAGTATTCTGGAATACAACCTGGTTACCGACGTGGGCAGACACAGAGGAGGAATTTTAGGCCGCAAATGTTACACAGATGGACGTGAAATTCCCGTTCCATTTAAATGGCCTGACACAGAAAACCAATACCGCCTCAGAAAAAGATGCAAGTCGGACCCGGCGATAGATAAGCGAAAGCAACCACTACAGGTGCTATGCCCTTGTAGTAGGTGCCCCACTAAATCCGTGCCGAAATCCAGGTCACATCCCATTCGCGACGAATGTTCATCATCATCATCGGCACTACAACCGGGAACCGGTCTTGGCCTTATTTAGCAAGTCCTGAGGCTTGTTAAATTTTCCATAATGATTTGTTTTTTCCGGGCAAGGTCATTAGTCTTGTGCCAGAGGCTCCCCGGCGGGGAATCGAACGCCGGTCTCCCGCCTGACAGGCGGGTATACTAACCACTATACTATCGAGGAGCCCGTGACGGATATTACGCCACTCAAAACACCAAAAACCCTCCAAAGATTATAAATCAATCGAGAGTATCGATGCCTGAGGGACGCAACAGAGGTGCGAAAAACAGGAAAAACAGACACAAGGAAAGGAAAGGGTATGAGGATTTCCCGCACTGTACACTTCCACACAATTTTCACAGTACGGCGCGAATCCCATAGATACCACTGCACTACACTCGGACGCATTTGTGGTGATCCGTTTGTTTACTTCGGATCCCACAGAATACTTGACACGCTTACCGATAGTGCAATTAGGGTATCTTGTGTTTAGTTAAGATACCCTAAACGGATTACACAATTGATCCGATGGGACGGATCGCGTGGCAGAGGCATCCCAGCTGACTCGTCGGGGGTTACTTGCGACTTCTAATATTAAATGGCTTCCTAAACCTTTGCCTTGTAATGAGTCTAATAATTTCTCGAATCCGGAGTTTATTTTTCTTTACTTTTCATTGTTGTCAATTAGTTTATTAACACAAGTCTGTAGTTCAACTAAATCATTCTGGATTCCCAAACATCCATTTAATACCCGATCCTATAAAATCGATTGACCTCCTCTGTGGTTTATGTTCTTCCAATTGTCTCTGTGTATATTAATTTTATGTGTCCAGATTTTTTCTTCTGGTGTTGGTTGTAAATTGGCTTCTACATATTCGTCATACGTCGTATAGATTTTTGTTAAATTTGTAACGTGGAATAGAAATGAGTAATCGAAATATAAATAGACGTCGTCAGTTTGAGTGAGCACGAACACGAACTTTTAAATTTTTAGATTTTTTATCTTCGTTTTCTGGTAATGTTGCGACACGACACGACTAATATCAGGCATAAGTATTTCATCGTTTTTACCAGGTGTGTGCATACGTTTTTTTCGGTTTAATTGATAAAAAAAAACTACATTTTCTAGGGAAATTCATTTTTTTAATTTAAAATATTGGCCATCAGCGTCTACACATTTCGCCCATCTTCCAGGTAATTTATGAATAGCATGCCAGAAAAACTCGGAGCAAGGCTAATAACCTTGCCCGGAAAAACAAATTATTATGGACAATTTAACTAGTCTCGGATAAGCACCGGATACCGGTAGAGAAACTTGCTAAATAAGGCCAAGACCGGATCCCGGTTGTAGTGCCGATGATGATGATGTTAATGCCAGAAAAACTGTTTGTCTTTCGTGGCAAACGATTTGTCGAGCTATTTTCCAACTTCCTCGAAATCGCTGAAGTCCTGCTCGTGCGCCATTGATTCCAAGAGGTGATAGTCAGATTGCGCCATGTCCGGGAAGTACGCCGAGTGCAGAAGGATGCCACATTCAAACGATTTCAAGGTGTCTTTCTGTTTAATGTGGAATTAGAAATGACTCTTTGCAGAATGGTATAAATTATTCACGTGGCATTCCAGTGACCTCGAGAAGAGGAATTTCTTGCCAAGGAACTATCCCTTTGATTTCCAGAGCCCTTGGGCAACTTTTATAAATTTCCGGCTGCACCAGACTTCCGACGTTAACACTAAGGTAGAGAGGTTATCTCGGCTGTCTGGCCTGATTTGTGGTGTATGGTGAGCTCCTCGATAGTATAGTGGTTAGTATACCCGCCTGCCACGCGGGAGACCGGGGATCGATTCCCCGTCGGGGTGCCTCTGGCGCAAGACTAATGACCTTGCCCAGAAAAAAACAAATCATTATGGAAATTTTAACAAGCCTCAGGACTTGCTAAATAAGGCCAAGATCGGTTTCCGGTTGTAGTGCCGATGATGATCATGATGGTCAGGGTCGCTCTAACTCCATTGTACTCCTTCCTGTTATGTTATCCCCTCGTTACATTAAACGCACATTCGTTCACGAGGAGTAGGGGTTTTATATCCTTTGCCGCTTGAATGTCATCCTCTTTTAGATTCTTTTCGATTTGTTTTTGATCGCTGGGTAGCAGCATGTACGTCGGCAGATGTGGTACATCCCATTGTTGCTATTTATTTTGATGTTCGCGGTATCGTCACTATAACAGCTTTTGTTTGTTGTCTTGTACACAACCAGATAGAGCCTCAAGCATAGCGAAACCGGTTGTCTAACACCTGACGCACTGATACCGATCACGAAGCACATCCAATCAGAGCCGATCTCGTTGAAAACACAGATCGTTTAAGTTAGTTTTATTGTTTTAATTTGAACAAATTAATCGTATACCATTGTGGCTCTGTATGGCAGCGATGGACGTTCTGCAAAGCCGATGATGGATCTAGAGTTTCCCTTTTCTTCGCTTGAGAAACACCTTTTCGGGTAATTATCACTCACGTATGAGGTGCTGGTTTTTTTTTTTTTTTTTTTTTTTTAACATACTGTGTTTATTTGACCAATAATCAATGTTTACAATTACTTATAATTCTAGTGATACAGTTGTTTACATGCATACATTACACATTTTTCAAACATAACTGGACGTGCGAATAACTATTTGAGTATTATAGGTTTTAATATTGACAGTTTTCCTGGAACAGATCAGAAAACCAGGATTTTTAATTTTTAATTTAATCTAAACTAATACTTAACTAAAGTTAGAGAACTTAATCTATTGTAGCGAGCTTAGGGTTCGCTGGATTAATTTTTTTTTAATGAATAAGAGCCGTTAAATCGATTTTAAATTAATGTAACACTTTATTAGTCCGTTAATAACAACCGTTACTTTTAACGTACACTTAACGATTTCTTGACTTATCGCTTCCTTACTTATCGCTTGCTTACTCTGGTTACTTCTCACTTTATTATTAGTTCTCTCCATAATTCGTGTGCGACGTATTTATACCCTTTCCTCATTCTGATTCGGCATTTCGTTTTCGTCCGTTCCATAGCCTTGAATGTTCTACTGTTCATAATCTCCAGTTTTCCAGTACTTTCTAGAATATGCTAGTACTTTGTTTCGGACTGTCTCGAATATTCTAGTACTGATTGACATATGCGTCACACTACCCTCCGCCTAGATTAGTTCGTGCCGAACTAAGTTCACTGGTCTCCTGGGTTAACAAAAGTCGCCAGTCTGTCACGATGTACCACTTTCATCTTGGCGTTCGGTCTTCGCTGAATCCTATAGACAACGTCGTTCATTCTTGTGAGAATCTTATACAGTCCTTCCCAATGTTGCTGCAACTTCGGAGACCTTCCTTTTTGCCGATGAGGGTTATAAAGCCACACGTTATCTCCTGCATTAAATCCAGATGCGTTGGCTCGAACGTCGTACCTTGTTTTCATCCTGTCACTTGATACCTTGATTTGCTTTCGAACCATATGATGAATCTCATCGAGGCGATTTCTCCATTCGGCTACGTAGTCTTCAGTCTTATCTATGGCGTCTGGAGGTATCCCGAATCGCAGATCGGCTGGTAATCGTATCTCTCGTCCAAATATAATTCTTGTTGGAGAATGGCCTGTCGTACCGTGATTAGTCGATCTATAGCTCATGAGAAAGGTTTGGACATATTTGTCCCAATCTCGTTGGGGATCACTAACGACCTTCGATAAATACTCTTTTATTGTTCGGTTGAACCTTTCGACCATTCCGTCTGACTGCGGATGTAAAGGTGTGGTCCTGGTTTTCCTTACGCCCAGTGCCGCACAGATGCCTTGAAATATCTGTGATTCGAAGTTTCGGCCTTGATCGGACTGCAGCTCACAGGGAACTCCATATCTGCTGATCCAATTATTGATAAGCTGCTCAATGACGGTTGTTGCTTCTTGGTTTGGAATTGGAAGGACTTCCACCCATTTGCTGAAGTAATCCATGATGACCAACATGTATTTGTTGTTGTCGTTGGTTTTTGGATATGGTCCTGAGATATCAATCGCCATTCGCTCGAAAGGGGCGCCCACGTTGTACTGCTTCATAGCGCTCCTTGGTTTAGCTGTTGGTCCTTTGGTCACAGTGCAAGTTGTGCACTTCCTACACCAAGACTCGACGTCATCTCTCATGTGAACCCAGTAGAATCGAGATCGTAATTTTGAAAGTGTCTTATTAACTCCCAGATGTCCACCGGAGGCCCCGTCGCGCATTTCTGTTTGTACATCGTTTACTTTTGATGGTGGGATTAGAATCTGCATTCGATGGGATTTTCCGTCCGCGGCTTCCCATTTCCGCTCTAGAATTCCATCTTCCACCAGCAAGAAATTCCATTGTGCCTAATATGCTTTAAATGTTCCACTCTTGTTGGAAATATTGTTCCAAGTTGGTCCCTCGTTCTTTTCTTTGTGTTCCAGGATTAACGACATATCCTCATCCTGAAGTTGAGCTGCGCGTATAGCATCACTCGTCCACCCATCTAGTACTTTTACTTGTACCTTTCGGAGGTCGTACGCCTCTTGTTTTAAACGATCAATTTCTACTTCCGAATCCTGAAGGCGACGCTTTAGGGTCAAAATTTCAGCTTGCCTCTCTGCTAGATTAGTTGATAAACGATTGTTCTCCTCAATGACCTTTGCTCGGCTGGTCTTAAGAGCAATTATCTGTTGATGCAAGGATTTACATCCGGGCGTGGTGCTGTCCAAGTCTGAATGACGCTGAAGGCTTCTCTTGTGATTAGCGCATGAACAATTCTCTCTTGATGTTTCATTCATTCGTCGACGTTTCCTAGAGTCAACAGAGATGTGGCCGACTTCACCGCATGTCCAACACTTCATATCAGGTCTCGGGATTCTCCGTTGTACATGCCCGATTCTTTGGCAGGAACATTCCTGGACGGACATTTCTCGGACTCTATATGTACTCTTGGTAGCCAGTTTAGCAGATTCATATGCCAATGCGAACGCCAGTATTCTATTAGTCGTCTTCTTTCCTGTCAAGCGAACGGCAAGTCCCGATCTTGGAGTCCATTTATAAATGCATCCATTGCTACCTCGTTCAGAAATTCCTTAGACATATTTGAATAAGACAAGTTTGCCAATCGCTCAATGCCTGCCTGCAACTGTTGAAGAATTTCTCCAGGTTTCTGCCTTCTGCTCCGCAGTTACATGCGGTACACCTGCTGCATGTGGTTGTCTCCATACCTAGCTTCAAGGCCGTCTCTTACCGCTTGGTTTGCTTCTCTGCTGGTATGGTTTGTAGTTTGTAGCAGCCGCCCCTCGGAGTGACAAGGTTAGTGATGTTGACTTTTGCTCATCCGACCACTTATTATAATTGGCCGCGGCGTCAAACTGACGTATAAATACGGAGAAGGGTCCCGTTCCATCGAAGGTTGGCGGTTCCATCCTTGTATATTTGTAGTCATGTTGATTGCTGGGCGATGTCTTATTTCTCTCAACACACTCAAGTCTCTTTTCGATTCACGTTATTTCATCGGTGACTTTCCTTAATTCAGCTCCGTTTTTTAGATCCAGATTTTCTACTTCGTTTCGACTTTCTTCTTTAAAGTGTTGAAAATTACATTTCATCCACTGCGTTTGGGCATCCAACTTTGCATTAACATCTGCAGCTTGCGTGTGTTGAACTCTTCTTCGTCACATTGGCACCATCTTGACTCGCTGTTTCTTCTCCATCCGGACAGTCTGGCCCAATCGTAAAAACATATGTGTCGACGTCAATACCCTCTTCCTCCATTGCTGCTTGCAGACGCTGTCGAAGAATTTGCTTCTGTCCTCTGCTATCCAGATTCCGGTCCTCAAGTTCCTTCTTCAACTCAGGAACGCGAAGATCCTCCAAATGTCGATCTGACATAGTCACAACACACTTTTACAGACTTATTTACTTCACCAATAATTAATCCCACTTCTGACACCAATTGTAGCGAGCTTAGGGTTCGCTGGATTAATTATTTCTAATAAATAAGAGCCGTTAAATCGATTTTGAATTAATGTAACACTTTATTAGTCCGTTAATAACAACCGTTACTTTTAACGTACACTTAACGATTTCTTGACATCGCTTCCTTACCTATCGCTTGCTTACTCTGGTTACTTCTCACTTATTACTTCTCTGCATGATCCGTGGGCGACGTATTTATACCCTTTCCCCATTCTGATTCGGCGTTTTGTTTCCGTCCTTTCCATAGCCTTGAATGTTCTACTGTTCATAGTCTCCAGTTTTCCAGTACTTTCTAGAATATTCTAGTACTTTGTTTCGGACTTTCTCAAATATTCTAGTACTGATTGTCATATGCGTCACACTATCTTAATCTAATTGATATTATAATAAGTTAAATATGTAATGTGAGTTGGGGAATGTAGGGATTGATGGTTAAGGAGGTAGGTTGGCGTGGGATATGGTCAGTTAGTGGTTTCGGGTAGGGTAACACTTTCCGGTTGTTCGTTAAAACGTAGAATGTAGGAGTATGGTTGTATGTTACAGTATTTGAACTGATTGAGTGCCAGCTCGGTGTTATGGTACACTACCTCGTTGGAGTCATTTACCAATCTTCCAGAGGTGAAGAGAGTTCTGGTGTGGAGACAATTCAGTCAGTGAGCCTGTGGTCTATTATTACTCGTGCACCAAGCATGGGCGCGGATTCGGCATAAACACTACTGATAGTCCGATGGAAATTATTTTGACGTACACTGTTCTTCCCAAGTAATTACTCAAAACTTGTGCACAACAGAGGAATGGGAAATGAAACACAGGAGTTTCCTTATTATATATTTGAAGTTTTCTTTATTAATTAGTTCCATTAATGATCACAACCGATCTGCTTTATTAATCACTAGGTCTTTTAACTCTAGTAAACGGAACGGATTCGAAAACTATCGCGTGATTAGTCGTTGTTATAATCGAACTTAATTTGCAAAACAAAACTAGATCTCCAACATTAAATTAAGAACGCAACCAGACTAGATCTCCAACATTAATTAAAAACACAACCGCACCGTTTGATTAAGACTCCTGAAAAACGTGAGTACCCGTCTGGGTAGCTAAAATCTGACTCCCTGATGCAATCCACATCCGTCAGATTCAACGGGGATGGCACGGAATCAGATCACGTCGGGGTCACCAATGTGGGTGTTTTTGTTAGTGCACCAAGCACGGGTGCAGGTTGAGCAAAACACCACTGCTGAAGAGTCAAATCACTAAACACACCACTGGTAGTTCCAGGAGAATAATCCGCCGCTCAATAAGGAATAAACAGTAAAAGAATAAAAACCCACTGAAGTTGATTGTGGTCAAAGCTCCTTTATTTTTGTTTTTACAAGTTTATTTTCGACTGTATCTTCTGTATGATTAATCTCAATTGTTCTGTAAGCCGGACACAACACTCATTATAATTTCACTCGGCAGCACAAGTCTCGAAACAAAAAGAACGCCCTGCACGCTAATTATCAGTGATTCTTAACTTGGTGAGAATTGAACTTTTTGGACTACGAGCTCGAAAACTCTGGTTGATCGATAAAATATGACTCCGGATCGCGACGACCTTTAAATGTCTGCCCCGTTGGACGGTAGAAATTTGACTCTTGGTGTTCGTCGAGATCAACTTCCACCAGCCGCCATAAATATGGATTTTTCACATATCCGTACAGGTCAATGTACGATGCCCCTTTTTCTGAAAACCCGATAACGAACGATCCTGCACTTGTTCATGGTTTAGCCGACGCTACATAGGAACATTATCGTGTTTACTTAGGCGTTCACGATCATGCCGTTGTAGGCTATATTTTCTTCGGTGACGATAGGTCAACCGAACATTTGGAGTATGTTTACGATAACAGTGGCTAGGGTAGCTATTGTTTAAGCTAATATAATGGAACATGGGTATGATGGTGAGGAATTTGACTTGCAGCTGTGCAAGCGTACGTCGCACCCAGGGGGACCATGGACAGCGGTTGGTAAGTAAAATAAACACAGTTTAATTTGGTTTTCAGAAGGGTCATCATAGGGCATGATCATGGGTATGATTGTCTAAACATGATCGGTTGATGGCGATAATAGGGAATTGCTTGCAACTGTTGCGAACCTAAGGGTATAGGAACAATATTTAATTATGAACCGTAGGAAGAATATCGGCTGCAGCTGTGTCAACAAATACGCTGGCCAGCGTGTGTTTATCGATTATGATTGCTAACGAGCTGAGCCGATAGGGGGTATGGAATGGTTCATATATTATGAATCAGAAAAATTCAATGTTATGCACATCATTGGTGAGGTTTTACTTTCAGGTGAAAGATACTGAAAGATAGCTTACGCTGCTCGAATGCATGTAAGTATAGTGGCTCGTGGAGTGAGGGACAAGACGGTTTAGTTGAGGAAGTGGGTGATTCTTGGAGAAGACTTTAAAGAACCGCCACAAGCCCAGTTATCTAGAGGAGTTGTTGGTAGTAGTGAAGTTATTATAGGGTTAGGATTATTTGGGAGGTTTTCAATAAATTTGATAGACAGCTCTAGGAAGCGTCTATCGAGACGGTTTAGTTGAGGAAGTGGGTGGTTCTTGGAGAAGACTTTAAAGAACCGCCATAAGCCCAGTTATCTGGAGGAGTTGGTAGTAGTGAAGTTATTATAGGGTTAGGATTATTTGGGAGGTTTTCAATAAATTTTATAGACAGCTCTAGGAAGCGTCTATCGAGACGGTCAATATTGGAGGCATTGTATAGCAAGCTGTTATTGTATTACTTGTTAGAGTTGGGTTGTCGGTTGAGGCCAGTGACCAGCCTGAAGCATTTCCTTTCGAAAGTGCGTAGCTTCTCCATTTGGGCTGGTGTTCCCACAATGGACGTGCATTTGCGAGTGTGGGTCTGATTATTTGTTTATAGATCAACAGTTTGACTTTGTGGGAGAGACCGTTGGGTTTCCACATCACTCTTCTACAGAGATTCAGTTGTATTGTGGCTTTACGTAAAGTATTTTTAATGTGGGTGGAGAATGAAAGGTCATTGGAAAAGGTTATTCCCAGATATTTTAAAGTTTTAAAAGGTTTTATCTGGATGTTATTTAGTTTGAGTCTAATTTTGTTGTGGGTGCGCCTTGTGTTGTTTGTGCAGTGCTCATTTTTACCCTTAAACACTATAAGTTGGGTTTTATCAGGATTTAGACGGATTTTCCATTTATTGAAGTATGTTGATAGATTTGGGACTAGGTTATTAATGTGGTTTCCTGCCTCTTTTACAAACTTGCTGCTGGAGTAAATTATGGTGTCATCAGCGTAATTCAACATTACATCATTCATCGGCACTACAATCGGGAACCGGTCTTGGCCTTATTTAGCAAGAACTGAGGCTTGTTAAATTTTCCATAATGATTTGTTTTTTCCGGGCAAGGTCATTTAGTCTTGCGCCAGAGGCTCCCCGACGGGGAATCGAACCCCGGTCTCCCGGGTGACAGGCGGGTATACTAACCACTATACTATCGAGGAGCCTAATTCAACATTACGGTATTGGGTAATTGAGGCTGCGGTATGTCTGAAGTATAGAGGAGGTATAATAGTGGTCCAAACCCTGCGGAACCCCTGCGGTTATATTATACGATTGGGAGAGAGAAGAATTTATTTTTACCATGAATTTTCTACCAGAGAGGTGGGAAGTGAGAAGTTTCGTGGTGTGGGTGTTTAATCCAAATATGTAATCCAGCTTGTAAAGGAGTCCTGAGATCCAGACAAATCGAATGCTTTAGATATGTCGAGGGAGATACAGACCGCCGGGCTTTGGTTTTGAAGATTAGTTGTGTAATCGTGCGTTAGTTTTAACAGAGCATGACAGGTGGAGTGTTGTGAGCGAAAGCCAAACTGGGAATTTGGGATAATAGCGTTGTAATTAGCAAATGAAAGGAGATTTCGATATATCTTGCATTCTAATATCTTGCTTAATGGGTTTAATAACGGTATCGGACGATGGTTGCTGGGGTTGTTGGAGGGACTGGACTTATTGATAGGGACTATAACCGTGGTTTTCCAGTTATCTGGGAAATATGATGCGTTATTTATGTGATTGAGAAGAACGAGAATAGGGACTAGATTTGACGGGAGAAGTCTTTTGTAAAGAAAGTTTGGAATTCCATCTAAGCCTATCGACTTTTTGTTGTTGTGTGATGTTATAAATTCAGATAATTCGCCTGCTGTTAGGAATGTCGCATTATCCAGAGGATGAGACGCTTTGTTTGTTTCGTTGAATTCCGCGATGAAAGGGGTGAAGGATGGGATCATTGTGAGTGATATGCAGTCATTTACGGCAACTTGAAAATTGGAGGCTGAGAGGGAGTCATTTTGTTGATGGATCTTATAAAAGTGATTAGCTAGACAGTTTGCTATGTCAATATCTGATTGGACTGGGTGATTGTTAGTAGGGTTGATAATATAATCGATTCGGGGCCTACAACTTCGTTGAAAGAGGGCTCTGGGATCTGAGGCTCGGCTGTATGTACGCCTGGTGCGTTTATTTGTGGTTGATGGGTGCGTACATTGAGCAGGTTTTCAAAGTACTGCTTCCATCTTGTGACGATATTGTTTATTTCTGTGACCAGACAGCCGTTTGCGTCTGGAATTATTTTATCTCCCTCGGTAGCCATTCCTAATTGAATTTATGCCGGCATACATACCTCTGATGCTCTTTGCTCTGACATTTTCTAGGATTTATTCCAAGTCTTCTCCCATTCGCGTTTTAAGCGTCTGAAGAGTCTCATTGTCTCTCTCCGGATTGTCGCGTATCTTTCTGCGTTGACTTCATCATATCGTTCTAAGTGGATCACTCTGAGGCGTTTACGTTCTTCGATTTTCGCCCTGCACTCATCGTCAAACCAAGGTTTGGACTTAATTGTTTTCTTAAATACTAATACTTTTTGGGTTGCTTGTTTGATTGTCTCTGATCGATGTCCATTTAGTCTCCACACTATTAGCTTCCTCTTCCTACTTCTCTAGAATGCTAAATCTCTGCGTTAGTTCGTCTTGATATTCAGACCTTTTGCGTAGGTCTTTCAGTTTATCAGTGTCGAACTTTTTGCTCGTCTCCCATGACTGCCCATGTGGGATTGCTGCGAGGCGACTCCTGATTTTGCCCATCACTAGAAGATGATCGGAGTCGCAATCTGCTCCTCTATATGATCTTACGTCAATGATATTCGAGTGGTGTTTTTTGTCTATTTCGTTACGCGTTACGTCGTTGAGTGATATCCACGTGGCTCTATGAATTTGCTTGTGTTTGAACATCGTGCTTTTCACAAACAGATCTATTGACGCTGCGAACGTAATAATTCGAGTTCCATTATCATTTGAAACGTCGTGTAGATTTTCTTTATCTATAGTTGGTTGGAAAATATCTTCCTTACCAATTTTCGCATTGAGGTCTCCGAGGAGGATTTTAACATCGAATGATGAGATCCCATCAAATACTTCCTCTAGGGTCTCGTAGAACGTGTCCTTCGTTTCTTCGTTGGTAGATTCCGTTGGGGCGTGTACGTTTATAAATACATAATTGTACCATGGCCCCTGTATTTTTAGCACAGACATTCGGTCATTAATAAATTTCACATCTTTTACATGGGGCGTAATCTTCTTGCTTATGATGAAGCCGGTTCCGAGGTTATGTGTATCGGTACCTCCACACACCAGTGTAAATCCATTGCTTTCGATTACTTGATATGGGAGTCGGACTTCCTGAATCGCGACGATGTCCATTTTACATTGTTTCGTGTTTTCTACGACCGTCTGTATCACGCCAGGCTTATTTAACGTTCGAACATTCTACGTGCCGACGCGTATTCCCGCTTTTTCCGTTTTTCCCTACGTCTTCTTTTTGCAGAGTCGGTGTTTTCTTGATGATTTGTTCCCTTATGGTAGTGTCGGCTCATCACATCTACGCCTACCGGATTTTTTGTGAGATTGTTTTTTGTATATTGATTATTCATTTTTGTTGCCACGAATCTTGGGGTTTCAAATAGTCCGCCATATCAGAGCCCATCTTTGATATGATAAGATCTGCTTACTGCTCTGATTCGACCCGGTGTCAGAGAGGTGCCGTTATAATACAGCCGGTATACCCCTGCCTTTGGCGCAGGGCTAATAACCTTGCCCGGAAAAACAAATTATTATGGACAATTTGGCAAGTCTCGGATAAGGACCGGATACCGGTGGACAGCCTTGCTAAATAGGCCCAAGACCGGATCCCGGTTTTAGTGCCGATGCTGATGATGATACCCCTGGCTGCAAACCATCCAATGGGCACGGTGACGCGTACCACCCTAGATTAGGGGCGGTAGATCTTTGTGTGCTACTCCTCGCTAGCCTGTCTGACATGGGTGGCCCTACTGGAAGCGTATGCTTCCGTCAGCATAGCCTCAGTGATTCACTGTAGTTTAAGCCCCCGCACCACGTCAAGGTTTCTACCAAGCAAGTGATATTCTTTTGTATAAGCATAACATTTCTTTGTATATTTTGTAACACACTATGTAAGAGATACAACGAGTACAAACTAAATAAGATAAATGTAAAATCCCAAAGGATATTTAATAACCGATTACTAGAATTACAACATATAAACAATGGGCACATTGCATTTTAACGGAGGGGGGAGTTAACGTATGAATCACTCAACTGATATGTATAACGCAGTATAGATTAAGTATGACTCATCCCAAAACATTTTACACCCATAACGTAAGAAATGCAATCAAGAAGAAATGCACTCATCCAAACAATGTAGTTATGACTCATAAGAAACTGTAATCATAAGAAAAGGAAATCATCTAAAAGTCAGATAAGAAATGTATCTCAGTATAAATAGCATAAGAAACATGTAGAAATTGTTCAGTCAGACGTGATTTGCGTTTACCGCACTCTAGACCCACCGGTCTTGTACGATTTCTTTCCCACCATCCACCCACCCAAGTAGTTAGAGAACATTTGGACTAACCCTGTCCACACTATCCTTATATATACATATCGAAACCGAGCTCAACATCCTCACGGATGTGGGTGATTCTGGTTATCGCAAGATGACCAGAAGCCAGAGACAAGATGAAGGACACATTTGTCCTTGTGTCCCTAAAGTCGGCCTCTCGACACCCCATTTTTTTTTTTTTTTTTTTTAATTGTTCGTAGTAAACCTGTAAGTGTTAGGATACGGAATAAAGAGGTATAACCTCCAAAAAAAATATTTTTTTTATTTTCCTCAACATCCCAACAACAATAACTCGCTCGCCTCTAAATCGCCACTGCTTGTTGCCGCCACAAATTTTCCAAAAAATTTCCCTTGCACAACTGTGAAAAGCCCCTCTGATGCTGTGAGGAGAGTGGAGCAAAATTAAATCTGCATTGGGTAAAGTGAAAAGCGAATTCTGTGCACCTCTGTAGTATATTGCCGGAAGTCAATTTTTAATACACAAAACTTACCTGGTGAAGAAACCAACTACAGTGTATTTTTTTTTTTTTTTTGCCTTTTTCTTTCAATTTTTCACACTCTGGTTTTTCACTCACTTTTTGTTTTTTTCCCAAATTTTCACTTTCTAGTTTTATTTTCTTTCCTCTTTTTTAGGTTTTAAAATCTAACATTTTATTAAACGTTTGTTCTATTTTTTTAAAATCATAATTTCATTCTGAACATAATTTCACCAACGGGACTAGAAATTTCATTTTAAAAAGTAGATGGAATTAAGAAATCGCTATGTAAGTGTTCCACATCCAGATCATATTCCTGACGTAGTTCCTCCAAATAAGTTCGTTTGGTCGTCATCGCTCTGTTCTATGGATCGATTTCGTTGCACCAGAGGCCGTAAGCTTTCTTCTGTTGGAATGAAATTTCGGATGTTGATAAAATTTTCTTTTTCCATAGATAACAAGATAACAAGCTGCGATTAAGCAAATTCCAATGAGACCACAGATGAAATTTTTGTTTCGACGAAGTTCATTAACCGCTTCAACGAATTCGCAGAATTTTTAATAATCTTCGACGTTGCCTTTTAGGCCACAGTACGCGGCTACCACCCCAATGTCGCAATACATCAATAAAATTGCAGATCCCCTTAATAAAGTTTGGATATTCATTGATATATCGACTATTCATTCACAGCGTGTGTGTGTGTGTGTGTGTGTGTGTGTGTGTGTGTGTGTGTGACAGAAGGCCAAGTTGGCCATTGGGTGCTAACGTTGTAGTTGCCTTCTTTGCTATTGTGGAATTCTACTTCCGTGGGGAGTCTTGGAATTTAAATAGTACATGGCCGGGCCGCAACATTTGATCGATCCCTATAACACTCCTTGGCCTTGACTCCACGTTGTTCACATCAACCACGCTTCTGGATTGTAACTGCGCGTCTGATTCCGACTTATGAGATTCACTAAGCGTTTGTTGATTAAATGTGATGGGACTAGAAAATGTAAATGGGATGTCATTGCCTTGGCCCGGAATCGATCTCATGATGTCATTGGATGATTGTATATTCCTGAATTCGTCTTGTTGCAGCGATTGTGCATGCTGCATCTGCCGATCAAAATCCATAAAATCATCATCGTCTTCCATAATGCCACTGAGTTTCATCACATTCCCGAGATCCAGTTTTGCACGTGCCACTGGTGGGAGAGGTCCTTCTTGATTAGCAGTTATTGTTGTTAAATAGGTGACTGTTAAATCACTAACAGAATTCGGGAGTGTAGTATGTTTTATCTATAGTGTTTCCATGTTTCATCTACAGTTACTAATCTGCGCAGACACTCTTCTGCTTACGCTCCAAAAGTTCTCAGCTGAGATCAACTGCGGCACCCATCTCGCAGATACCCAATTTATTATGCAAAATTGAAACATGCAACAGATTGAAACAACAGATACCTAGTGAGGAATAATGCTTACTAAAAACAGACCATTAGCGATGCTACGAGCGCCATAGTAGACGTTTCTAAGGACTTATTGACTTATCCTCGTATATTCGCTATAATTACAATTCGCCTGCACAAACTACTTCCCGCGACACACTCTCACGACTCATTATCGACTAAAAAACGAATTGCACACTGATACCTGATACGAAGCCACCGGCTCTTTTTTGTTTTTCATTTCATTTTTTAAACATATTTTTATTTTCTTTTTATCTTCTTAGTTTCTAAATTAAAGGCTAGACAAAAAATGCTTAAATTCTAGCTTAATTATCTTATATAATAACTTACTGGTCCTTCGCAGACCCTCTAAGCTAAACATTACTTAATATTTGTATAATTTGCCTTTCGGCGACAGAACTTTGTGGCAGTACTTATAATTATTTGCAAGACAAAGAAAAATTTGAAAAACTTTGTGTCCATTTTTTTTGTTTTTTTTTTCTTAAAATTTAACTTACCTATTTTTTGTTTTTTTTTTTTTTTAATTCTTCATTTTATGTAAAAGCACTTAACTTAACTTAACTTAAATCTTATACGAGTACTACCCTAATTCTAGAAAAGCTAAGTCTACGTAAGCTAGCTGATGATAGTGTGATTCTATACCGACTTTGGTATCCAGGTCTTTATATGCCATTCAACCACCAGAACTGTTGACGCTGTCTAATACTATCGTCCCGGTCTCTGTGGGAGATAGCCCTACTGAAGCGCAGGAGCTCTTCTTCGGGGCACGTTACTTCTCGGTCGTAGCACAATCGCCCGTCTACGGATTACATGATAGATCAGCGGAATTCAGGATCTATGCTGTATAAGCCCTTTCATGTCCAAATCAAGGAACGCCTCTGGTGGAACAAAACCGTTGCGACGCACGTTCTCATAGTACAGGGTATTTGGATAATAGGCCCCGAAAATTAGGTTATTGGACGAGCTTATTGCTCTCGCAATATGTCCTCTGATTAATTTAATCATAAAATTATCCACCCTATTTATGCCGGCTTCATTATATAAAGTCTCATTTGAGTAGTACTTTTTGTATTCCGATTCCGGTGTTCGATATAACCTGAGACAGGTTCTCAGACACTTTCTTTCGAACACCCGAATCTTTTCCATCAAATTTGGACCTATATTAAACCATACTGGACAACCATAGATGAGCATTGGCCTGATTAGCGTCATGTAGCATATGACTTTTACCCTGCTGTCAAGTTGGCTACTGTGAAATATCCTCCTTGTCATAGGAAACGTTTTCCTAGCCTTGACCAGAGCAGCCTCTACATGTCTGTTGAAATACAGATATTGGTCTAGCCAGATGCCAAGGTATTTAACTAAACTCTTGGTTTCCAGTTTATCTCCATGCGGTCCCACGATAACTAGCTTTCGCCAGTTTTTTCTTGTGTCGTTCGTGGCTTTATATAATGGAGTTCTAAATAGGATGGCTTCACATTTCTGGAAGTTGATCTTAAGTTTCCAGTCATCGCAATAGCGCTGCACGTTGTTGAAGTCTCGCTGTATTAAACTATTTATGATCGCAACTTTCGGAGCTGTTTGTAAATTATGAGATCGTCTGCGTACGCAATAGCCTGCGGAAGTGCATCTAATAAGTCGCTAATGTAAATGTTAAAAAGAATCGGAGAGAGTACCGCGCCTTGTTGCAAGCCATTCTTGATATTATACGTTTTATTAGAGGTCACATTACCACTTTTGACCACGAACCTCCTGTCCTTTAACATATCGTAAAGTACATATAGTAAAGGCTTATGTATGCCATGTCTGACCAGTTTGTAATACAACCCTTCTATCCAGACGGTATCAAAGGCTTTTTCCAAGTCGATCAGACAGGCACCTGTGCATTGGTTCCTACATTTATTCCATTGTATGTCGGAGACCAGTTTAGCTGCGGCATGTGTGGTTTCATGACCCGCCCTAAAGCCAAACTGGTTATTTGGAATAATGCTGTTGTCGTGTACCCATTTTACCAGAGCTTTGTTAATGATTTTTTCAAATACTTTACTGATGCTTGGGAGTAAACTTATCGAACGCATGTTCATTGGGTTTGTACAGTCTTTGCCCTTTTTTGGGATAGGCGAATGATAGCCGTTTTCCAACGCGCGGGATAATATGCATTATTCAACGTGTTGTTAAACAGGACCGTGTATATATCTATTGCCTTTGGGGGCAGGTTCTTGAGTACGATGTTAGGTACTCCACCTATTCCCATTGACTTTTTGCTTCTTAATGAGTCGAAGATACTCTGGATTCCTTCCTTTGTGATTAAAAGGCTATTAGCCCCACCATTGGCATTAATGTCAATTGACAGATTATCGTCACTGAATTCGGTAAAACCCGGATTCTCCGATTGCCAAAGTGAAGTTTCATTTCGGAGGTGCAGGTGATTCAGTAGAATTCTGTCCTCCAGGTCATGATTTCGGTGAATGCTTTCCTGAAAGACAGCTCCCACAGCGTTCACCTTCTCCAACGGATCTTCGATCACGAAGAGCTCACTATTGAGGATAGCGTTCTCTGTATCTATGCCAATGTTGGTTAGCAGCTGCTTGTTTACCTCAGTACGTGGAATTTGGAGACACTGAATCTCGTTTTCATTATTTCTCCTGAATATTTTATTTATTTGTGGGAACATATTCGGGTTATTAGTTTTTATAGCTCGAATTCTGTTGTTCCAATACAAATTTGTTGCTATAATAATTGCTATAATTAGCTTTAAGTAATTGTTGGAGGTTTTTTAATTGAGATTTCAGTGATATTATCTCCTGGTCTTGTCTGTCTGTAAACTGTCTGTGTAATTTTTTAATTTCGATAGCAGTCTGCTCTTTTTCTTGTGGAATGCGTATATTGTTGCGTTTCTGTACATGTTAATGTGATCTGTAACTGTTGTTTTGGGAATTGTTTTGTCCATTGTTCGTTTTACGGTTTCGTCCATTTGTTGAATGTATTTGTCGATTTCGTCATTTGTCAGGTTTCTGTTTACTGGCAGATTAAAGTCATTCGAACGAAGTTCTCTTGTTAATGATCTGGTGAACCACGGCCATCGCATTGCCCCGTAGTTATAGGGTTGCTGGATCACGAATTCCTCCAGATCTACGAGCTCGTTCGGAAGCTCTATTACTGCCGTGAATGCACAGTGGTCACTGTCGTATTCAATTGTCCGTAAACAGTTTGTGTTTCGTCTGTTGGTGTTAAGTAAGCTCAGTCGTGAGTCGATTAGAAAGATATCTAAGAACGATCTACCTCTGGGGAACGATGGATATTTCGTAGCTAGCAGGTCAGTTCTATATTCAGTATGAAACTGATCTAACCAGCCAGCCAACTGATTTCCTCTGGCATTAGATATTTGATTTCCCCAATTTCTATGCTTGGCGTTCATATCTCCCCCTAGGATAAAGTAATTTTTGTCCAGGTGCAATTGTAAGCATCGGAAGAGAGTCTCAAGCTCTGCTATAAATAGATTATGTTGGTGCTCCTCAGGTGCGTAGACCGCAATCGCATACAAACCCCTTCCTTGCTGAAGGGGTATGCGCACGATACAGGCTTCCAGCACCCGGAACCTGCGCACTTCTCCACTATATATTACTTTATGATTGATCCCTTTTCTAATAAAGATTGCGACACCCCTTCTCTTGAGAGGAGTTAGGTCGATCTCTTCGTATAATATCGTAGTTTTTATGTCCTTTTTTATGTCTGTGGTTTAACTTTGTTTCCCCCGCCAGAAGTACCACAGGTTGTTCCTCTTGCAACAGGTTAAAAAGATTGGCTCTTCTCTCAGTTGTTATTAGTGAATTTACATTCACGACAAGAGCTTTTATTGATGTTGTGGTTAGAGGGTTTATATCGACTTGTTATTTAGACTGGACAAATGCCAGTAGATCTCGTTTATTTGACATTGTAGCTGTGTCATCTGTCTCTGCAGATTGAGCAGGATTGCGAACACGTCTGCTTGCGGTGTTGTTTCAGTCCGTGTGGGAGTATTTGTGGCTACCTGTGATGTAGCCTGATTTGGTGTTCTCCCACCCGACGCAACTTGTGCGTACGACCGCTGTGATGTTACGGGTGTTGTTGTTGTACGAGCTGGCTCTGTGTTTTTTGCCGATTCACACTTCTTGCCATTATTTCTCGGTATTTAGGACAGCCCCGATAATTAGCGGGATGTCCCTCATTCCGACACACTGCGCACTTTAGAAGGGCTTTGTCTTCTACTCTTTCTTTTCCCAGAGGCCATTCTTCTGCCTTATGGTCCTTTCCGCATTTTACGCAACGGCGCTGCATTTCACAGTTAGCTGCCGCGTGACCAAACCTTTGGCAACGGACACATTGCATGATGTCTCTGCCTTTTTTTAATTTGTCCCATGTGACCATTTGATGATCCAAGACTGTAATTTTTCTTAGACCACCAATTCTACTGCTGGGTGTTAATTGAACCAAAATGAAGGGTAGCTTGCGGTTTTCCCTTCTTGCCTTGGGTGTGGTGAATGGTTTTACCGCGGTAAACTCGAGATCTTCGTGCTTCAGGTTTTGAAGCATTTCGAGCAGAGCCTCCGGTTCCATTTCAGGGTCGACACCCTTTAATAGAACCGTTACGCTCTTCGTTTGTTTCGGCGTGAACGAGTAAAATTCCGCGGTGGCTCTTTTTAAGACCTCTTTAATTTTGTCCTGGTCTGCCACCGTATATATTTGAATGGCATGCCTGTTACCCGTCAGTCTTTTAACTGCAAAATTGTTTCCTATGGGCTAGCTTACAAAGACTTACCAATTCCTTACAATCAACATCTATGGTGTTGATTGGTGGCATCTTTATTTTTCCGCTGTTATTGTTGCTTTGCTGCTGCTGTGTTGCTTGCTGTTTCGTTGATCGCTTTTGTGTTGGTAGTTGCTGTTGATGTTCCTGTTGATGCTGCTGATGTTGAAGTTGATGTTGTTGTTGATGGTGAAATTGTTGCTGTTGGCCGACTTTTTGCTTTAGCTTTTGTAGTTGTTGCGTGTTTTGTTCTTGTTCGAGCGCCGCTTTTTTTTTCTTTCGGCGTGTCTCTTGTAATCGGGCTCTTGCAATCGCAAGTTTCGCCTCCAATTCACTTATCTCTTCCTCTTCATTCTCAGACTCTGAGGATGCAAGAGAAGCGAATGAATTATTTGCCCCATATATGTTAAAGTTGGAGGGGTAGGGGTGCTCACTGTCGTCCGCCAATTGTTGATCTCCTTTATCCATTGTCAATTTCGCGGTTTTGCTTCGCGTCACAATGGAGTTTTCCGGAGCACCTTTTCGTTTGTGTGTTGTCGCGATTTTATCGTCCTCCGTGTTCATTCTGGTTCTTTCCAGTTTGTTTTCATTAAAAAACAACAAAGGCGACCTGTTGAACGACGGCAACTCGTTTTCTCCCGCAGGCTGAGTTGAACTCGCCTACCGTCGGCTAAGAGTCAGCAAGCTTGCACTCGCCCCAAACGATGATTTAAAAATTGCTTTCTTAACAAGCAATATATTATTTGTTTTGATTTTCGCGTTTGCGACCAAAGTGTTATCTTTTTATTGTTTTTGTTTTTATTGTCTCGAACACTTTTTGCGCCTCGCTCAACTGTTTTTATATGCACTTCTTTTTAATTTTATTTAATGCACTGAGAGATACTGATTTGTCACTTTTAACTTTCGTTTTTGTTGTTTTATTGATTTATTGTACTCTATGTTTATTGTAATTTGTGTTTATATTTATCTTTAAAACTCAGTACAGACATTCACTGAATACATAATTGTGCACGATACTGATTCTTGATTTATTAAAATAATTATTGTTTAATGTGTTCTATTTGTTAACACTGGGTTGTCCGTTTGACGGCATTTCTAAACTTGGCAAAGGGTACGTAATTCATTTATGATGTCGGAATACACGACAAGGGTAGCTTATTCGAGAATTCACGAGGTTGTCTGCTTTTAATGGCTGTCAAACTCAAACTGGCTCTTTTTGTTGTCGATCTACCGTAATTCCGTTGAGAAACTAAATCATACCATGTAACCGTTATGTGGTATGATTTATTTCAACCGATATGGTTTTGTTTTTGTTTTGTGAATGGGAAAATGTAACTGAGCGTTTGTATGCACCAATGTAAATTTATGTTTTAATGTTATGTTTAATATTATATATGTGTATAATGCGAAAGTGTGAATGAATGTTTTATGTTTTATATTTGAAATGTGTTTAATGTGAAGATGTGAATGAATGTTTTATGCTTTAAGTTTAGCATAATTACCTACATCTAGAGTATATATAAGCTACAAACTAGAGAGCTTAAGAACTATCTTAACTAAGCTTAACCTGAGGTAACCAGGACAAGTGGGGAGGTTCTCATCTGAGAGCCTCAAAAATGTCAATTTCTCGAATTTTGTTCTCGTAGAAGGAAATAAATTAAGGACTCAAACTTTTTGTCACTTGTTTAATATGTCCTAAAGTCGAAAAAAAACAATCTTTTATTAAAAAATATAGTGACAGTAATTGTTGACACGCCTTGTAATGTGACCGTCTCGAAAAAGGGTACCTTACTGTTAGCCACTCTAGCACCTGCAATATTTATCAAAAATCAATAATTGATGAACTTCCAGAAATTATATAAGTGTAGTTGGGCCCCTACTAAAATCATCCATGAACGTTGAAATTTAACAAAATGACGAACATCTTTTAAATACGGTTTTTCACCATTTTTTTCTCTATAAAGAAAAAAATTATGCATACATCATCTTGATTGTACTTTAAGATAAAAAAAGGAAAAAGGACGATCCATGAAGTAGTTTTGAGATATCGTGGAGGCCAATGTGAAAAACATGGTTTGGAGAAAAACGCGTTTAAAGTTTCAAAATGCTATACGAGGGTGGGGTGAAAAGTTCCCGGCTTTACCTACAGATGGCACCAGCAGGTATAATTACTATGCCAGGTTCTATAGTATTATGTCTGATTAGCTTGTGTATACATTTTCAAGTCAATTGCTCTGTTAGTATACATTTGCGAGCCTACTGAACCAGACGCCTGGAAGTGAAAAAATAAGCGACCTCACTTGATCTCGTTCTGCTGTAACTTTTTTATAAAATTATTTTCGGAAAATCGGTTTCGGGGACTTATTCTACACACTGTAAACTTTAAAAAAAATAAAAAATCTGCTTTTTAAAACTTCTTGATGAGAACCTCCCCTTAATTTTATGTTTTACATTTTAAATGTGTTTAATTTGAAAAATGATAATGAATGTTTCTCAGCGGGACAGAGGTGGTGGAGGAGTTACTACATAACAAAAGGAGTGTACACATTACGCCCCCAACAAAGATTGCCGTACAAAATCCACTTCAAATTCTTTCCTTTGTATCGAGAAAGCAGATATCAACTCTTCAATTTTTGTTTCGTTCGGTGAGTTTATGAGGAACCCATTTTCCTTCGTGCCGTATCATCTTTTCCATTGCATGCGATAGGAGTGATATTGCTTGGTGAGAGACTCCTAAACGTTTTGGAAGCTCTTCTTGAGTTCGACATGGATTTTCATCCAGTAAAACGTGAAGTTCTTCGTCGTCAAATTTTTTTACTGCATCTGGACGTGGAGCGTCCTCAAGACTAAAATTTCCTTCACGAAATCTTGCAAACCACTTTTTTACTGTTAAATGACTCACAGAATGTTCACCCAAAGTCGAATTAATCAATTCCATAGCTTGAGCGGCATTTAGTTTTATTTGAAAACAGAATAGAATGCAATGGCATAAATGTTGCTTATCGACATCCATCTCGCATACAACTAATTCACATGGAATGACGATTGTACGAGGAGCGGGAGATCGCGTGACCATTGTGGTCAGCGGATGGAATTGGACTCAAAGATTCAATGACTAAAACCAAAACGGCGAGCGAATTGGGTACGTTCAATTATGTTTTTAATGCAACCAATTTCAAAGCCGAGATTCTACTTGCACTCCTATTATTGCCCATCCCAGCATAGTTTCAATATAACTGACTTATTACACGCAAAAAGTGAAGCCATATTCAGTGTTTTGGCACGACCGGGTTATCTATTTATTTTTATTATACACGGCAGAAAAACGGGATTTTCGACACTCTTAAAATGTTAGTAGTTATTGGCCTTGCTCTCAGGTAGCATGTCTCCTGGTCGTGAAAATGATGAGGGATCTCTATTGACCGCTCCTGAGGGGACCCGTTGCGGTCGCCGCCGTGCTTCCTCAAACCTGAGGGAAGAGTAGCGACCGATCGTTGTCGATTCTAGTGCCGCAAAATTCTGAGGGCAACCGCCAACGGCTTCTGCTGGCTTCCGTGTGGCAAGTGATCTTCAGCATCAGCGACAATCTGTGAAGAAAAAGGAAAGGGGCGAGAGCCACAGCTCTACTCACCATATCAGAATAAAACACCGTTTTATTTAGGCGTACAGGGTCTTCTTTATTTTGTCAAATAATTTATTTATTATCCTAATGGTCTCCTGCAGCACTTCCTCCAGGGACCATGTATATCTATCAACTGCTCTCGGAGATCGTTTTTTTTTTTTTTTTTAATATACTGCATTTATTTGACCAAAAATTAATAGTTACAATAAGTAATACAGCTAACTTATAATATATTGGTTACATAATAAGTGTTTACATGCTATTTGTTAACATTTTTCAAACAATTCTTTTTAGATGTTCTTAAGATATAATGTGATTATATATATTGGTCATTTTGTTTTTCCTGGAAAAGGTCAGAAAAAAAACCAGGAACTCTGTTTATTTTAACTTAGCCTACTTAAAATTACTTAACATAACTTAATCTAATCTTATATACAATTTACAATATTTGGTATTGCAATGATAGTGACAATTCCAATTTGACTTCAAAATAATATTTACAATTTTTAGTTATGGATGTGAGATTTCTCGTTGGGATTGAGGATAGTAAGGGATAGGATCAGGTAAGTTCTTGAAGGAGGGGAGAGCCTTTCGGTTCTGTGGTAAAGGTAAGGATCTTGGAGAATGGTTGGATGTTGCTGTATTTGAAATGATTGGGTGCCAGTTTGGTGTTGTGGTACACGATCTGGTTTAGATCGTTAACCAGTCTGCCTGCGGCGAAGAGGGTCCTGATTTCGAGACAATTACGGTAATGAGTTCCCGTATTGGAGGAGGGTGATGGTATTTCCGTTATTATCGGGTTGGGATTGTTAGGAAGGTTTTCTATGAAATTTATCGACAGTTCTAGGATCCGTCTATCCAGTCGTTCGATGCCTGCGGTGTTGTAAAGGTCGTTGTTACAATGGTATCTATATGAGTTGGTTTTGCGGTGTAAGCCAGTAATAAACCGGAAACATTTTCGTTCAAACACTCGTAATTTCTCCATTTGGGAGGGTGAGATGTGGTACCATAATGGGCAGGCGTATGTAAGAGTAGGTCTGATTATCTGTTTGTAGATGAGCTGTTTGACCTTAAGAGAGAGGCCTTTAGGCTTCCATAACACTCCTCTGCACAGGTTAAGCTGTATTAAGGCTTTTTGAAGAGAATTTTTGATGTGGGTTGAGAATGACCAGTTGTTGGAAAGGGTTACTCCCAAATATTTTAGGGTTTTGGAAGGTTTTATGAGGGTGTTTTTAAGATTTAGTTTAATTTTGTTGTGGCAACGTTTAGTGTTGTTTGTGCAGTGAGCGTTTTTGCCCTTAAACACTGTTAGCTGAGTTTTGGTTGGGTTGAGGCGAATTTTCCATTTGTTAAAGTATGCTGAGATGAGCGGGAGGAAGTTGTTAACGCGGTTTCTAGCCGCTTTGACAAATCTACTGCTAGAGTAGATTAAAGTATCGTCAGCATAATTTAGCATTACAACACTAGGTGAAGGTTGGGGGATATCGGATGTGTATAGAAGATATAAAAGTGGTCCAAGAATGGATCCTTGGGGAACTCCTGCGATTATGTTGTGAGTTTGTGAGAGGGAAGAATTTATTCTGACCATAAATTTCCTCCCAGAAAGATAAGATGCTAGGAGCTTTGTGATATTGGAATTCAGACCAAATAAGCAGTGCAGCTTATAAAGAAGTCCCGAGATCCAGACACAATCAAATGCTTTGGAGATATCGAGAGATATGCATACGGTAGGGCATTGGTTTTCTAGACCAGTTGTAACATCGTGTGTAAGTTTTAGTAGCGCATGGCAAGTAGAGTGTCGCTCACGAAAGCCAAACTGAGAATTAGGAATGAGAGCGTTATCACTGGCAAACGAGAGAAGGTTTTGGTAGATCTTACATTCCAATATTTTGCTTAGGGTGTTCAATAAAGATGTCGGACTATAGTTGGAGGTGTTATTGGACCTGCCGGACTTTTTAACGGGAATTACTACCGCAATTTTCCAGTTCTCTGGGAAATGTGAAGCATTTATGATATGGTTAAGAAGGACTAGAATGGGAAGCAGATTTGGCGGGTAAAGTCTTTTAAATAGAAGGTGTGGTATTCCATCTATACCGGTAGATTTTTTGTTGGGTTGTGATTTTATCAACTTGATAAGTTCATCTGTGGTTAGAAATGTGCTGGTGTCTGAAGGATGTGACGCCTTGTTTGTGTGGTTAAATTCTCCGATGAAAGGAGTATAACATGCGGGTAACCTGTGTGAAATATATTCGTTGACAGTGTTTCGAAAATTAGGGACTGAGAGGGAATCATTTTGTTGATGGATTTTTGAGAAGTGATCAGCCAGGCAATTGGCTATGTCCGTGTCGGATTGGATAAGATTGTTGTTGAATGGGTTGATGAGGTGATCGATTCGCGGTTTAAACTTCCGACCAGTTAGTCGGTTGATGTTTTTGAAGAGATCAGGATTGGGTTTAATATTGTTAAGTGTTGAGGTATAAGTCTGATCCGCGAACTTTTTTAAATGTTCATTTATTAGGGTGGTCAGGAGTTGGATCTGACTTTTAATAAAGGGGCAGAATCTTATATGAAGTTTTCGGCGGAGTTGTTTTTTGAGACGCAGCAATTTAGTTAGGATGCTGGGTAATGGTTTTCCTAAATGATTATGGGGGATGGTGGTGGGTGTATTGCTGGTGAGGGCATCCTTGAGGGTCTGCTCAATTGTTAGGGCTGCTCGATCGATATCAGCTGGGATTAGGTTAGAAGATTCGGGGATTTGCAAGTTAGAAAACCTTGCGGCGACGTCTCTATTGACCTTTTTCCAGTTAGTCTTGGAGAAGTTCGGGACAGGACTGTGTGAGTAGAGCAGTTCGAAGGAGGGAACTTTGATCGAGGTGTGAACGGAACCATGGTCAGAGGGAAAGAGGAAGGATACAGTGGGGTGACCCGTTGAGTAGACATCAGCCGACTTGAGAAAGAAATCAATTGTTGACCGCGTCGAGTTGGTGACACGATTTGGCTGCAGTGGACTTTCGATATACATATATGGGTGAGATGAGAGGAGGTCCAAAAGTTAGCATCCGTATTTGTTATTCTTTATGTCGTTGAATGCTGTATGTCGAGCGTTCCAGTCTCCACCGATTATGAATGGTGCGGGGAGAGACTGTCTGATTATTTGAGATATGTCAGAGTCAGGAAAGTCTGGTTCTCGTGTTGGGTGGATGTAAACGGATGTTACTATGATTACTTTAACTGCCGTGTATTCACTATTGAAAATATTGGCGAACCTGATTTCGGTGAATTGAAATTTATTATTTATTAGGATGCCGGTACCTCCATGGGATCCAGTAGTTCTGGGGTTGGAAATAAATGTATAATTGGGGATGTATACTCGGGAGTTGGACTTAAGCCACGTTTCTGAGAGGAGAAGGATGTCTGGGGAGAAGGTTTTAACAAACAACCGTAAGTGTTGCTTACGGATGTTGGAGTATATAGACTCTGCGTTGAGGGCAGCTATAGTTAATTCAGACATTGAGGGAAAGAATATGGGAGGTTATAAGTGAAAGAATCTGACCTTTTTTTCGATATCCGACATATGCTTCAATGTAGGAAGCATAGTTTGTAGACTCTTGATGTAGCCCATGATGTCCAGGTTGAGGCCAATGGAGTTGGAGTTGTTTGACGTCGGCGTGTTTTGATTGTTGTTGATGACATCCGCATATGATGTTCCCGGCCTTGTAGGCTGTGGTAATGTGTTCTGCGATGTGGATTTGGTTGGTGCGGATTTGTTGGTTGTTGTTGGTTTTGTTCTTCTTTGGAGAATTCTCAATTTATGAGTGCACTTGGAGAAATTGGCTGGATGTGGGCCTCCGCAGTTACAGCACGTTACAGCGATTTCTTTAGTGGTAATTAATCCATCGGGGTTTGTGGTTTGGGTTTTTTCTGGTTCCATACCTTGTGGATTGACCTTACATTCTCCTGGTTGATGTTCATCGGCACATCTGCCGCATCGTATATTTAGGTGGCAAGCCACCGCCAAGTGTCCCGAGCCTTGGCATCTCTTGCAATGAAGGATACTTTGTTTATGAGGCTCCTCGATGCTGATTTTGTGCGTAAACAAGTACTTAATTTGTTTGAGCTTGTTGGTGTCTTCATTTGGAGCGATTTGGATAATCCGTAGGTTCCTTAAGTTATTTTCCCGCATGTACGGAGTTTGAAAATAGTCCAGCCTGTGGATTTTCAGCACTGGGCAAATCCTGATGATCTCCGACGCTAGTTCTTCGTTGGTCCAAGTTGGGTCAATGTGCCTAATGATGAAAGTTGTTGGTTTGAGCTGATGGTGTTGGAACGTAAAAAATTGGTGTTGTAGTTCCGCAAGTTTTCTAACGGTTTTCTCGTGATCAACCAGAGTTGTTGTTGCAATGGAGACAGAGGAGCCTTTAGTGTTTGTTGTGAAGTTGCAGTGTCCTAGGGTATTTTCTACTATTAGAATTATTCCCTTTATACTGGTCACATTTTTTATATATATTGGCGGTGGTCTAACAATTTTGTGCTGGGCTGGCAGGGGACTCGGTGCTGGCTTGGCTTGTTTGGCGGCTTCCTTATGGGCTGATGATAGTTGTTTGGGTGGAGATATTTTTTGGATTAAGCTGGGAGAAGGCGTCATCTCCATACTGGCATCGTCACCGTTTTGGCTGGGTTGCTTTAGAGAGTGAATTTCCTCCCGGAGTTGTTTCACCTCTGTTGTAAGCTGTTGGATGTATTCCACGGCTTCGTGGAATTTTTTTTCGTTGTCAATGTGGTTTTTTGCTTGATTTTCCATTTTTGTAATCTTCTTTGATGAGTTTTGAAGAGTTTCAATGGCTCTTCTCTTCCGTTCCAATAAATATTCCCGGGTAGCGCTCGGATCGTTGTCTGGCATCTGTGAAGACAGATTTCGACTACGGCATCCAGCGAAAGTTACACGTGTTTGCGAGTGTTTGTTGATTTTTTTTTTTTTAACTATTTTCGCAATTTATCACACAACAAGATTCGGTGTGAACGCGATCGTCGACGACTTAACGTCTACGGATTCAATTTTTCAATTTTATTCGTTAATGAGCACACGATGAATACGTCTGTCCGCATGAACGATCAGCGAGTGAATGGTCTCGGAGATCGCGATGCATCTTCCTTATAAATAAAAACAAATCGAGATTTTGTATCTTGAAACGAACGTTTCAGATGGAAAATCTCGATTTCGGGTGTGGTGTTCAATGTGCTCATTAGGGTAATGGTTCGGTTTTATGAGTTCTCATAAAACTATTATGCATTGGAATTTGGGTTTTTTGTTTTTGTTATCCGTCTGGGTTATGCAAGACAAGAGTTTGCGTGTCCTTCGGATGGGTAACACAAGATCCGTGGGAATTAGGTATTGGTTTTTGAATTGGTGCATTTACAAGTCATAAAACATCAGTCATGTGAAGATATGCCTGATGTTTATGATTGCTCGAATTGTGTGTAGGCGGAAAATAGATATGCCTTTGTTTAGACACGTGCACGTTTTGGGCTTTGGATCTTGTAGGAATTTGAATTGAATTGAATTCAATGTCTGAGAGTTTGAACGTTTAGTTCGATTTGGTTGACATTGAATTCAATGTTGATTTGGGTGTAGGGATTTGTATGTGGAGGAAGGAGATTGTTTCTATGGGGTAAGGAAATTGTAGGGCTTTCCGGAGCAATATTAAAAAATGTCAAAGGTTTCTCCTGATTTGTACTTTATTCTCCATCTTTCCGTTATTACAACAATATCGACCTTTTCCATACTTGCCAGCACTGATTTGAGTATTTGTTTCTCCTTTATTCTACGTCTGACATTTCCTAGCTCAAAATGTAATCTACATTTCCAAGAAATTATATCTATAGCTGAATATCCTTTTTTGTTTTCTACACTACTTCACTTAACTGTATTTATTCTCTTTTGATATAATTTCAGATTACGAGAACAGTAATAACACCGATCATACGTACCCAAGTGTCCATTTAGAAGAATCAACAACCACACACCTGTTTCCAGAAATTAAAACGGAACTCACGTCGCCAACATGTTCAACGACACCACCACCAGTAGATCCCGATATTCCACCTGTGCCTATCATACAAATGCCACCACTCGAGAGGTTATCATCTTCTCCTACAATCATTACACAAAATATTGTCACTGCGCAGTTAAATGACATTCCAATTCCTCCATTACATAGATACACATCACCATTTCAAGTAAACCGACAATCGGAAATTCAAGTACATCCACCACCATTAAAACAGATGCCACTTGTTAAGATTACACTGCCCCCAAAACCATCAGCCCCTCAAGCTAACGCACTGAATACTGAAGTATCCACAATTCCAAGTACCTCATCTCCTACAATTCCTGAAGCAACTAAATCAAAAAAAATTCCGGTATTAACAATACGCAAACGGAAAAAACGTCTTAACATTCCACAATTATCCGGAGGAGCAAATTCACCATCCCCCAGTTCAAAACATTCAAAACAATCCGACGATGATGACCCAAAAGACTCCCGAATACCATTTGTGACCTATAGCAAAGCTATGCGTGAGATGAGTGTCTCATTGCGTGAAATCCAACGTGAGATGATCGATGAATTTTTCAAACAACAAATGGAACTGGCCAGAACGGAACATGAGTTCCAAAAACAACAAGATGCAATGTTGCTCCGTTGTTTTGAAGACCAAACAAAAAAGCTTCTAGAAGGAGCAAAGAAAATGTTTGCAGCTACCCTCGGGAATAACTCAGACTTCGTATACCTAAACAATGAATAACATCTGGCCAGGATGCCTCTAAAGCGCTTTGAGTGAATTAATCATTCCATTTACATAAAAAGACTTATCTAATTTAGATCTGTAAAATTGTTTTCATTCCATAAAAGTATTTATTGTATTTTAAATTAAGAATTTATCGCCAAACCGCATTTAATGAATCGGACGAATAAAATAACTTTATTTTCATAGATTTACTAATGTCTCATAGATATATTTACGACACATGATCTAAATGTATTGGGTAATATATTAATTGCCGGAATCCAATTGGTAAGGTAAAGTATCCCTCTAGCCCAGCGAAACAATGTGCTAGTCATTTAATACGAGGACCATATGATAGGGCCACAGGTGGCGCTGTTAGTATATAGAAAGTGACATATTTCGTAAACATAATCTTTCAGAACAATCGTGTCAAACTGTCAAAGTTGTTGCGTGATCTATTTTGTGAATGACAGCCAGCTAAATAGAACAACTTTTGTGACTTTACATCAACGGAAAGTGGACGGTCTTCATCAAAAGTGCTTGCACGGATCACATATAAATTCAGCAGTCCAATATTTTATGGCTGATAATTAAGGGGAAGAGACCTGTGGCGTTTCTAACAGATACACACACAATACACAAGCAAATTGTGAAGAACACCGAACGAAAATCCAATAAGAAAATGCATCAGAGCCGTATACCATAGCGATAACATAACAAATCCACATTAGTCGAACGTACTTGAGTTTAGAAATCGAATTCGTACACACGGCGGTGGCCTGATGGGTTGCGCTTTGGTTCAATTTTTGGTGATTCTAACTGTCATAGCGTCAGTTCGAATCACACGTTCTTCACTATCATCCCAAACGATATAATTGGTGATTACGACGTGATCTGTGTACACACAGCACACACTTTCCCGTAGTAAAACAGTTCTTCACGACACGATTACGACTTCCGCATAGAGCACCCGCACACTCGCCTGCTCCGACGATCTCTCGCTCGCTCGTTCCTCGCTCCGTCGTTCGCACACGAAGCTAATCGTAACAAAGTTACTGAGGAGGGAGTAGTGTGACGTTTCTAACAGATACACACACAATACACAAGCAAATAGTGAAGACCACCGAACGAAAATCGAATAAGAAAATGCATCAGAGCCGTATACCATAGCGATAATATAACAAATCCACATCACTCTAATGTACTTGACTTTAGAAATCGAATTCGTACACACGGCGGTGGCCTGGTGGGTTGCGCTTTGGTTCAATTGTTGGTGATTCTAACTGCCATAGCGTCAGTTCTAATCACACGTTCTTCACTATCATCCCAAACGCTATAGACCCTATAAACTTTCGTGAGCTCCGTTTGTGACCGTTCAAGGACTTTTGATAAAGATCGCCCATTTCGCCTAGGATACCGTTTGCATGTGAGATTTCGTTTCAGGAATGGAATCTGCCTCTACTGATTTGGCTCGCCAAAGGGAAGAGACATTAGAAACCCACAATTGGAATATCATTTAGGTGAAAGTTTTTTTTTAAGAGATATCAAATTTCTTTGTTGTCTCTGCCAGTTCCTAAACGACGACCAACCAGCGAAACTTCGAGCATCTTCCACACTCCGTCGACCTAATACACATCAACCAACTGACTGTAGATCTCGGCGACTTTAATGCACACAACTCGGACTACATTCTAAGAGACGAGTCTGGGAGGATGGGTGGCTGAAACGTGCCCGATCTGATTCAATTAATGGAGGAATCATATGTCCAGGATGATTTTGCGAACTCCGAACTCTATCTCTGTTACCCGAGCCAAGCACTTGTTCCGCACAAATACTGTGCCATTGTGAAATTAGAACCATTGTCTGATATCTGTGCAATCACTCACAAGCATGGAAATACGAAGCTGCCAAATGGGACAAATGGTAGGATTTTTCGTTTTCATTAGATAACATAACTCATCATATCTCATATGATTCATCTACGTATGTTATCATCAAAGCTAAGCTGAGTTAACATCACTCATGTCTCACTTGTATTATCATTAACGCATCCTGATAAAGTTATCTGTACTAATGACTGTTTGATAATTAGAAGTATAAATATAGGGTGGGCCATACATTTTTACAAATGGCAACACTTGATTTCTTAAAAACCGTTACGGGAAGGGGCGCGCGAGTGGCGGGGCGTAATAAACGTATAAACAGTTCCAACAACAACGTAATAATCAATTCCCCACCACTCGCGCGAGTTAAGGATAGCCACATTACCACAATACACACGGCACCATGATCCAAACATCAAACAATCAGTGGATCAACACTTATCTTCGCACACGGCACAATCCTCATGAGTCAACACCGAACGCTTATGTATGACTCAGACATCTATGACTCTTCCTTTATGAATTTAAAATGGGACATCACCAAATCCACTATGGTGTACCCCAAGGCTCGGTCCTTGGTCCCATATTATTCACGTTGTTTGTCGCAGATATACCACCTCTAGGTGAAAACATTCAGGTAGCTATGTTTGCCGATGATTTTCTCTTCGGGTGCCTTATTTACTAACGTCTACAACTCTTTGCAAGCAGCTCTTGACAAACTAGCAGTATATTACAGGAAATGGAAAATTTCGAGATGTAGGAGACTCTGCTACCTACCAAATGACACTAAACTCAGTATGTGTGCAGTTGATATTGATTGGTCCGAAGACTGTAGCTATCTAGGTATTATTCTAGATAAAAAACTTATCTTCCAAAAACACATCACTACCACAATTGACAAAATAAACAAAGCCGTAAGAGTTCTGTATCCAATAGTGTGTAGAAAGTCAAAGCTTAGCAGTTATGGTTTTGAGCCAACGATCTGTTGAATGTCCGGCGCCGTGTTTCCTCGGTTGAGGGAAGAGCGGGGACCTTTTGTTTTTTTTTTATTTATTATTCCTTTTATTTTTCCTTTTATTTGTTATTCCGCTCCGATAGAAAGTACGTTTGAACGGAAATTTGTTGCAATTGATAATTAATTAATTAAGAAAAAAACTAATTCCGTCTCCTTAATATTGTTTATTTTGTGTATCATCTTCTTCACTCAAGGAAAACTTATTCTCAACTCAAAACATAAATTTACTTGAGACTGTAAGCAATTCAACTAACTCTGTTCTCTAACTCAACTCCAAACTCAAACTGATTTTACTATTGAATTTTTTCTCTACTTATAGAACATTGTGTTCTAATTTACTGGAAATTATAACATGAACAAAACAAATTTTCTCAAAGTATTCCTTTAGTTTCTGTGACTTTTAAATTGAATAAAATTTGAACGAAAATCAAAGTGCTCTGTTTTGAAATAAAAAGGGGCAAGTTATTAAATGTGCTGTAACTGGCAATATTGTGAATGTTTATGAATGGTATGTATTAAGTGAGAATGTAATATATGTTAAGGGAAGTTTTTAAGGATGTGTAAGGAGATTCAGTGTTAAATTTAATAAAGGGTAGTATTCTGGAATACAACAGATCTTTCGTTAGCAACAAACTTTATATAAAAGAAAAAGAACGCGATCTTTCCGTTTGTTTATCTTTATTAATTTATGTAGGATCGGCAGCAATGACTCGGACGGTGTGCACACGATGATGGCTGGTAGCTGACCCTGATTGGGCATAACTGCCAATTCAAAAAGGGACGCTATGACCTCATCGTGGTGACAACCGGCCAGTTGGTGCCAGCTGCTGCGCAACTGGTATACACTGCGAATGTACTAGATTTCTCCAATACATTTCAGCACATTTATAATTGTGTTTTTACTTAACATCTAACATTGCAATCTTAATAGATTGTACCTCAGGTAGTTACAAGAATGTCTACCTGTTAATAGGTAATTTAGGTATTTAAAATATAACTGTATTCAAACGACATTATAGAGATATATGCTTATTACAAGAATGTCTACCTGTTAATAGGTAATTTAGGTATTTAAAATATAATTGCATTCAAACGACATTATAGAGATATATTCGTTTTGTTATGTTTATTTTATATTCATGTCATGTTTCTGTTATGGATATGTAACACTTAGCCTCGAAAATAAAATTATAATTTTTTAAACCGTTTTTCAAGCTATACTCCTGTAAGGCGCCACTGTATGGTGTAATTGTGCTCGCATACACAAAATAAATTTGCAAAGATATCAAAACAAAATACTGAAAATGTTGCTGAATTTGCCATGGCATTATTCGACACATGAACTTCATGAAAACGCTAACGTTAAACCGGTAGAATTTCTTATTGACAAAATCAATCGAAACTTCTTCGTCAATTGTTCTTTTTCTGACAATGTTCTCGTTTCCCGTCTTCATCATCATCATCGGCACTACAACCGGGATCCGGTCTTGGCCTTATTTAGCAAGTCCTGAGGCTTGTTAAATTTTCCATAATGATTTGTTTTTTCCGGGCAAGGTCATTAGTTTTGCGCCAGATGTTCCCCGACGGGGAATCGAACCCCGGTCTCCCGCGTGACAGGCGGGTATACTAACCACTATACTATCGAGGACCCCATCTTGCGTTATCCTAACTCACTACATATGTACTCTGTCTATGAAAATTCGATCGAGGTCATTATTACATAAAATAACCGAAAACCTGTGCAATATTAGTTTTAAGATTCCAATAAGGGTTTTCTCTTGTCGTTTTCCCTTAAACATTTATTATTCATTATTCATTAAAATTGTGCTATTTTCATTATATAGATTTAAGATTATAGTTGTAAAGGAATTGTTGTCCTAAAACTCTAAAATACTAGTTGTAAAATATAAATCTATTATCTACTTAATAAAAATTGAATTGAATTGAAAATTAAAATGGGACATAATGCGTCATTGGCAATGAAAAACATTAATGACGCATTTGAGGATGCAGCAGTAAACGAACGCACTATACGACGTTGGTTTGGAAAATTCCGTTCGGGAGATTTCAGCCTTGAAAATGAACCACCTGGGAAGCCCGAAACGTTAGTTGACGACGTTGTTTTAAGAGCAACGGTGGATGCGGGACTCAACGAAGTCGGTGCCGGAGATTGCACAAAGCATGGGAGTATCCCCAATGACTATAAGTCGACACCTTTCTCTCATAGGAAAGGTAAAGAAACTCGATAAGTGGGTGCCCCATGAACTGGACGAGTCCCAAAAACGACGGCGCCTGGAAATCTGCGCATCGCTTAGATTAAAAACCAATCTGAACCGTTTTTGCACCGGATAATCACCTGTGATGAAAAGTGGATTCTGTATGATAACCGTAAAAGACCTGGGCAGTGCTTGGATGCAGGTGAAAATCCAAAACACATCCCCAAGCCCGATCTTCACCCAAAAAAGGTTATGGTGACAATTTGGTAGATATCGAAGAGACCACTTTTCATTTCTTCAACCAGGAGAATGAATGAATGAATGAATGAATTGCGGACAGAACCCTTATTTTATTTCGCTTAGTACAAGGCGTATAAACATATAAACTTATAAATAGAAACTACCTTAAAAGCGAAGGCATGCGGGGTGGGGGTGGGGGACTATCTTTAAAGTAAATATGGAATGGGGAACTAAACAAAGATGGATAGAATAATAGTCTAGATGGTAGGACAGGGAAGGGCGAGGATAGGCTGGATGCTAGGGTGTGAGTATGAGTGCGGGAGAGTGTAGGCGGTGAGCGGGGTGGGGACATGACGGGTAAGAGAGGAGACGACGTTTGAAAAACGATAAACGCTATCAAAAATTGTGAGGAAATCGACATATTGCATGCCAAATTGGCTGAAAAGCAACCTGTGTTGGTCAATAGGCACGGCCCGATCCTTTTGCATGACAATTCTAGACCCCATACCTCACAAGAAACGGTCCAAAAACTGTTGCAGTTGCGATTTGAAATTCTTCCGCATCAACCGTACGCTCCTGACATTTCCCCAACGGACTACAATCTGGATTCATTTTTGGGGCAAAAGGTCTTCCGGAACCGAGCAGAGGTTGTTCACCAAACTTCCACCGTCTAAATCACTTAAGGTCGTTCACCGGGATTTCACAGAAGAATAGTCGCCCGTTCCGTCGATAACCGTTCACCAAAAAAGAGCAAAAATGAAACACTTTCCGCTTGTTTGGTTGTAAACTTTTTCTTTTTATTTTTACGTTCCTAAACGAAATTTGTCACTTTGTATACATCGTTCGAAAATATTTTAAAAATTTATAACGTAAATCAATTACACTGCCTTTGACCTTCACAGTTCCTCTTGTTCCTTTTTTTAATGTTTTACTAAAATTAAAGCAATCAAGTACACAAGGCATCTGAACAGGAAATTTTATTGAAACACAAATGACATATGGCGACAACTGATACGAAAATAAACACGCACTCGGCACCGTAATTTCCTTAGAAAATTATTAACTTTTTGCAAACTCCAAGTAAAAGAGGAAAACATTAAGTCAAGAAAACAAAGGTGTAAAATCCATAATAATTAACAAAAATTCACCCAGTGAACTTAAAAACTGTAGCAGATAAAATTTCTCATTTCCCTTAATCGAAAAACTAAAGATTCAATCTCGAAACTCGCCAAGAAAACTTATTAATTTAGTAAAATTTAAAAGTATTTAAACCAAAATAAACAAACAAATTTCAAATTAAAACCTTAGCATCAAATATATTATAACTTATTGTAAGCCCCTTCTGGGCACAATCCACGCACAGCACCTTATTTACAGCACTCGCGACGCCACTCGACTCCATTCAACGCCTCTCGACTCCTCGCGTCCTTTTTGCGACCCTCCGCTACTCACACTGACGCAACCTCGACTCAATCGACACCCTTGCGGCTCCTATCGACTCACACGTCCGCTCCACGCCTCTCGGCCTCATCTACAGACACACCTCGTCTCTTCTCAATCCCCCCCTACCCAACCAGCACCGACACAGGGCAAACGTGTTTCACCACATCGAAACACGAGGCCCCCCAGTAAGCCAGCTCCCACGCCGCCTGGCGCCCCAAAAACTACGCGCGGCACGCGCCGAATTCAACCAAATGATCACACAAGGTATCTGCCAACTATCAGCAAGCCCACTTCATTTAGTGAAGAAACGTTCCGGGGAGTGGCGCCCATGCGGGGATTACAGACTGCTGAACGCAGCATCAGACCCCGACATATACCCAATCGCACACCTCTACGATTTCTCATACAAATTACGAGGGTGCAAGGTTTTCACAGCCCTGGACCTCACCAGGGCTTACCACCAGATTCCGGTGGCACCGGAAGTAATCCCGAAAACGGCAGTCATCACACCCTTCAGACTCTTCGAGTTCAAAGTAAAGACTTTCGGCCTCAGGAATGCCGCCCAGACATTCCAGAGATATGTCGACTCGGCACTACGTGGTCTCGATTGCTGCCATGCTTATCTCGATGACATCCTCATCGCCTCACGAGACCACATCGAACATAAGCGTCATTTACGATAAGTCCTCGGGCGCCTCCGCGAATTCGGTCTCGTTATCAATCCAGATAAGTGCCAACACGCCAAAGAGCAAATCACTTATCTGGGTTACATCGTCGACAACCAGGGCATACGCCCCCTCCCAGACCGTGTAGAGGCACTCACGCCATACCCACGCCCAACCAACGTAAACGAGCTCCGACGCTTCCTCGGGATACTCAATTTCTACCGCCCAACACTTAAAGACGCTGCCCAAACACAGGCCCCCCTCACCGAATTCCTCGAAGGAGCAAAGCGCAACGACAAGCGCCCAATCCCCTGGACAGAAGCCTCGGACCGTGCGTTCCAACTATCCAAGGAGCAACTGGCTAACGCCACATTACTCCGATACCCCCTAGAGGGAGCGGCCCTGTCCAATCGGAGCAGTCCTGCAACAGGACTTCGAAGGCCAACCGGAACCACTCGGTTTCTTTTCAAGGAAACTGAGTCCCACAGAGCGTCAATACAGCGCCTATGACCGGGAACTCCTGGCGATCTATAGTGCCGTCAAATACTTCCGTCATATGGTGGAAGGCCGCCCGCTCTCCATTTCTACAAACCACAAACCGCTGGTCTTCGCGTTCCGAAAAAAGTCGCCCCGACAAGAGCGTCAACTGGACCTCATCGGTGAATATACTACCGAGATTAAACACATCTCCGGTAAACAAAACGTCACGGCGGACGCCCTCTCTCGAATCGGCACGATCCACTTGCGCGCCGCCCTGAACAACGCCGACCTGGCCCTAGCCCAACAGGAGGACAGCCAGCTCCAATCCCTTTTAACCGCCGACACAGCACTCGAGCTGCGGAAAATCACCCTCCGCGACCCCCTTGGGCGAAATCTGGTGCGATGTTTCACCTGGAACCGGCTGACCCTACATCCCCGGGAAGCCCCGTAGGGGCGTGTTCCAGATCTACCACGATCCAACCCACCCCAGTGACCGCGCGACCGCCACCGGGGCCAAACATATAGAGTCGAAACACAACCACCGCCCAGCGCACATCGCTCTCCCGTTACAAAGTCAAAGTCCAATCACCACTGCGGACGGTCGCGTCGCGCGACGAGTCGAGGGTCTAGTTCTTCCTTGCCTGGGTCTAGAGGTGACGTTCATTATCATAGGGAACCGTGTGCGCGAGAATGTACCGCTGCCTAACGTAGAATCAGTATTGTGTCGGCAAAACAGAAAGATTTTTAACGTTGTGACTAAGTGACGCGCCTTGTTCGGGACTCAAGTGCCTAAAACTAAGTAAAAGGTAGGAGATAAATAAAATACATGAAGGCGATGCATGACTGAACGGTTTAAAAGGGAAAAGGAATAACAAACAAAACAAGTAAACGCAGACTATTTGATATGTTTAGTACTGTTTGTAGCTCCCGATTGGAAAAAATACAATAGACACAAAGAAAACAGAAACTAATTTGTATACGTTAAAAGGTCGATAGTGAAACGACAAATAACAAAACTCAGTGTAAAAATCGATCAAATAAAGAAATCTTTATACAACAGAACTTCCCCCAGTGGCTTTTATTTATCGCTCTTTCCTGGCGCCCGGATTTCGGAGGCCAATTGTTGTGAAGGGCTCGTTGGTGGGTGATAGGAACCCGTGCCGTACGCCGGCACACCAATCTAAACCCCCACAAGGTCATAAAAACCTTAGAAGGTTACATTGCCTCAAAAAGTCAGCACTTCTACGATAAAGGAATATTTGACCTTGTATCACGCTGGAAGAATGTCATAGTTGCCAACGGATCCTATTTTTATTGAATAAAAATTTACGGAAAAATAGTCATTACCATCATCGGCACTAGAACCGGGATCCGGTCTTGGCCTTATTTAGCAAGTCTCGAGGGTTGTTAAATTTTCCATAATAATTTATTTTTACGGGCAAGGTTATTAGCGTTGCGCCAATAATAAAAAATAAATAATATTGGCTTATAAATGTTTACTCTAAAATCGGACATTTCATGTGGTACAAACCCAATATTATCACGGGTACTGTTCTTCGGAGATTAGTGGTAAGGTTCCGGGCAATTGGGTTTATATGCGCTCCACAAGACAATCCGACGGATCGCACCACTTTGGGGTTCATCTCCTGACGGCGCGAATATCTCTGCATCAGAACTGTTCAAAAAGAACTGCAACAGTTATTTGGTGGCATTTCTGGGCGCCGACTCCGCGCTATAGGTTCGCCTCTGCCGAGAGAAGTGTAATGGAAAAAAGGGGAGTCGGTTTTCCACTAGCCTTCGGTCGGATACCATTTTAAAATAGTTAAAAAAAATTAAAAAAAAAAAAAAAAATATATATATATATATATATATATATATATATATATATATATATATTGTGAGCTCCTCAATAGTATACTGGTTAGTATACCCGCCTGTCACGCGGGAGACCGGGGTTCGATTCCTCGTCGGGGAGCCTCTGGCGCAAGACTAATGACCTTGCCCGGAAAAAAACAAATCATTATGGAAAATTTAACAAGCCTCAGGACTTGCTAAATAAGGCCAAGACCGGCTCTAGGTAGTAGTGCCGATGATGATGATGATATATATTGTGACGCATATGACAATTAGTACTAGAATATTCTAGAGAGTCCGAAACAGAGTACTAGAATATTCTATAAAGTAATGGAAAACTGGAGACTAGGAACAGTAGAACATTCAAGGCAATGGAACGGACGGAAACGAAACGCTGAAACAGTATAAAAACGTCGCACACAGAGCATAGTGATGAGTAAGAAGTAGAACGTGAAACAAGCGATAAGTCTCGAGTCATAAGTAAGGCAGCGATACGTGCGGAAGCGAAAGTCTCGAGTAAGAAGTAGAAATTGTTTACAAAGAAATCATTATGTGTACGGTAAAAAGCAACGTTTGTATTACGGACTAATAAAGTGTTGTATCGATTTAACGGCTCTTATTTATTTTAACATAATTAATCCAGCGAACCCTAAGCTCGCTACAATATATATATATATATATATATATATATATATATATATATATATATATATATATATATATATAAATAAGAAATATATATATATATATATATATATATTTCTTATTTTCTTATAAAATATATATATATATATATATATATATATATATATATATTTCTTATTTTCTTATAAAATATATATACAGTTGTGGCGAACTAATTAAGAACGATACTAGAAATTTTGTTTACAATAATTTTTTATTAAAATTCTTTGCTATAAACAGTTTGTAAAATGTTTTTTATATATGTATTTTAGTATATTAATTAAAATATAAATAATATTTATAAAAAAATAACAAAAAAACATAAAATTAAATTCAAAAGGTTTTGTAAAACAAAATTAGCTGGCGATGTAATAATCATAAGAAATTACGGGAAAACAATGGATGAAATAGCTAAGCTAATGAGGTGCTCTAAAAAACAAATATTCACAGCTCTTCATTCAGGTCCCAAAATGGAAACCAGAGGAAGAAAAAGAAAAACAACCTCACGATTCGACAAATGCTAATCCGACTATCCAACAAGCCGTTTTTTTTCGTCAACGGAATTTAAAAAATGACTTAAACGCACAATTAGAAACAGACTAATAGAAGCAGGTCTTCCTGGAAGAAGTCACAGAAAAGTTCCATACTTGAGCAAGAAAAATATAAAGCAGAGACTCGTTTTTGCCCAAAAAAACACCTCCACCGTGCGAATTGGAATAACATCTTATGCTCGGATGAAACCAAGATTAATTTGTTTGGTCCGATGGAAAAATGTACGTCAGGCGACCAATGAACTCAGAATTCGATCCAAAGTATACGAAAAAGACAGTGAAACATGGTGGAGGCAATTTAATGATTTGGGGATGCTTTTCAACATCTGGTGTTGGTCCAATTTTTCTTATAAAGGACAAAATGTGTGCTAAAGATTATGTAGAAATCTTAAACACCGTTATGCTACCATTTTCTGAAGAGGACATGCCTATTAAATGGGAGTCTATGCAGGATAATGACCGCAAGCACACCTTAAAATTGGCTAAAGAATGGTTTCTTCAAAACAACGTCGATGTTATGGAGTGGCCATCGCAGTCCCCTGATCTTAACCCAATAGAACACCTATGCATTTTTAAGCGCAAGATCGGAGACTGCAAAGCCAAAAATAAGGAAGAACTCTGGTCCAAAATAAAAGATGAATGGTACTCTATACCACCTGCGACTTGTACCGAACTAGTCAATGCCATCGGACGAAGATGGGAAGCAGTCATTAAAAACAAAGGTGCGACAACTAAGTATTAAAAGAATATGTGGCGGTTCCGCCAAACCCCACGGCCCACTTACCTGAAAAATCCCCATAACTTCATCCCAATCTGTATAAGTTCGCTAATGCAATCACATTAGCACCTTAAATGCTTCACGCATCAAATAGATCAGATTTACAATCTAAAAGTCCCTGTTAAAGAATCCTTACCTTTCGTGCATCTCTTCTCATACAAATTCCCTGTAAGAATTCTTTCCTAACTTATCAGGAATTCCAAAATCGATTCGGCACCTTCGGTGCCAGGCAAATCCCCCTAGACGAATTCCTGAAAACAAAATGATTAGGTCTACATACAATGTAACCATCATAACAGGGATCATAAACATTGCGTCGCCTATTTCCTGTCCTCACCAAGTGTATAATAACTCACCATACATACACATTGGCTGGCGACCTACACCCAAGGGCCCAAACCAAATATACGCATCTCGCACCATTAGGCATCAATTAAATCCTACAGCACAGGCAAATGCAAATAGGAATTGAATACCTACCCTTACCAGCGATGCCATAAACACCATTTCCCGGTAATCAAGGTAAAACCAATTAGCGTGTGGGTATTTTCGTTATATATTGTCTTTAGTGGTAAGGTGCCTCAGGGGCACAGGTTCACCTCTATACCCTGTCGCAGCTTTCAGTTCTAATAAGTAAAACTCCGTGTTGATCTTTTTTTATTTATTATTCGATAAGAACACAAACTAAAGCTTACATAACGCAGATCCGATGTCGGTTGACAAAACGTATATTAAAGTAACAAAATCTCTTAGCACTATGATGATTTACGATCTTTAAAGCTAATGGACACACTGTTTGGATTATTTAATTTTATATACACAACTGTTTGAATTAAAATATTGGAGAACTCAAGAACTTGGTATGCTTATAGTGTGCAGCTATTATACACAACAGAACTAAAACACGATTGTTCAAATTATCTTATTTAATCTGAATACTATACACAACTGTTTGAATTAAAATATTGGAGAACTCAAGAACGATCCGTTGCGGCTTTAACATGGTTAATTTAAAGGAAGGAGGACCCTTTTATTCACCATCCACTAGCTGATTCTCAACCCGAATCGACTGCCTTATAAGTTGTTTAACGTGGAGGCATGACTTGCCTCCACGGAATCCGTATCGCGATTGACTATATCAACCGAAGCGACAGAACACCAAAATTTTCATCCATCGCCCCGATGACCATATAAGGGATAATCTTAAAAGATGATCACCGAAAGGATGTGCACACACACAGATGCGGTTACTTCGCACGCTCATGCTGTGCATGAGCAAGCGGACCGTGGATACAATAATTCCATAAGGGGAACATTAGCTGGCATATTTGCAGCTGGTGCCATTATCTCGACATAGAGATTTAGGTGTTTACATGATCAGCGACTGCGTAAAGCATTTATGCTGATCGTGCACATCTTGACGGCATCTCCACGTAGTCGAATTCTCGATGGTAATTTTCCATTTATGAGAACTCGAATTCCTTGGGCGGTCAGCCGTATGCCTTGTATTTGTCCGACCGATGTGGGCATGTATACAAAAGAAAAAGATGAAACATCTCCTGCACGTGTGCGGCTGACGCGTAAGGGTATATCTCCCTGATGTGGTTCGGGCAATGTTGGTTGCTTGATGGTGCAACCACATTGGTCTTATTTGTGGAAGATACTTACAATTGCTGATGGAATTCGATCCGAGACATGTGTACTGAATTGGTTCGGTTCATGTTGGTTGCTTGGTGTATGCCGCATGTTATACTTTCATACTAGGAAATCCGATGATGCAACATACACCCGACGAATTATTTTCTAGCACATGATGCCCGTGAGGAAAATGTCTCTCGTGGTTCGTGCTATTGAATTAGCGAAAATATGATTTAGGAGACACTTTAGGTGGGTGACAAAAAGGTAAGTACAGGCTTAATTGCTAGGCAAGCAATCAGTACTTGTTTTATCGGTTTTCAGCCGCTCTAGGTGGAAGTTTTTACATGGTTAACGGGAAGATGAGTAGTGGCGTTCAAGGAAAACGCCACAAGCGCATTTCCACCTATTTATTTAGCCGCAATGCACATCTTAGACAAAGACCTAAGCGTTCCTTTGTCTTCTCATATTTCGGGATCTGCTTCTCATCAGTAGCGTCATGAGCAAACAAAACCATAAGCATCCAAGGAGATTCGGTTTGTTTGCTTATTGAACTCACATCTCATTGATACACCCTATGCCCTTTTCGTCGCTTCAGGTTCGTTTTCATGGTTTGTCCCATGAAAGAACCCATGTACACACATACATGTGTACTACCAACGATCTTCATGGTCCCTTTGTCCTTACCGCCTGTCTGCTTCGTTTATCCATCGCCTTCGCACGTGTGTTGAATATTATGATCCTCACGATCACCCATGCACACATACTACCATGATCTCCATTACGAGATCTGGTTTTCTGTTCCACAAAGAGAGACTTTACGTCTCTCTTCTGGTAGGTAAAACGTATTCATAGTGAAGGGGAACACTTTCTCTCTCGGGGAAACTCACCCCATTAGCGAGTCGGCTCTGAACGAGCCGTTTATCGCTGAGTCCAATTACATCCACCGACCACCACGGCCGTGCCGCTCCCGCTCCCCGGTGCACACGGAGATGCAGATATTTCAAAGTCAAGAGTCGCGTTCATATACTCAAAAGTCGAGTCGCATCCTACAACTTCAAAAATGTATTCGTTTACACAAGTAAATATGCCTCCTCAGTTTGCTACCACGAATTTGTTAAAAATAAGAAAGAATTATACGAACCGTAAAACTAATGTTAAGTGCGCCTTCTGTACAGAGTTAAAATAAAATTAACAAACAACTTCTAATCAGTGCTTTTATTTTTGGATATTTCCGGCGAACTATGTGTTAGAGCTGATACTAGAATTAAATTAAAAATTAAAGACCCAGTTACATCCCACTTGTGTGTTTCATACTCCGTCCCTGGTGAATCTTTTGCGGCGTTGCTCAGTGTTGTGTCCGGAACTACTTACAGCGGAATTTATAGTGACGATGGCGGAAGGAAGTGAATCAGCGCCGTACGCCGGCGCACCATACTTCTACCCCTCAGATATGAAACACTTATACTGTAAATTAATTCTTCACAAAACACAAACAAAAACTAATTTGTTTCTATTATTTTTTCCAAGCAAATCCAAACCCGGAATCAATATATTTTTTTCACTATTTCTCGCTTTTTTTTTATTAAAAATTTAGTTTTTATTTTATGTATTACAGTGAACAGTGGCGCGAGGCTAATAATCTTGCCCGTAAAAATAAATTATTATGGAGAATTTAACAAGCCTCGAGACTTCGCTAAATAAGGCCAAGACCGGACCCCGGTTGTAGTGCCGATGATGATGATTACAGTGCACCAAATCTATTAGTATATTTTTAATTCTTATTTTTCCCCAAATACATTTTTTCTTAACGATTAATGTCGAAGAACAAGCTTGTTTCTATTATTTTTTCCACCACTATTAATATATATATATATATACATATATATGTATATATACATATATATATATATATATATATATATATATATATATATATATATATATATATATATATATTGTGACGCATATGACAATCAGTACTAGAATATTCTAGAAAGTCTAAAACAAAGTACTAGAATATTCTAAAAAGTACTGGAAAACTGGAGACTACGAGCAGTAGAAAATTCGAGGCTATGGAACGGACGGAAACGAAACGCCAAATCAGAATGAGGAAAAACTGTATAAAAACGTCACACGCAGATCACAGAAGTAAAAAGTAAGCAGTCAAAGACGCGATAAGTACGGAAGCGATAAGTCAAGAAATCGTTATATGTACGGTTAAAGTAACGGTTGTTATTAACGGACTAATAAAGTGTTACATTAATTCAAAATCGATTTAACGGCTCTTATTTATTAAAAATAATTAACCCAGCGAACCCTCAGCTCGCTACAATATATACATTTTTTTTTTTAACTTTTTTAAAATGGTATCCGACCGGAGGCTAGTGGAAAACCGACTCCCCTTTTTTCCATTACACTTCTCTCGGGAGAGGCGAACCTATAGCGCGGAGTCGGCGCCCATAAATGCCACCAAATAACTGTTGGCAATGTAACGGAGAAGAGTTCGCCACAGTTGGACATTTCGGAGATGTTCAAGATGATGATGACAAAATTCGATGCAGATCTGAATGCAAAATTGGATGCCCAAATGCAGTGGATGAAATGTAATTTTCAACACTTTAAGGAAGACATTCGGAACAAAGTAGAAAATCTGGAAGTCACCGAGGAAATAATGCGAATCGAGAAGAGACTTGAGTGTGTTGAGAGAAATAAGACATCGTCTAACAATCAACATGACTACAAAGATACAAGGATGCAACCGCCAACCTTCGATGGAACGGGACCCTTCTCCGTATTTATACGTCAGTTTGACGCCGCGGCCAATTATAATAAGTGGTCGGATGAGCAAAAGTCAACATCACTAACCTTGTCACTCCGCGGGGCGGCTGCTACAAACTACAAACCATACCAGCAGAGAAGCAAACCAAGCGGTAAGAGACGGCCTTGAAGCTAGGTATGGAGACAACCACATGCAGCAGGTCTACCGCATGTAACTGCGGAGCAGAAGGCAGAAACCTGGAGAAAATCTTCAACAGTTGCAGGCAGGCATTGAGCGATTGGCAAACTTGTCTTATTCAAATATGACTAAGGAATTTCTGAACGAGGTAGCAATGGATGCATTAATAAATGGACTCCAAGATCGGGACTTGCAACAAGCCGTTCGCTTGACAGGAAAGAAGACGACTAATGAAATACTGGCGTTCGCATTGGCATATGAATCTGCTAAACTGGCTACCAGGAGTACATATAGAGTCCGAGAAATGTCCGTCCAGGAATGTTCCTGCCAAAGAATCGGGCATATACAACGGAGAACCCCGACACCTGATATGAAGTGCTGGACATGCGGCGGAGTCGGCCACATCTCTGTTGACTGTAGGAACGTCGACAAACGAATAAAACATCAAGTGAGAATTGTTGTTCATGCGCTAATCATAAGAGGAGACTATCAACGGACCAACCTGAGGTGAAGAAGCACATTTTACCTGTTAGAGTGCTAAATGCGTCCGAGAAGCTGGTCGCAATAAGAAAACGAGAGTTAACCGCAGAATGTGCAACCGTATCAATGATAAGCTCAATTCAACAAGGGAAGGTGCATAATAACGCTGATGCTCTATCAAGAAGACCATGTAAGCCAGATTGTAAACATTGTCATAAAGTGGAAGAGAAAGAAGAGGCGTACGACCTGCGAAATAAACAAGTAGAGGTACTAGATCGGTGGACGAGTGATGCTATACGCGCAGCTCAACTTCAGGATGAAGATATGTCCTTAATCCTGGAACACAAAGAAAAGAACGTGCGACCAACTTGGATAAATATTTCCGACAAAAGTGGAACATTTAAGGCATATTAGGCACAATGGAATTCCTTGCTGGTGGAAGATGGAATCCTGAAGCGTAAATGGGAAGCCGCGGACAGAAAATCCTATCGAATGCAGATTCTAGTTCCACCATCAAAAGTGAAGGATGTACTAACAGAAATGCACGACGTGGCCTCCGGTGGACATCTGGGAGTTAATAAGACACTTTCAAAATTACGATCTCGATTCTACTGGGTTCACATGAGAGATAACGTCGAGTCTTGGTGGAGGAAGTGGACAACCTGCACTGTGACCAAAGGACCAACAGCAAAACCAAGAAGCGCTATGAAGCAGTACAACGTGGGCGCCCCCCTTTCGAGCGAATTGCGATTGATATCTGAGGACCATTCCCAAAAACCAACGACAACAACAAATACATGTTGGTCATCATGGATTACTTCAGCAAGTGGGTAGAAGTCCTTCCAATTCCAAACCAAGAAGCAATAACCGTCATTGAGCAGCTTATCAATAATTGGATCAGCAGATATAGAGTTCCCTGTGAGTTGCATTCCGATCAAGACCGAAACTTCGAATCACAGATATTACAAGGTATCTGTGCGGCACTGGGGGTAAGGAAAACCAAGACCACATCCTTACATCCGCAGTTAGACGGAATGGTCGAAAGGTTCAACCGAACAATGAAAGAGCACTTATCGAAGGTCGTTAGTGATCAGCAATGAGATTGGGACAAATATGTACAAACCTTTCTCCTGAGTTATAGATCGGCTAATCACGATACGACAGGCCATTCTCCAGCAAAAATTATATTTGGACGAGAGATACGATTGTAGCGGTTCCGCCAAACCCTACGGTCTACTTACCTGAAAACCCCCGATAACTACTACCCAACCCCTTTAAATTTGCTAATGCAACAGTATTAGTACCTAAAAATGCTGCACGCATTTAAGAGATCAAATCTATGATCTTTAAGTCCCTGTAAAGAAAACTGACCTTCATGCATTCTCTTCGCATACCATTGCTCCTTAAGATTTCTTTATTAACTTACCAGGAATTTCCAATCAATTTCGGCATCTACGTCGCCAGTCAAATTCCCTCAGATGAATTCCTGTAAACAAAATAATTCGGATTGCATTCAATGTAACCGTCATGACAGGGACCATAAATATCGCGCCGTCTATTTTCTCAGCCGCGTCATATACCTTTTCATACACATGCCTGGCAACCTTTTTGGTTTGTCTTATCAATAAACAACCCAAGCAGCTGCATATTAATTAGCGCAATAGACGCCGAAACCAAATTCTCCAGCATTTCCTAATGCAAATATGAACCCGGTTTCTACTGCAGCCAAAGATGCCATAAAAATCCAATTTGCTTTAGCACCTTTTTCTCCTAACGTCGAAAATAGCGACGAGGCATCGTGTAAACAATGACCCGCATTACCAACGGCGCATTTGGTCATTTTCCCCTATTGTCTTTGCCGCCTGCCTGTTTCGTCGTTCCACTGCACGTGTGAATCGCATCTATCCGAACGATCCCACACATACCACCATGACCTTTATTACGAGATCTGGTTTTCTTGTTCCCACAAGAGAGACTCTACGTTACACTTGTGGGAGATAAAACATATCCTTGGCAAGGATATATTCACACCCTTAAGAGAAGAGTTTTTCTCTCTCTTCCTTTTTTCTTAGCGAAATCATCTCTGCTTGAGATGACGATCGCTGGAGTCCTTTACCATCCGCAGACCGCCACGGTCATGCGTCACTCCAACTCGCCGTCACTGCGAAGACGCACAAATATATACTGGAGTCGTGTTCGCGTTGTTCAAGTAACTTTAGTTAAAGTCGGTGAAAGTATTGATTTAAATCTGTCATTTTATGTGTTGTTCGATTTGGATATACCTTCAAAACTAAAAATAAATCTAAGTGAAAGTATTAAAGGTAACAAATAAAGTATTATTGTTTATCAAACCGGAGTGTTTTGTTTCTGTGTTGTGTCCGCTCGGTTGCGAAGGTCGACCATAGTTTGCTTCATCCTTGCGTAGTGAGCAGTTACCGCGCGAACAATTTATGATGGAGGAGGAAGTGAACGGGGTGCCCGTGTATTGGCACAATACTTCCTACCCCACACGATTACCAGCCGATCTGCGATTCGGGATACCTCCAGCCGCCATAGATAAGACTGAAGACTACGGAGCCGAATGGAGAAATCGCCTCGATGAGATTCATCATTTGGTTCGAAAGCAAATCAAGAAATCAAGTGACAGGATGAAAACAAGGTACGACGTTCAAACCAACGCATCCGGATTTAATGCAGGCGATAACGTGTGGCTTTATAACCCTCATCGGCAAAAAGGAAGATCTCCGAAGTTGCAGCAACATTGGGAAGGACTGTATAAGATTCTCACAAGAATTAACGACGTTGTTTATAGGATTCAGCGAAGATCGAACGCCAAGATGAAAGTGGTACATCGTGACCGACTGGCGACTTTTTGTTAACCCAGAAGACCAGTGAACTTAGTTTGGGACGGACTAATCTAGGCGGAGGGTAATGTGACGCATAAGACAATCAGTACTAGAATATTCTAGAAAGTCCAAAACAAAGTACTAGAGTATTCTAAAAAGTAGTGCCGATGATGATGATTACAGTGCACCAAATCTATTTTTAATTCTTATTTTTCCCCAAATACATTTTTCCTAAACGATTAATGTCGAAGAACAAGCTTGTTTCTATTATTTTTTCCACCACTGCATAAATATATATATATATATATATATATATATATATATGTATATATATATATATATATATATATTGTGACGCATATGACAATCAGTACTAGTAAATTCTAGAAAGTCTAAAACAAAGTACTAGAATATTCTAGAGAGTACTAGAAAACTGGAGACTATAAGCAGTAGAAAATTCGACGCTATGGAACGGACGGAAACGAAACGCCAAATCAAAATGAGGAAACGGGATAAATACGTCGCACACAGATCAGAAAGGAAATAAGAAGTAAGGAATGAAAGACGCGATAAGTACGGAAGCGATAAGTCAAGAAATCATTGTGTACTGTAAAAATAACGGTTGTTATTAACGAACTAATAAAGTGTTAGATTAATTCAAAATCGATTTAACGGCTCTTATTTATTAAAAATAATTAATCCAGCAAACCCAAAGCTCGCTACAATATATATATATATATATATATATATATATATATACATACATATATATATATATATATATATATATATATATATATATATATATATATATATATATATATATATATATATATATATATCAAAATGTTTTCTTGAAGTACAATAACTATAATATCCACATTTATCTCACACGTTAATATTCGAGTTTTTAAAGCAAATAATTCACGCCTTTTTCGAAAATTGTTGGATAATAAAAAATTCCATCTTTCTCAAGCTTCGTTTATTTAACAGCTCTCGGACTTACGAATAATTGTTTACACAAAATATAATCCGAATGTATTATCAAAATATAATTTCTATATTTGGTATTTTTGGTTAGTGATGATATTAGTGAAAATTATTGGGTAAAGTCATTAATTCGTTGGTTTCATTTAGTTTTTATGTTCCAATTATATTCTCCAAACTCAAGTAATCGAAAGTAAAGTCGTCGTTCAGGTTTCTTATTTCAAGACAGCTCTATTTATTTAGTTGTGCTATTTTAACTTGTATAGATCGTTATTAGTTTTTTTTGTTGGTATTAAATTGAATTATATTCATCAGCATTGTTTATTGTATGAATCATAAGTGTACTAAAATGTGTTCCGGTTTTTTATTTTTACTATTATTGGTTAATTTTGTTTTTAATACTTAATTTAGGTAAATTAAACAATTTGTTGGAATTTCGTTTTATTATTTTATTTATTGAAAATCGGTTAGTGCATGAATAAATCATTAAATCATCGATTATTATTCGTATTACATTTAGTTATACATTTTGTTAAATAATTATTGTTATTTAGGCTTTGTTACTTCTTGCTCTTACTTTATTTACTTATAAACACTAGTGGATTGTATAAAGTGGTTATTATTTTTCTAACGCTTTCAACGCGACATAGCTAAAGTTAAAAAAAAAATTAAAACAAATATACAAGTTGCTATTGCTTATCTTTTTGGCATGTTTTTGTTTTTCAACTTTGTGCGTGTTTATATTTTGGCGAATTTAGCAAATTTGCATTTTGTTGTTATAATTTAATATTTAAGTAAAAATTAAATGTTGTGTAATTTAAAGTTGAGACAATATACATCTATGCTACAATAAAAATAGCAGTGATGTAATGTATTGCTTAAACGTTTACAATGCTTCTCATGGAAGGTGCGCACTTTATCGAACCCGTGCGACTTTTTGCCGCTCTAATAAAATATGTATGTCTTCAATATCGCAAATAATTTCGTTTTTTCATCGACATCCAAATACATTTTTAAGTTCTAACAAACCAGCTTCCTCCGAACTCATGGGTGTTATTCAAACCAATTCATGAAAAGCTAGGTACCTTTTGTGACCGAAATAAATTTTAAAGCATTCATAACAACCACGAACCTATAGAAACGCCCCCATAAAACTCTTAAGGAATAATTCTTCAAATTAGTTCGAATACTAACACATTTGGAAACCCGTAAGCAGATAAAAGATAACTACCTTTAAAGTGAAAGGCCGAAAAACAACTACGACAGGGCCTTGGAACTCTTCCTTAGTAATGAGAAAGTAAGTCCTGGGTCAAAAATGGCAGACATGAATGCAAATTAAAGACGTAAAATATATGATTCCATTTTAGGCAGCAGTTTTACAGCCTACAACGACTAGTTCGACGATTACTGTAACTTGGAGGCTGGGCACATGAATTCTACCTATCAAGCAAGGGGCCTGTTTCAGCAAACACGCGCGGGAGGGATATAAAAAGCGCTGGTATTTTTAAAAACAAATTCACAGAAGAAGGAATTATTGTGATGGACTTTTCTGATGAACATAGCACAGATTGTTGCCCCGTTCAAAGACTGGAAAATGTACAGAACCAATGCCTTACGACACTTGTGCCCACCTTTCCATCCTCCTTTCTTATTGATCGAAGCTCCCTATCTATTGCTTCTCCACTTTCATACTCAACCTGTATCCCTTGGTACTGTAGGGATATAGATAGTCCCTTTAGACAGTGTATTTTATAAAAAAAATGCAGAGGAAAGAAGCAGCCCCTCGAAAATACTGTCGTCTGTGAATAAAATAGAACAGAAAGCGCATACCAAATTCTACCACCGAGTTCGTAGTATACGATACAATACACACCCTGATACACGTACTAGATGGAGAAAGAGGGTAATATTATGTCTAGGGGGTTTCTAAAACCACGGCAAAGGTGGTGATTTTCAAATATACCGCCAACATCAAAAAGGAAGGTTTTCCTTAGTAATTTACTTTACATTATTCTACCAGACAGTCAGTAGCATGCGATACAATACACACCTTGACACGCATACTAGAAGGAGAAAGAGGGTAATTTACGTCCAGTCCTAGAGGCTTCCTAAAAATACGGCAAAGGTGGTGATTTTCAAGTGTACCGCCAACATCAAAAAGGAAAGTTTTTCTTAGTAATTTAATGTACATTATTCTATCAGTGAGTCCGTAATATGCGATACAATACACACCTTGGCGCACATATTACAAGGAGTAAGAGGGTAGTATCAAATTCAATGCTAGAGACTTCTTAAAACCACAGCAAAATTACTTTAGGGATTTTCGGGTTTACCACCGACACCAAAAAATGAAGTTTTATTCTGTAATTGAATTTTAGGCTAATAACCTTACCCGGAAAAACAAATTATTATGGAAAATTGAACAAGCCTTAGACTTGTTAAATAGGGCCAAGACCGGATCCCGGTTGTAGTGCCGATGATGATGATGACCATTGAAAAGGTGCTCTTGGCTGCAAGGGTCCTTAAAAATAACAAGATCCCGCGATTGGATGGAATTCCTTATGCTGTGGTGAAGACTCCTTTAAGTAAAAAACCTGGAAGTCTTCAGCAGTCTCTTCACTACCTGCTTTCAAATAGGACTGTGGCCTTTGTAATAGATACACACACAATACACAAGCAAATAATGAAGCACAACACAGAAAGAAAATCGAATAAGCAAAAGCATCAGCCATATACCATAGCGATACCTTAGCAATTCCACATCAGTTGAATATACTTGAGTTTAGAAATCGAAATCGCACACCCGGCAGTAGTCTGATGCGTTGAGATTTGGTTCTATCTTTTACTGATTCTAACCGTTATAGTTCGGTTCGAATCACATGTGCTTAACTATTGTCGCAAACGCTATAGGACACTTTCTTCAACGTTTGAAAGAACAGCGAATTGTGCTTATACCAAAAGGAGTCAGATTTCAACGCTTGGGCGGTAGAATAGGGAGGCACAAATACCAACAGTAGAGGCCAGGCACTACTCGAAGCCTTCACAGTCCTAGATCTGGTGCTACTTAATGATGGTGCTGATGACACCTTCATAAACGAAAGAGGCCGGTCCAAAATCAACATCACATTTGCCAGCTCCATCTTGGAAAGAAGTATGGAGTGGCGAATTTTGGACACCTACACCCATAGTGACCACCAAGCCGTGATGTACCAAATACTACAGAGGGGGTTCATCACATGCAGATTGACAAATAAAGCCCAGAAAAATGGGTGGGGAGAGAAGAACCTCGACGTGGAACTGCACGATTATAAACTGGAAAACCAAATCGAACAGTTTGACGCAGAGGCCGATGCGAACAGGCAGGGTGAGAAAAGTCATGAAGTGGCTAACGACCGCATGCGATGCTTCTATGGCACGATAAAGACAACCAACATGGGTAATCAAACCAGTGTGGTGGAACCCAGAAATGGCTCATGTGCGATCGGAGTGCAACGCGTTACAACGCTTGCAACAAAGAGCAAGAATCCGTAACACATACCCCCAGTTACATGCGGAATTCGCCAACAAACGGAAGGAGTTGAAGAATGTGATCCGCAAGATCCGTGTTCCGCTCCCTAAGGGATGAATTAAATAATAACCCGTGGGGCAGCGCCTACAGAATAGTCATGAAAAGACTACACAACAACAGTAGTCAAATGCAAAAAAGTAAAAGTGACATGGCCAGAATCGTTGTTGTCCTCTTCTCGCAGTGTGATGAGATGTTGAGAGCGCAAGAGGAAGGGAACATCACTGAAAGAGAAATACCTCCCGTGGCCACCGAAGAGGTGCTCTTGGCTGCAAGGGCTGTTAAAAAAACAAGACCCTGGGACTGGATGTTATTCCTCAAGCTCTAGTGAAGACGGCTTTAACAAAAAAGTCGGAAGCTTTCAGCAGTGCCTTCACGACCTGCCTCCAAAGAGGACAATTTCCTAAACTATGGAAAAAACAACGGCTTGTGTTTATACCAAAGAGAGTCGAGAATCCAGAAGCGCCGTCGTCCTACCGCCCGTTGTGCATGCTGGACACAAGAGGGAAACTGCTTGAGCGAGTAATTGCCACTCGCCTGGAACAATTTACTGAGGGGACATCGGGGCTCTCTGAATGGCAGTTTGGGTTCCGGAAAGGTAGATCAACCGGTAAGGCACTATCTGTGGTGTACGACATGGCTCGCAATGTTATAACTGAAGCACGATAGCTAGGAGGTACGAAAAAATATTGCGCCGTGGCGACACTAGACGTTAAAAATGTATTCAACTCGGTAAACTGGAATCGGATTTTAGAAGCGTTGGGCGATCTACAAGTATTACCCTACTTGGTGCGTAACTATCTCTCGAATAGAAGACTGCTCTATGACACAGATGAGGGACCAGAGGAATATAAAATAACAGCGGGTGTACCCCAGGGGTTTGTATTAGGTCCGCTGTTATGGAATATCATGTATGATCAGGGTCAATGTACCAGATGGAGTTAGAATCATTGGGTACGCAGATGATTTGGCGATAGTGGCCGTAGCTAAAGATCTAGCTGACCTGGAGAATATTTATTCCCAAGCAATCCAGTGCATTAAATGCTGGCTAGATATGGCCGGACATAAGACGTGCGTAATTTTGATAAGCAGTCGCACGCAAGTTGAACAGGTTGATTTGGAAATAGAAGGACAAACAATCAGATCCAATCCATTGGCGTTATACTCGACTACAGGTTGAGCTTCAAGGAACACCTGGGGAACACGAGTGAAAAAACGCCAGAAGTATGGAAAGTTTTGGCGAGACTGCTACCCAATGTTGGTGGAGCCCGGCTCTACATAAGGAAACTGATAACCAGTGTCAACAACTCCATTATAATGTATGTAGCTCACATATGGGCAGGAGACGAACAGTATAAGTCGTACATGAGGCGAGTGAACTCAGCACATAGGCTGGCATCATTAAGAGTATGATGTGCATTCCGAACGGTATCCGAAGATGCCATTAATGTCTTGACCGGGAGGAAACCACCTGACATTGCAGCTAAAGAAAACGTTGCGTTGTATGAGGTCTCCCAAGAGAATCGTCGAAGAATGCGGTCACAATTAAAGCTCTCAAGCCTAAGAGAATGGCAATGAATGTGGGATTCTTCCACCAAAGGAAGATGGGCCCACACCATGATACCTGATACCTGATATAGAAATCTGGGTGAAAAGAAAACATGGCGAGCTGACTTACCACCTGACTCAGCTAATATCAGGACATGGATGCTTTCGGCAATACTTGTACAAGTATAAGCATGTCAATCACCCATACTGCAAATGACATTCTATGTGACATAATGCAGCAGTTGCGACACGACGATCGGAGTAACAGGTAAACTCCGGCCCGCCCCGCGATGGAATATCTAAAAGAAAGTTTCGCTGGGATCAACGGGAATATGTGCCTGACGGAGGGTAGTTTTCATCATCATCATCATCGGCACTACGACGGGGAACCGGTCTTGGCCTTATTTAGCAAGTCCTGAAGCTTGTTAAATTTTCCATAATTATTTGTTTGTTCCGGGCAAGGTCATTAGTCTTGCGCCAGAGGCTCCCCGACGGGTAATCGAACCCCGGTCTCCCGCGTGACAGGCGGGTATACCAACGACTATACTATCGAGGAGCCTGCAGGGTAGTTTTAGCGGGTAAAAATCGGGCATACCGCTAGATCGGATCAGAGGTATCTTTTGAACATTTCCACCTTCCTAATGAAACCACTGACACAAATTTTATACCAAAAATGCTAACCCAGTGTACATTGTACCAGTAGTCAATTAGAGCATCTTTAGTCCATTCCCTACTCAGCAAACTTCAATTATTGCACGAGTTAATTGTCTAAATGAACGACACGCAATAATGATCAAGATCAAATTTAAAGTGTATCGTGCACTCGATAAATTTTGCTTTCTCCCACACTTTCACTAACAAGTGCTACAATGACGCACAAGCTTAGCACATCACGGACTTTAGTTTTCTCTTATACTAGAAATTGTTCGATTAAGATGTCATTGAAAGACAAAATCAAAGCATAATATAATCAAGAAGTTTGTAGAAACATTCAAAAGATCGATAAATTGTCAACTGAGTGAATGACACTTTGACTGATCGGCAGCCATTACAGGACGGGAAGTCATATTCATCCAGCGAAACAGTTAACGGCGACCACGGCTACCGGAAGCTCTTCTGAAAAAACGAAACATGGATAAAATAAAATAAAATAGAAATTAATGAAATCATGAATTCTGTAAAATATTCTAACAATTTCAAGACATTCCGTAGGCCAACAATTCGAAACATTTACTGGCACATTCTCAGCACAATCCACAACTCTCAATGGCAAATACACTTGACAACTGCCAAGTGACAGGTGTTTACTTTTTGAAGGGAATCACGCTGAACCAGTTCCTTCAATTTGTTTATTTTTATTCGCAATTCTTTCTTAATTGAGCCTTTTATATCAATCATAGGCTCCTCTTAAAAGACGACGCATGACTAAAGCAGGATCACAATTATTACAAAATCTAATTTTATAAATTTATCACATTACTGCGTTGGTCAGCACCTTTTAAATAAAATGTGCTATCCTGAATGACATTCATTTGACAACTGTCAAATGAAGCGTCTTCTTCCCGGAAAGGGACTCACTCGGATCCATTTTCTTAAATTAATGGAAGTGTGTTCAAATTTCTTTGTTCATAGAGAAGACTAGAGATTATAAGTTTCTTTTAAAGAACAAAACATGACTGAGACGGAATTATGTTTATAAAGTATTTTTACAACTTTAACACATTGTTCAGTGGCCCAACTATCGTCGTGCTCACCGGCAAATCTTTAAATAACAAACTGATGCAGAACTCCAACTTGTACAGAAAAGCTAACGCGTTACGTTATAATCAAGCTGTGGGTAGGGAGTAAAAGCTAAATCCAAAAGTAAATTAATAACATGTTGGATAATATATATGTTTGATAGCCGTGAAACGACGGGGGTTAAATTTTCAAGCTGCTGAAGGCGTTTGGAAATACTTTCTCCATTAAAACTACTACATCAACCGTAACCTTCTTTTAAGGAGCTAAACCGATTAACTGTCATTTTTTATAAGAAATGTTAACAAATCTGACATATTTCAACCATAAATTAATAACATTATCAATAGGTATGACACGGTTTGAAAACTATTGTATCGAGCGACGCAACATCGTATTGGAGACCTACAAATTCGGTTCAATCGTACAAAAGGAAGATTAACCATTTGTGATATTCGAGACAGAAGTGCGAAATCAAGTTCTGCGAATTTACATGTTCAGCTCAGGGATGGCAGCAGTCATACGTTAATCGAATGATTAGGGATAAGATCATTCTGGGGCTGGAGAACAAAAACTGACGGCCAAAACTATAGGAGTCAAGCAGTGACACCCTGGAGACGATGGTGTATTATAAGAAAGGTATTATAAAATTAGGGCTCCGCGATAGTATAGTGGTTAGTATCTCCGCCTGTCACGCGGGAGACCAGGGTTCGATGATGAAGGTAAATTGATTAGTCAAAATAAATCTGTTGTAAACATTTTCGATCGAAGATGTATAGGGCTCCCCTGCTTGGTAGAAGCCTTGACCTGGTGCGGGGGCTTAAACTACAATAACTCAGTCGGGCTTTGCTGACGGAAGCATATGCTTCCAGGGTCACTCATGTCAGACAGGCTAGCGAGGAGTAACTCACAAAGATCGACCACCCTTATCCAGGGTGTTACGTGTCACCGTGCGCATTGGATGGTTGGATTTATTAATGACCGCATGCCGGTGCTAAGAATACATAATTATGTACTTATAGACGCACACACCCCAACAGAATCTACCGACGAAGAAACGAAGGACACGTTCTACGAGACCCTAGAGGAAGTATTTGATGGGATCTCATCATTCGATGTTCAAATCCTCCTCGCGGACCTCAACCCGTAAATTGGAAAGAAAGATATCTTCCAACCAACCATAGGTAAAGAAAGCCTACACGACGTTTCAAATGATTATGGAATTCGAATTATCACGTTCGCAGCGTCAAAAGATCTGTTAGTGAAAAGCACGATGTTCAAGCGCAGGCAAATTCATAAAGCCACATGGATATCACCCGACGGCGTAACGCGTAACCAAATAGACCACTTGCTCATAGACAAAAAACACCACTCGAATATCGTTGACATCAGATCATATAGAGGAGCAGACTGTGACTCCGACTATCTCCTAGTGGTGGATCAAATTAGGAGTCGGCTCCCAGCAAACCCACGTGGGCAGTCACGGGAGACGAGCGAAATGTTCGACATTGATAAACTAAAAGACCTGTGCAAAAGGGCTGAATATCAAGACGAACGAAAGACTAGATTTAGCATCCTAGACGATTAATGAAGAAGAGGAAGCCAATAGTGTGGACACTAAATGGACATCGATCAGAGACACAATCAAACAAACAGCCCAAAAGGTATTAGGATTTAAGAAAACAATTAAGGCCAAACCTTGGCAGGGCGAAGATCGAACAACGTAAACGCCTCAGAATGATGCACTTAGAAAGATAAGATGAAGTCAACGCAGAAAGATACGCGACGATTCGGAAAGGCACAATGAGGTCTTCAAACGCAAAAATCGCGAATGGGAGAGGACTCGGATCGAAATATCGTGTTCAACGTGACTGCATTCCAGCAACCCAGTCAGTAAACTCATGAAATCCAAACTGCTAACACGTAATATAAAGCTCCGTATTTATAGAACCATAATCATGCCGATTGCTCTATACGGATGCGATACATGCGCTCTCACAAAACGGAAAGAAAACAAATTTCGCGTAATAGAGAATAAAGGTTTAAAGGGTATCTTTGGCGGTAAATATGACGAGGAGGCAGGACAATGAAGGAATCTCCACAATCACGAATTGGAAGAGCTATACCTCAAGCCTACAATAGTGAGAGTAATCAGGTCGCGAAGATTAAGATGGGCCGGACATGTGGCGCAAATGGGCGATAGAACAGTGCGTAGACGGCGATGGGATGGGGGGGGGGGGGGGGGGGGGATGTTAGGCTTGAACTTGAGGAGATTGGATCGGATGGTCAATCGTGGAAAGAGAGTCCACAGGACAGCGAACGATGGCGGAGTCGAGCCGGCGAGGTCATGAACATTCGGGTCCCTACATGCCAATAAATAGTAATAGTAATAGATGTATAGGGGTGGTAGGATGGTATCAACAAATTAAATTTAACGATGTAAATGTATGGATATATTCGGCTTAATTCAAACTTAGTTACAAAACTATAATCCTTATAAACTAACTTAAAACTGAAAAACTAAAGTAGTAATTAATGCAAAAAGAAAATTATATATATATATATATATATATATATATATATATATATGTATATATATATATAGATAGATATATATAATAAAAAAAACATGTAATTAAAAAAAACACCGGGAAGGAGAAGAGGACTTCGGGGTGGGGGAGGTAGGAGGCTGGGGAAGCACGAGTTTATGTGGGGGTGGCAAATGTGGCATAAGTGAGACAGCGAACAGTGAACGACATATGTGCTGGAATGTGTACGGGTTGTAAGGGTGTAGACGGTGGATGGGGCAAGGTCAGGTGAGGAAAGAGAGGAGACGAAGTTTGAGTGCAGTAGAGGTGAGGTAGAAATCGAAGGAGATAGGGTAAGAGTTTGCCCACCTTAGCATTCGCGAAATGGGTTCATTAGAGCCGTAAGAAGTGTGGTGGGTGGGCAAATAGAAGAGACGAGGGTTTCGCAGGTTACGGGGGTTAGTGCTGATTGCAATGGCGGAGAGCAAGCTTGGACAGTTGCTTGTGCCTGAGAGGAGACGGTGGATGGAAAGGATATCGGCATGAATTCTGCGCTCCTCAAGTGTGTTGAGGTTAATCAGATGGAGCCGGCTTGTGTATGGGGGAGAATACGAGGATTCTCCCAGTTCAGTTCGCGGAGGGCAAAACGCAGAAAACGACGTTGGACGCTTTCGATTCTGCGGATATAGGACGAGTAGTGTAGAGACCAGAGCTGACTGGCGTATTCAAGAAGGGGGCGGGCGAAGACTATCTAGAGAGAACGGGAAAGGTAAGGATTAGAGAATTCTTTAGACCAGCGTTTCACAAACCCAAGGGCAGATTTGGCCTTAAGAATAATATCATCAATATGCGGGATGAAGCTAAGCTCCCTGTCGAATAAAATCCCGAGGCCACGTATCGAGGGTACAGATGATATCTGCTGGTTTAGCAGGAAGTAGAAACGTGGCGATAGGGGGGGGGGGGGCGTTTGTGGGAGAAGGTGATGGAGTGACATTTGACGACGTTGAGTTCAAGGCAGTTATTACGACACCAAGTTGAGAAGCTGTCGAGGTCCGTTTGGAGAAGTGAAGAGTCGAGAGGAGAGATGATCGTTTTGTAGAGTTTGGCGTCGTCCGCATAAAGGGAGATGGATGAGTATTTAATAATGGAGTCAACATCATTGATGGTAAGGATAAATAGGAGGGGACCTAGATGGCTACCTTGCGGAACCCCTGACGTGGGGAGAAAAGGATTGGAAGGGAAGGATCTGAATTTGACTCGGTAGGATCGATCTTTCAGATAAGAAGATAACCACTTGATCAATAGGGCTTCGAATCCTAGGGAGGACAGCTTAAAAAGGATGAGATTATGGGAGATTTTGTCAAAGGCCTTGCTGAAATCGGTGGTGGTTACATCGACATCGTTGCCATTCTCTAAGGCACGGAGAGTATGGGATGAGAACTCGATCAGATTCGTTGTGGTCGACCTACCCCAAAGGAATCCATGCTGGTTGGGTGAGAACGTCGTCGTGTAAAGGTCAATTTCAAATTGGATACAGGTGTCGATGTAAGTTGCTTAGCCCTAAAATATATAAAAGAAATGAACTATTTGAATTTAATTATAAAACCGGAAAATAACATATGTGCTTATAATAATGTTAAAATAAACTCTTTTGGAATAATTACGTTGCCTTATACTATAAAATCAACAAAGGAGACTATCCCAACTCGATTTGGGGTAGTTGACAGCAAATTTCAGCCTATTCTGGGTCGTGCCGACTGTGAGGCGTTGAGGCTAGTTACGCGAAATAAGGTTATACAAAACAATCAAATAATTAAGCTGCCAGACTCGAAAGGGGTATTTATTAAATAGTTTTATGATGTTTTTGAAGGTTTAAGATGCATCCTCGATAGTATAGTGGCTAGTATCCCCGCCTGTCACACGGGAGACCGGGATCCGATTCCCCATCGGGGAGCCTCTGGCGCAAGACTAATGACCTTGCCCGGAGAAACAAATTATCATGGAAAATTTAACAAGCCTTAGAACTTGCTAAATAAGGCCAAGGCTGGTTCCCGGTTGTAGTGCCGATGATGATGATGAAGATGCATCCAGGTAAGTGTCATATTCAATTAAAACAAAGTTCTGAACCAGTGCTTACTTATATAAAGAAAATACCATTCATCTTCATGATCGACTGAAAGCTCAATTAGAGACAATGGTTAGCGATGGTGCCATTATTTTCATCGCAGACGCGACGGACTGTCATAGTAATCTGCAAATCGTTGAGAATGCGGATAGGTCAGTACGGTTGCGCTTGGATCCGCAGCCGTGTTACGTAATAACTCCCCCTCCACCTTTGTCCTAACGCGAACATTAAACATCTTCATCATCGGCACTACAACCGGGATCCGGTTTTGGCTTTATTTAGCAAGTCCTAAATTAATAGTTAAATTGTCCATAATAATTTGTTCTTCCGGGCAAGGTCATTAGCCTTGCGCCAAGAACATTAAACATAAATTACATTATATTCCTAAACTACAACAACATTCATGTACAACATAAAATGAACACATTCATTTATACAATGTACAATTACCCATAATTAAACTTAAATACAATACACAAAACATTAAATTACATTTAACATCACAAATATAAAATATAAAACTTAAATTGAAAACAAACAAAAAATAGCTGGTGCATAAACCCAGTTTTTCCCCGCGATGATATCTTCGAGTAGTTTAAAAAATTGATCATCGTCGGAATTCGATTTTCGTTGTGACAACGGTAAAACCGACAACGGAGAATGAACGGAAAAGAAGGAACAAAGACAACCGGTGTTGACAGTTGTACGTTGTGGAAACGGGTTGTGTGTGCTTAAGCAGAAAAGAAAAGGAGAACAAGTAAAAAATTAAAAAGCATCGACTTGAAAATATAACCAATGAACGACAATTATTCAATGTCAAATCCAACCACACGAATGTGTCGTTGAGTGAATGAATGAATTGAATGTAATTAAATAACACAAAAATACATTTTTAAAATTTACCTTCATTGCGGTGAAAGTTCTTGGGAAAAAAAAGGTCAGTTGTGAAAACGAGTTTTTTTTTAACATTTTAAGAGAAAGGAAAAAGGAAGACGGGCGTGGAAGAAGAAGAGAAACAAATTCAGTTGATCTTTTGGAAAACTGATCGCCATTGCCTGCATTAAGATTTTGAAGCCTTCACTAATATCCACTGACTCGTCACAGAGGAGATCGAGTTTAGAGGTCGGCCAAAACCCCAGCAGTTCTTGCACTACAACCACTTGCACTAGACGAAGGATCGACCATTGGAAAGTATTGAGCAGCTGTGCGGCGCAACGACCAGGCCTACCCCGCCATCCTGGAGCCACACATCCGCGGGCCCTAGCTCATAACTAGGATCTGCCCAATGATCGCTATGTTGTTGAAGAAATCCTAGGTATGCAGAGAAATCAACGGAGGCTCAGCCCCGTAATGAGTGCGGACAAGCTCATAAGTTGCCGGATGAAGGGCTCGTTGGAGGGAATGACGATTCCGGTATCGACGACGCTTCGATCGCTGATGGGGGCGTGGATGTCAGTTAAGCCGAACAATGTGCTGATCGTGAGGACACGATAGTGTGAGGATGGCCGAGCTATTAACTCAACGAGCTATAAATAGGCCTTTGATTGTATCGAGAGGGAAGTAATTGACCCACTTTGAAAGGGTAAATACAGAGTTGGGGGGTGTGGGAGCGAGCATACAGGACAAAGCCTCTGATTGCTTTTAACCTGGCGAAGACCAGGACGATCCTTGTCCCTGTTCAATGCAAGTTGACATGCAGTCTCCACGTGATACCCCGGGATAGGTACTTTGGCACCCGCAAAGTACTGAACCAATGCATGCAGCGGCATCCTGAGAAAGGTTGGTGCAAGGCTAATAACCTTGCCGGAAAATAACCGTGTAGGTACTGCTATGATAATAAAACAAAATATACATCACTTCCAGCAAGAAGAAATAAAGGAATTGTTTAGTCAAGCCTCCATCGTTACGATTAACCTTAATGAAGCTAATTTAAACGCAGGTGCTGTATATTGCCCACCTATACACACAATTTCAAAATAACAATTCACGGATATTTCCAACCAGCTTGGACCAAGGCTTATAATTGCTGGAGATTTTAATGTCAAGCATATTGCTTGGGGGTTAAGGTTGATTACGCCAGGCAAGGCATTCGTCTTGTTCAGCAACATACTGCCCTACTGATGGCAACAAAACTAACAAAGCCGAAAGGCAGTAATACATGACAATAGTCACCCCAAGTTTAGCTTACAGTGTCCGTAGGGGACCAGTAAGTTAGAATATAATTTAAATAAGCTAGAATTTAAGTACCGTTTGTCTAGCAAGTAAGATAAATATAAAAAAAGAACAAGATAAAAATGTACGTAAAATGAAAAGAGCAACAAAACTCTTGACCTGGTCGATTCCTTCGAATTGCTTGCAGCCATCAAAGAAGCAAAATGCGAATTTCATTCGTCTTGTTCACCAACATACTGGCCTACTGATAGCAACAAAACTTCTGATTTAATTGATTTCTTCATTTCGAAATGAGTGTTCTCGAATTACATCGAGACGGACAGTATTGTTGATTTAACGTCTGACCACACTCCAATACTACTAAGATTGAATGCAGCTGTTCCCTAAAAGAACAGAAAACTATATCTTACTAACAAATAGACAGATTGGGAACAATTCCGAAAAGACCTTGACAGTCAAATTGAATTAAACGTTAAACTTCAAGATTGTGAAGAATTGGAACAACAATTTATCGAAACACTATAAAGCCAGAGATAAACTAGAACCAGCAGTCAATTACCTGATTGGGATTAAAGATCTAACCAAAGGCAGGCGCGAAGGTAGACGAACTTGGCACAGATCCAGACACCATAATAATAAAAAAAAGTCTTTAACGAAATGAGCATTCTAGTTAACAAATTAATTAAAGAACATAAACAGAGTTGTATAGATGAGTATCTAAGTGGACTAAGTCCGTCACCGGATACGGATTACTCTCTCTAGAAGGCAACACGTAAATTTAAGGGTTCCCTTATTCAAGTGCCACCTATAAAGGATGCGCAGGGGCAGTGGTACGCAAAACTGAAGATAAAGTTGAAATATTTGCACAACACCTGGCTTCAGTGTTCAAACCACACCACATCCACACTAGTATTTTTCCTTCACCCACGTATCAAACCGAACAAATAAATAAAGTAGTGACATCAATGGAGATTGTCCAAGAAATCGACAAAACTTTGAACCAAAAAAAGCACCAGGCATAGATAAAATATCACCTGGTATGTACAAGGAAGTACCTCGAAAAACTATCATTATGCTACCATATTTGTTTAATGTTTGCTTACGATTAAGATACATTCCGAATTCACGGTCCAGATAATAGTGCTCAAGAAACCAGATAAACCAGCAGGAGAAGTAACGTCTTATAGACCGACATCGCTATTGCCATCTGTTGGAGAGCGAGCAGCACACGACTGGCGACTGGCGGACTGAGCATCGGATATTTATACCAGTTACTCTCTTTGTTCCTATGACAGCATGCGAACCAGGGAACGGGGACGAAAAAGTGAATATAGGCAGTGGCAGTTGGGGAGTGCAGTACAATACAACGCAAGCACTGAGCAAGACAACAACGCCCGTCATCCAGAGCAGAGTCCGGCCTGGAGGTGCACAACAAAGAGATCAACAGATTCGGTCATTGTATTGCATTTAAAATAAAATAAAGGTTTCGAACAAATAAATGAGTTTACACCATCCATTTCAAAACTGTTTGAGACAAAACTCCTCAAGCGGCTCAAGCCACTCATCAATATTCCAGACTTTCAATTTGACTTTAGGAATAAACACTTAGCTATTGATCAGGTTCACCGTGTGACCACGGTAATAGAAAAGGCTTTCGAAGAAAAGAAATACTGCCCAGCCATCTTTCTTGAAGTCTTCCAAGCATTCGACAGAGTATTGCATGAAAGTCTTATATATAAAATGAGTAAACTGCTGCCAGCAAATTATTACCAACTACTCGAATCATACTTGTCTGATCAAACATTCAAAGTAACACATGAACGAACTCACTCTAGTTTCTCTCCAATAGAAGCAGACTTACCGTAAGGAAGTGTCCTGAGACCTTTCCTCTACTTACTATACACACCAGACATCCCAACAACCAAGAACACATTCATAGGCGCCTTTGCAGACGCTGCAGATATAATATCATATCATCAACATTGGTACTACAACCGAGATCAGTCTTATTTAGCAAGTCTCTCCACCGATCCCAATTTCGAGCCGATGTCACCCACTTTGGCACTCCTAGGCTCATTATATCACATGACGATAATAAAAGAAAAGATTCAGATCAATTGCAACAGACCCTGAACGAAATTAGCCAATGCAGCACTGATTGGAAAATTAAACTCGAGGAGATGAAATCTATTCACGTAACATTTACATTGCCACGATCAGATACGAGAGCAGGTCAATAAGTCCCTAGAAAATCTGAGATGGCGCTCTAGCATCGCTAATGGTCTGTTTTTAGTAAACATCATTCCTCACCAGGTATCTGTCAAATACAATATATAAATACCTTGTAGGTATCTGATAGGGTAGGTAGGGTAGGTCAATAAGTCCTTAGTAAAGCCTACGATGGAGTTCGTAGCATCGCTAATGGTCTGTTTTTAGTAAGCATCATTCTTCACAAGGTATCTGTCAAATACAATACATAAATACCTTGTAGGTATCTGATATTGTAGGTAGGGTAGGTCATTAAGTCCTTAGAAATGCCTACGATGGAGCTCGTAGCATCGCTAATGGTCTGTTTTTAGTAATCATCATTCCTCACTAGGTACCTGTCAATTATCAGTTGTTTTATGTTTCAAATTTGCATCATAAATTGGGTATGGAAAAAATATCTGCGAGATGGGTGCCGCATTTGCTCTCAACTGAGAACGAACGCAACAGCGTGGTCCTTCTAAGTCCCTTTTGGAGCGCATGCGTCGCAACCCAGATGAATTTTTGCACAGATTAATTACTGTGGATGGATACACCACTACACTCCAGAGACGAAAGAATAGTCAAAACAGTGGATAGTTAAAGGCGAACGGGTTCCAAAGAAGGCAAAGACGGTGAAATCAGCTGGAAAGGTTATGGCTACTGTGTTTTGGGATGTACGTGGCATTATCACCATTGACTATTTGGAAAAGAGACAGACGATAACTGAAGAGTATTATGCGTCATTATTAGGTCAGCTAAATGAGAAAATGAAAGAAAATCGTTCTCGCAATTAAAGAAAAAAAAAGACCTTTTCTCCCGGATAATGCACGAGGACATACGTGCGGAGTTTTAATGGCTAACATTGAGGAATTGAAGTTTGAATTGATAGACCCTCCACCGTATTCACCAGACATGGTCTCGAGTGACTTCTTTTTATTTACAAATAAAAAAAATGGCTCAGCCGACAACGGTTTCCATCAAATGAGGAGGTCATTGCACATACAAATGCTTATTTTGAGACACTACTACAACTTTTCTGGAGGCTTATAAAAGTTGGAGGGACGTCTGTCAAAGTGTATTTAACTAGAAGGAGATTACGTTGAAAAATAAAAAAATAGTTCCCCAAAAAATTTATTTTTATATCTTTTTCCAAAGACTTATTGACCTGCCCTCGTAGCAATATAACTAAGTATCTCAACGGATTTCCAGGTCCAAAGGGTGATCCTGCGAAATATCTCGGTATACACCTGGATAGCAGACTAAACTGGAGACATCAGGTGAAACAAATAAAACTGAAACGTAGCCAGGTCTATTAGTTTATCGGACATCAGTCTCGACTTAATCTATATTGTAAAAGATTGATCTATCAATCTATCATCTAGCCGATCGGGATGTACGGAATTCAATTATGGGGCTGTACAAAGCAATCCGCTGCACTTACTGCAAGGATAAAGAGGGTAATCTGATCACCGATTCTGAAGGCATTCTGGAGCGATGGGAAGTACACTTCAATGAATTACTAAATGGTCAGCTCACAGAAGAATTGGAGGCTCCACTAATGCAAGATCGAGACCAAATGCTGCCGCCACCAAGCATTGAGGAACCATTAAAAGCCGTAAGACAGTTCAAATCAAATAAAGTCCCCGGAGCTGATGGCATACCAGCTGAGCTGATCAAACAAGGAGGGACAGCTTTACATCACGCAGTTCATGAGATCGTGGTGCGCGTATGGGAGCAAGAGGAGATGCCGGAAAATTGGCGTCGTGGTATAATTTGCCCCATACATAAGAAGGGTGATATAACACTGTGCAGTAACTATGGAGGTATAACATTGCTGAGTACCGCTTATAAGATACTCTCCACTATCCTACAAGATCGGATAGCCCCATACGCTAAAGTCGTCATTGGTCAATATCAGTGTGGCTTCATGCCAGGCAAATCAGCAATTGATCAGATATTCACCCTTAGGCAGGCGATGGAAAAATGTCTGCAATTTAAAATTCCATTATATTTATAGACTTTAAGGCCGCCTACCACAGCATAGCCAGGGTAGAACTATATATTGCCATGAGAGAGATCGGCATTCCAAGCAAATTGATACGACTTTGTAGGTTGACCATGACCAACGTAATTAGTCAAGTAAAAATAGCGGGATTGCTGTCCAAACCAATAAACATCTTTAATGGACTACGACAAGGAGACGGTCTGGCCTGCCTCCTCTTCAACCTGGCGTTGGAGAGAGCAATCCGTGACTCTGGCGCCTCAACTAGAGGGACTATTGTCACCAAGTCCAGCCAAATACTTGCGTACGTAGATGATATTGTCATAATCGGTAGATCAGATTCGGCTGTACAGGACTTCTTCACCCAGATCGACCAGGCCGCACAATAACTGGGACTGCACATTAATGAGGGAAAAACGAAGTAGATGGTGGCAACTTCTGCGAAGAGAAGACCTAACGTTGGTCAAACTATCAAGGTAGTGGAGTACGAATTTCAAGTAGTGCAATTCTTCAACTACCTTGGGTCAATAGTATCAGCCGATAACAATATGGAAGAAGAAATACGCGAACGGCTGATCAAATCCAACAGAACCAACTATGGTCTAGCATCATCATCGGCACTACAACCGGAAACCGATCTTGGCCTTATTTAGCAAGTCCTGAGGCTTGTTAAATTTTCCATGATAATTTGTTTGTCCGGGCAAGGTCATTAGTCTTGCGCCAGAGGCTCCCCGACGGGGAATCTAACCCCGGTCTCCCGCGTGACAGGCGGCGATACTAACCACTATACTATCGAGGAGCACTATGATCTATCAAGGCTCTTTAAATCCCGAAATGTATCCAAAACATCCAAGCTACTACTGTACAAGACCATAGTCTTACCAGTACTCATGTACGGATGCGAGACCTGGGTGCTCAATAAAAGGCACTCTGAACTCTTTGCCGCGTTCGAGAGGAAGATCTTAAGGAGAATTGTTGGCCCCGTATGTGAGGGAGACGATTCCGGAAACGCTACAAGCATGAGTTGTACGCGATCCACCTTGAAGCTAATGTTGTAAGAAAAATCAAGCTCGGTAGACTCCGGTGGGCTCGAATGAACGAAGAAGAACCTGCCCGGAAAGTCCTTTGTGGCGGGATGTATGGAAAGCGGCAGCCTGGCAGACCTTATCTGCGATGGAGAGATGGTGTGAACCCGGATGCTCGGAGCCTGGGACTGCCAAACTGGAGGACATCGGCTCGAAATCGGGACCGGTGGAGAGACTTGCTAAATGAGGCCAAGACTGGATTTCGGTTGTAGTGCCGATTATGACGATGAAATACAGAGATGATCGAATAAATGGCGCGTTTCACTTTATTTTGGTGTAGCACAGTAAAGAATCGTCCATAACCCAGGTAAAGTTTTTTTTTTTACAAGTTTTAACTTTGTGCACTAGTCTTGCTAAGGAAAACGTCAGCGGGATATCTAAGAATTCAGGATTATTAAAAATAGAGCGTCAGATGAAAGAACAACGTGTTTTCACTGTTAAGCAATATTTTAAAATTTAATTTTAATATATAGGGTTTTCAATAAAGCCTTGACAACTTTTTTTTCGGTAGTAAATTTTTATAATTTGCAGACGTTGTTCGTTCGTGTACTTAACCACGATGAAGATGTTGAGTTTACTGAATAAATTGACAGTGACAGTTCGATGATTAGTGAAAGGGTGCGTTCACAAATTAAATTCAAAGTTGTCAACTCCCTATTGTATAACCCTAGGGTTTTCCAATAGGAACTTGACAACTTTTGTTCGGTAGTAAATTTTTATAATTTCCAGACGCTGTTCGTTCGTGTACTTAACCATGATGAAGATGTTGAGTTTACTAAATAAATTGACAGTGACAGTTCGATGATTAGAGAAAGGGTGCGTTCACAAATTAAATTCAAAGTTGTCAAGTCCCTATTGTATAACCCTATATAATACATATTAATGGTTTGCAGATACGGTTCTCAATCTTCATACGAAATATGATCGACAGAGTGTTTTGACTTCCAGCATAGTGTGTTAACTTCAACGATTGTTTCAGGGATCAATTCAGGGGAACTGAATGAATTAGTGCTCAAGCCATCCTTCAACAAGCCGGGTAGCAAAACATCGAATCAATATCTCAAGAGGGTCATGTAATAGCATAAGCTACACAGGCTAAAAAACAATGCAATTACAGCATTTTCATTTTGGTGATTCTAATATTAAGTAGGATTTTTTTCCTAGGAGTGCTTTGAAATCTGAAGCTAATGCCAACAATCACACGTCCATCAATGCCTTAAAGGCACAAATTGAACCTTGTGCAAACAAAGCCATATTTATGGAAAACGGTGATGGACAATTTCGACAAAAGTATCCTGACAAAACGGAGGAACCCATTGACCCGATTGCCTTCCATACATAACCTTATCTGGTGTACAATATGATTCACAAACAAATTGCAATTTATAATTCCTCCTAACTACCCGTCATATACACACCTATGTTAACCTTAAGTATCCTGGTCTTAACCTAGTTTTAAATTAGAATTGAGTTAATTCCTAGCTTGTTTTTTAAGTCGAATAAATGGATTTTATCCTCACCAAATCTAAATCTAGAACTTTATATCTTCAATCAATTCTTGCGTGAATTTTGGATTACCTTTTACAAATGCAATTCGGAGAGAGACAATGAGGCATTTCAAACACAAAAAACGCAAATGGGAGAAGGCTCGGATCGAAAAAATCCTAGAAAATTCTAGGGCAAAGAACATCAGAGGTATGTATGTCGGCAATAAATTCAATTAGAAATGGCTACCGAGGGAGAGCCAAAATAATTCGAGACGCAAACGGCTGTCTGGTCACAGAAACAAACAATATCGTGACAAGATGGAAGCAGTACTTTGAAAACCTGCTCAATGTACGCACCTATCAACCACAGATAAATGCACCAAGCGTACATACAGCCGAGCCTCAAATCCCAGAGCCGTCTCTCAACGAAGTTGTAAACGCAATAAAGCGATTGAAAAACAACAAGGCTCCCGGAGTTGACTCCATACCGGCAGAGCTTGTGAAGCATGGAGGAGAGACAACCGCTCGAAAGATCCACCAGCTCATCCAAACAATATGGGATAAGGAAGTCACTCCGGAAGAATGGAAAACCTCAATAGTCATCCCCATTTTCAAAAAAGGCGACAGATCTGACTGCGAAAACTACAGAGGAATATCATTGCTCCCAACCGCATACAAAATATTAACAAATGTTATTCTGGCGAGAATCACACCGTACGCAGAAGAGATACTGGGAGACTACCAATGTGGGTTCCGTAGGAACCGGTCAACAAGCGACCAAATGTTCACAATAAGACAACTGCTGGAAAAGAAGTGGGAATACGGAGAGACGGTTCACCAACTGTTCGTTGACTTCAAAAAAGCCTACGACTCAGTCGCAAGACAGAGACTCTACCATATTCTAGTTGAGCTGGGAGTCCCAAAAAAATATGCCGCCCTCACTCAAATTTGCATGAACGAAGACAAAGGGCGAGTTAGAATAGAAAACCACCTCTCAGAACCATTTGAAATCCGCGACGGACTAAAGCAGGGAGATGGTCTATCACCGTGTCTTTTTAACCTTGTGCTCGAGTATGTCATCAGAAAGGTACAAGACGACAACATGGCCGGATCATCACTTAACGGGGTCACACAAGTGCTCGCATATGCGGATGACATCACCGTTCTGGGCGATAATCTAGAAACTGTTAGTAAAAACTGTGAAATCATCATGCAAACGGCAGAAGAGGTGGGCCTAGAAATAAATGAAGACAAAACAAAATACATGATTACGGCGAGAGCAGGTGGACCTCAGAGAACACATATAAACGTCAGAGGTAAGATATTTGAAAAAGTTAAAGAATTTAAATATCTGGGAACGATACTGACGGCCAGTAACGAAATGTCGAAGGAAATTGGCACGCAGTCAGTAAACTGCTGAAATCCAGACTGCTATCACGTAACATAAAGCTCCGTGTCTATAGAACCATAATCATGCCGATTGTTCTATATGGATGCGAAACATGGGCTCTCACAAAACGGGAAGAAAACAAATTCCGCGTATTCGAGAATAAAGTTTTGAGAAGCATCTTTGGAGGTAAATATGACGAGGAGGCAGGACAATGGAGGAAACTCCACAACTACGAATTGGAACAGCTATATCGCAAACCTACAATAGTGGGAGTAATCAAGTCGCGAAGATTAAGATGGGCCGGACACGTGGCGCGAATGGGGAACGATAGGACCGTGCATAGAATTCTTGACGGTAGACCAACGGGAAAGAGACCGGTGGGAAGGCCGCGACGGAGATGGGAGGACAATGTTAGGTTTGACCTTGAGGAGATCGGACCGAATGGTCAAGCGTGGAAGGAGAGTGCCCAGGACAGGGAACGGTGGCGAAGCCGAGTCAGTGAGGTCATGAACTTCCGGGTTCCTACAGGCCAATAAATAATAATAATAATAACTTTTACAAATGCATATAAAAAAGGCAGCGATTGTAGCGCCATCTCTTAGGACTTATCAAACACTCGCACTAGATAAGATTAAATAGAGTAAACATCAAAACACGTATAACCACAGTACAAATGATTTCTTCACAATAAAAATAGATTTTTAGACCATTTAATATAAATAATTGCAATTAAAATATGAAAACATAAGTTTAGTGTATTTCATAGCAGCTGTGAGTGTTTATAGTTTATTTTAGGTATTTTAAAGATTTATGAGAAAGTAATACAAATCCAATCGAAAAACAAAGATTTGTTTAAACTATAAATCACAAAGATAAATGAGAAAATAAATTATAAACAAAAATAAAAAAGAAAATAATGAAATGATCATTTTAAAAGTTTATTATTGTTAGTTGTTTTCAATTTAATTCTAATATGTAATTCAAAGCGGAAACCAACTTTAAGCTTACTGTAAATACAATATGTATACATCAACTTCCTGTGGATAATTTATAAATTATGTTTATATGTTTGTATAATGTTCTTTAAATGTTATTTACATCATATATCCTGTTAATAGTCTTCAGTGTTTTATACTTTTCTTTTCGTTTATTTAGTGCACCTAATTAGCACACGATTGCTTTTTTTTTCTTTGTTTTTGTAATATTTTTCTACTACGAACTAAAAGGTTAAATTTAAATAAAATTAAAGCTGAACATGATGACTTAGAATCTAAGCAATACATAAAAATGACGTCCGATATGCATAGTGTTTAAATTGATTTTATTTAAATTAAAAAAAAATTGCTCTTGTCTTTAATTGAAGTTTATAAAGCTATAATGCGTTTTTGTTGTTACATTTTTTTAGACCCATTATGATATTATTAAATATATATTTATTTCAAATTGTATTTTGTTTTATTTTGATTCGTGTTTTATAATGTTTTATTTGTATTTTATATTAATACTGCCAATCTTTTTATTTTTCTCACTTTTTGTGAACCGTTGTATAACACTTTTTATACCTTGTATAATTGTTTATCAGTTTTTCTTTCCTTCTTTCAGTATTAATGCTTAAATTTGAATGACTTGTTTCCAAACGCTATGCCTGTTTTTCTTGTAAAAGAGAAAAAAATAAATTCCCTTTAAAAATATGAACAAAGACAAAAGCAACGGGAAGAAATTAATTGAATTATCTTTAACTAACAAACCAGTCTTAGTTAAATATTTTCGATTTAATTTGCCCTTTTTATATACCCCTCAATAATTTGTATTTTTATAATTACAGTAAAATGTCAGCACTCTGATTGCGCGAATTGTAGAATCAAATAAATAAATTATCAATAAAACGTTTACAGCTGTTACTGTTATATTTTTTAGAACAGTTCAACAAGAAGAGGCGAATTCAGAGATGCTAATAAATTAATTTAAATGGAATGAAATATGAATCAAATAACAAGAAATAGGAAGAGTAGATGAAATCAAGAAGTTACGGAAGTCTTCAGCTGGTATGTATTCTTCATAAATAAACAACATAGATTTATTTTCCATTATATAAAAATTGTATAGAAAACAAAATACGAAAATATAACAAACAATTAAAAAGGACTTGAAGATTTTCTAAGAGACCTTATAAATAAATATATTTTATAGCACAAACACAATCGTGAATGTTGGAAAAAAAACAACACAAAAAAACAACCGACAAAATAGAATGTATGTTATTGATATGAAATTACAAAACACAAAGTGTGTACATGACTTTTTTTGTTGTATTTCTGCGTGGGTGATTTGAATAGTTTGATTTCGTGGTGTTAAACAATACAGCTAATGAAAAAGGTAATAAAAAAAATAGACAAAAAAAAAAACACTATGACGGCAACATTTCAAATCACCTCACGTACTTTTATAGTCTTATTTACAGGATTATACACGAGCAATATCTTTGTTCACAATACTTTTCTTTGCGTTCATTTTTTTTTATTTCACCTTTTTTAATTTAATTTAAACTGATGAGAATTACAACGAAATTGCTAAAAACGCAACATGTTTTACAGTAATACTAATTAATATTAGTGTATAAATTAATTTTTCATAAACCAGTTATTCCGTGTAGAAGCACAACAATATTAAGATTTTATAATTAACTACGAGTAATAAGTTCGAACACAACAAATGCTAAAACTAATTCAAATTGTTAGAAGTTTTCGTTTTCTTCTTTTGGATTTCCTTTTTCTCTTTATTTTTCTTGTCTTGTTTATTTTGCTATTGAATAATACAGCAATCGCCATCTTAAAAAATATCTCCAAGTTTCTAATTTTAATGAATTTTGCTTTTTTAATATTTCTTTTTCTTATTTTTTAAATACTTCCTTTCCTATCTTAAACATAGGTACAATAATTGCCTGCCCTTTTTCTTGTTTCGTTTTTTTACTTTTTTTTCTCTTTTCTTTTTGCAATTATATTTATGCTACAATTACAATAAAAATACTCATGTCTGAACTGAGAAGTAAAACGTCGTTTTAGGTTTGCTTTAAAACTTCATCCTTATAGCCTCAAAGCTCTGGTATGTCACCTTTTACAGGATATAGCAAAAGACCAGACTTAATCAGGCCGGTATATAGGCGTTTTGGGTATAAATTCGATTTGAATGACATATTCCATCATCGAACTAGAATCACATTGTTGCTTATTCAGTCGCCAGTGTAGACCAAGTTTATGATATAAATGACTGTTTTCCCATTCGAGAAGTTTGTCTAACATTATTTGCGTCTGAAATGAATATACCAATTAAAAATATTATATTATATACGAATTCAACAAGTAAAAGTTAACGTGAACCACTATTTATACATTAAGGTGAGGTTCTCATCAGGACCGACTTTTTTTCATTTGTTTTGTGGTAAATTATATGTAGAATATATTCCCAAAACCGTTTGTTTGCTTACAATTTTTGTTTAAATTATGGAACAAAAACTATACCCACCTTTTTAGTCGAAAATGGAAATCTTACATCAATATTTTTGAATTGTGCGTCCATATGTCCACACTATGGTAAGTAGAGTTACCAAAAGTACCACCAGGTGTCGCATGTATGCTATGACCCCGGAAAAATTCGAGAGTACGACTCTATACACAGAACAATCGTTAATAAAATCTTTACAGCGTTTCCTGAAATATCTTGTTTAACCAAGCTGTTGGGCCAAGATTTCTCAAAAACTACTTGACGGATCGTTTTGTTCTTTATTTATTTTAAAGTAGATTCAAGTCATTGGAGCCCCTACTCCAATCAAGATGATATATCCATATACATTTTTTAATATTCATCTCCCGGGAGATGCGAACCTATAGCGCCGATATGGCGCCCCGAGATGCTACCAAATAACTGTTGCAGTTCTTTTTGAACAGTTACAGGTTGTGCCCTGTGAGTAGGGCGTTAGAATATACTTACAGTTAGGCCAGCTTGTCGTAAGAGGCGACTAAAGTTCGAGTGGTAGGTGGGGTCCCAACGCCCTGTCGCCCGGTGAAATACCACCCCATAGCTATAGGCTCCGTGAAATCATCGGGAGAAATCCCTGGCCATCTTTCGGGGCTTGGCTGATGGCCCGGTTCGAGTCGGCCCCGAGGTGAGATACCACCCCGTCACGCTGTGCATTCCGCGATATCGCCGAGAGAAATCTTCGGCGGTGTTTCGGATGTGTGGCTGAAGGCCCGGACTGACACGAAGATAAGTCATGATGGTGTGGCGGTTTCAATAACGCCACCGCTCGCCTTTTCCAGGTACGACACCTAACTCCCCCCTAGGGCATACAAAAAGCATAAAAACACGCAATTGTGACAGTTCCAGGGAACGCCGCTACTAACCTTTTCCAATTGCCAACATAAAAGTGTTCCTAAGAATCTAAGCTAATAATTTGCGCTAAGGCAATAAGCATATACACCAAATAATAATTTTCCTAAGGGCATGGTTACTTTAAACGCACCATGTTCCCTAAAAGCAATTTGGTCGCACCATCCGCAAACCAACATCTCTCGAATCATTTCGATACATAAAACTCGTAACTAACTCGTGTGGTACGTTCGGGAGATATTTCTTCCCTTTCTTGTTGACCTACAAGCACATCGGTCGATAAACCGATCGACGAGCATCAACATCCTATAAGCATTACCCCCAGGGACATGCCTGCATACAAGGCAGCATATTCCTGCGAATCCAATTCGGTTACGATATAACGTAACCGATATGAATCCTCAAACTTGTCCATGCACACAGAAAATATATAGTATTTCCCACACACGTGCATGGCAAGTCACATCAGAGGACACCAGCAGCGTGCGCCCGATCAGCATGGATCCCTTACGCAGTACCAATCGGATACACATTTCCTTTTATGGAATTATTATATTCACGGTTCGCATGCTCATGGACGCAGCATGAGCGTGCAAGGTAACCGTATCTGTGTGAGTGCACATCCTCTCCGCGACCATCATCTAAGATCATCATCCCTTATTGATCAGTGAAGCGATGGATGGAATTTGGTATTCTGTCGTTTCGGTGGCAATCACCAATCTTAAAACATGTCAGGGGGAACATCATGCAGATATGATATATAATGGAACTTTAAGAGGTTCGTCATCGCATAACCGGGCTCGCTCTCGAGGCTCTGCTCACGCTCGACTGGTGACGGCATTTTGTAACATCAGGGCATCGGTTTCACCAATACCAATGTAAACGCCGTCCACCAATATTTGCAAACAACGAAACCTGATATCCTTGCCCTAACTGAGACCCAGGTCGATTTGTCAACTGATTGGACATATCTTCGTTGCTCCGGATACGACTTACATTCAAGATTCCGTTTTAAGGGCAGAGTCTGCGTCTTCACGCGGTCCGATCTAGCTTGCCAGAGGATGGAGGCGTTGGAACCCAATAACATGGACATCATATGGTTGAGGGTTGTGCTGAGGAATTCTGTTCAATTTCTCTGTTGTCTTTACCTCTCCCCGAACGACGATCGACCGGCGACATTTTTCGAATATCTTTCACATACCGTCGACTGGATACAGATCAACCACCCAGCTTCTGAAATTGTTGTCCTTGGCAATTTTAATGTGCAAAATTCCGGCTGGTTGGTACATTCTAACAGAACCGACGAAGCTGGGAGACTTGCGGAGATGTTAGCTGTTAGCCATAACTTGACTCAACTCGTGGATGAACCCACGCGAGTGCCGGATGCCCGAGACGATTATGCGAAAACCCTGGATCTGTTTTTGACATCCGAACAGAGTGTTTATACCGTAGAGGTTTCTGGGCCACTGGGAAACTCTGATCACTGCCTGATATCTGTCGCGCAACCACTTGTATTTCAAGCGAATAACCGGCCTAGGTAGCTTCGCTATGTGAGATTTCTTCGCATCCTTTCCATGGTCGGAGGTGTGATTCGGAGACTCCTATGTTAACGCTTGCGCGGAGTCGGTCGCACAGATTATTCTTCTCGGGATGGAGATCTACAACATTCCACATTCCATCAACCGAAATTCATCTGATAAACCGTGGTTTGACAAAAAATGCGAGCAGATTACAGCGGTAAATAATAGAGCTTTTAAGCAATGGCGCTCTAATCCCACCGATGTTAACAGAACGAATTTTGTTAGAATCAGAAACGCATGCAACCAGGCGATTGATACCGCGAAGAAAGTTCACAACGACAGACTGACCAATAAACTCATTCGGTGCCCGACTGGTTCGCGCTCCTTATAGTCAATGGCAAAAGCTGTCAGCAGTAACTTCGCTTCCTCCTCTTTCCCTCCGTTGGCGACAGACAGCGGGACATTGGACACAAATTCAAAGGATAGAGCTGATGTGTTCGCGAATTTATTTTCCGTGAATTCAAATCTCGATCCCGGTCTTTTGGAGCCACCTGTGATCCCGCCGGTACGGTCTTCCATGCGGGATGTAAGATGTCGCCTGCGTACTATTCAACGTATTCTACGTGAAATGGACTGTAGGAAGGTAACCAGCCCGGACGGAATACCACCAATAGTCCTTAAGAACTGTAACCCAAAACTATCGCCGACTCTTCCGCTTATCTTATGCACGGAGGACCTTTCCTGCCTGCTGGAGAATCGCTCGAGTTCAGCCAATCCCAAAGATGGGAAAAAAGAAACAATTAAGAGCACATCGTGTGCGATATGATTATCAGACGAAATTAGGTCTATGTAGTGGGATACTACAGGCGTGGTATAAAGCATTGAAAGAGCGCCGTGAAGTAGTTGAAAACTTGTCTCATCCTGGGCGGCATAGATTAACTATTGCTTTAGAGAACTTTCACAAATATTGTCCATCTCTCACGAATGTTCTCACACTTTAGTAGATGTTTTGTACAAGAGAAACGGCCAATATTGTCGAGACGTCTCACAACGATGGGAATTGTTTGTTTCTGAAACCCCGATGATAACGCATGCGCAGTGTTCATCATCGTAAATATTCTCGTCGGCAGGGAACTGTATTTTCTACATTGTATAAAATGAGAATCATCCGGCGAAGCTTGGTTTTTTAAGAAATGTGAGATGATCAAAACTATCAAAAACTAAGCTTTTAAACTGTGGCGTTCTATTGCAATGATTATGAAGGGGGGATTTTTTCCTGAAAGAAAGGAAGCTTAGAAACATGGATGAAAAGAAGTCGTCGTGAGCTGAATTTCCACCTGAAGCTGATATCAGAGCATGTGTGGTTCTAAATTACACCGGCTGAAAATTCTTACTGGGCTCCTCGATAGTATAGTGGTTAGTATACCCGCCTGTCACCCGGGAGACCGGGGTTCGATTCCCCGTCAGGGAGCCTCTGTCGCAAGACTAATGACCTTGCCCAGAAAAAATAAATCATTATGGAAAATTTAACAAGCCTTAGGACTTGCTAAATAAGGCCAAGACCGGTCCCCGGTTGTAGTGCCGATGATGACGATGATGATGATGAAAATTCTTACTATTGTACAATAAATATAAAATTTAAGAGTTCACTCTCTGAACGCGGCCACTGGTGATTTCTTGTCAGTTTATGAACATTCATTAAACTGTAAAAGTGACAGAAAGCAACAACAACAGAGACACGTTAATCATTTAGAATTTAGTAGACATTTCGATAGCGTCGGTTTTCGTTGTTATTTCTTGGGCATGAGTCAGTTGACTTCGACCACTCACAGAGAATGGTAGATTCGGTGTCGCAAAGTGATGGTTTGCATATTATGTTTAAGGCGATAGTCGAGTGCTAAGTTTCGGTGCAATATATGGAGACAATTTGAAAGATTCATTTCATTAATTTGTTTTAATAATATTAACTTATTTGAATATGATTAAGTAACATTAACTTTTACTAAAAGCCAATTTAAGTACAATGAATTAAAATATAATCAATTGTTTGTACTCACTCTTTTACTTAGGCATATAACCGGCCATAAGGAGCATCCCAGAGTGCAGCAGCAACATACGCATCCGCAGAACAACCACTTTACATTGACAGGAAGAGTCTTCTTTAGAATACTGTTTATTCGGCTTATAGTTGCTTTAAATTCTTCAGGTGCCACACGAGAGACCAAACCCGATGGGAATTCTGAATTAAAGCGATTACTGAGACCAAATCTAAAATAAATAGAATTAAAACTTTCGATATAATACGATTGTAATATTAGTAATTGAAAAGGTTAGAAATACACAGTGAAAAAGGTATAAAATGCTTTCAAACCTATCAGATATAGCTAGAAGGAGTGGGGATGGCAAGTTGAAGCCTTACTCTCCGAACTTGTAGACAAAGTGATGGATATGGGGAACGATCTTGCTCTAATGGGGGTTCTTACGACACCAAAGCTATAAGGTTGGCCGCTATGTAATTGCCGATTTTTTTAGATAAATAAAACACATTCTTTTAAGTACAACGAATAAACTTTAATCAATGATATGTTTTCCATTTTGTTCGGTGACCCTTTACCATCTTTCTGGCAGCTTCATAGTTCCACATTCGTAGAACTTCTGACGTCTATCGGCAAAAAACTGAATCAAGTCCGATTTCACAGCACGAATTTCATTGGACGTTTTACCATCCGAAGAGTTTTGCAAAGATCGAAATAAATGGTAATCTGATGGAGCAAGGTCAGGGCTACATGGTGAATGTAACATCAATTCCAAACCAAGCTCGCATAATTTTTGGCCAGTGACCAAAGATGTATGTGGCCTAGCGTTGTCCTGGTAAAAAATGACACCTTTTCGATGGATCAACTCTAGCTGTTGATCGCTGTATTTAATCTGCCCAGTTGTTGACAATACACATCCGAATTGATCGTTTGATTCCCAAGCTCAAAATACACCACACCTTTCCAATCTCACCAAATTGAGGACAAAATCTTCCTTTGGTGGATATCGGCTTTCGAGGTGGATTGACTCGTGAAGCCTGGACCAAGATCGTTTTTGATTGACGTTACCGTAAAGAACCCGTTTCTCATCGCCACTGATGATTTGTTTCAAAAAAGGGTCGGATTCATTGCGTCTACGATGCAAATCGCAAGCGTTGATAAACTTCGTTAAATGAATTTCTCTTAAATCATGCGGCACCCAAACATCAAGCTTTTGAACGAGTTTCATACGTTATAAATGTTTCTCAATCCCTGTATGTGACACATTTAACTTGTTTGCTATCTCTCGTACAGTTACATGGCAATTCGGCTCGATTATGACTTTAATTTGATCATCATCAAGCTCACCTGGTCGACCTGATTGTTGTTCATCTTTCAGTGAAAATCGTCGGAATGAAATTTGTCAAACCAATTCCTGAACTGTCTTTCTTTTAAGGATTCTTTACCATATACATCACGTAATTTTCTTGCAGCTTGCGCGGCGTTCTTTCCTTTACGGAAATAAAAAAGTAAAATATTACGAAAATGCTGGTTTTTGCACTCCATATTAAAACTGACGCCAAACTAATAATACCTTTTCACAAAAATACGCGCAATTTGCTTCTAAGGCAAAGTAAGACGAGTAAGACTGACAGCTAACAAATGTCAAAAGAAAAAAATATCTCATTGACAGAAGCCATTAAAAAATTTGGCCAAAGACATCTATGTGTGAAATCGGCAACTACTTAGTTGCCAACTTGATATATCAAACCATACAGCCAAAGTTGAAGATAAGGTCAGCCCTGTGCTTGACAACGTCTCCTTGAATCACTGTGATGCTATAATACCGATGAACTGACACCCATCGTTCCTCTCCCGGACGTGGAACAACCCACCTCAGCTGAGAAGGAACCAGCGATTATTATACTCCCGACCACGCACACCGCTACAGTACATCGGTTCGGATCAACATGGGCCCTTTACGAGTGGAACGTGAAGCTTCGTAAGTTGGGCAATAATAACCTCTACACCTTTATTATTCCCGGCATCCCCAAAACCGCTGACGCTTCTTGGGTGTCCAGCTTCTTCCTCGACAATTTCGCCATTCGCATCAAAAGCGTCAAAAACATTCCAAAAGCCAACTAATTCCGTTTCCACATTCCATCTCCATATGAATGGCTCTTCATCAGCCTAGATAGAACCACACTAAACATGGGCAAATATGTCATTACTAAAGACGAAATCAATGACGACAACACATTCAATCATAACTATAACCACTACTAACCGTCTCAACCCTAACCACAATTCCCTCATATTCCCCACTAAACCCTCACCAAGCCAAAACCATATTTCCCACCGCAGCCGTTCATCCAGTCCACCTGGTTTGCCCGTTTTTACTCCCCCCTCAAAATCTCATAACCGACTCAAGCTTGGAAACGGACTCACTTCTAAATCCGCCCGTAAATCAGTTTCCTTTAAGTCTAATTCTATCCATCGTGCCATCCCAAACTAAACCCCAGAATCTCTCCCTCTTTTCGACCTCAGAACAGGAATGAAGTATCCCAACTTCATCAGCTGCCACTCTCATATCACGGCCATTCTAAGAGCAAGTCCATCTCCTCTCATTTCAACTTCTTCTCATCCGACCACAACTTCAAGTTCAACTCGCCCAGTATTCGACCCGCTTCTTAAAAATCACTCTGCAAACTATTAACTCGTCTGATTGTTGCTACACGGTCTCTAGACGGAGAAATAAAGACACCTATGAAATAGTACGTCCCTTCCTGGCCTATCTCCATGACAAACCGGACACTGTATTTCGAAGGCAATATTAAAACCAGCGTTATGGTCGCCATTCAACAAGAAGATTACCCACTTATGTTATAACGTTTTGAAATAATAGTGAAGAAGAACGTGTGATTCGAACTGACGCTATGACAGTTTGAATCACCAACAATTGTACCTAAGCGTTACCCATCAGGCTACTGGCCGTGTTTAGAATTTAATTTTTAAACTCGAGTATACGCCACTGATGTGAATTGTTATGTTATCGCTTGGTATACGGCTCTGATGTATTCTCTTATTCGATTTTTCGTTCGGTGCTCTTCACTATTTTGCTTGTGAATTGTGTGTGTATCTGTTAGAGTCGCCACAATGTCTCCAGACTTCGTAAACTTTTCCTCAAATTTCATGTAAATCTGAACAGCACATAAAGTATCTAAGGGCTTCTGGCTTTCGGTCAATACGTTCACTCCATGTGTTTACATGTATATCGCGATGACGTTGCTAATCAACCTACCATTGACTCCCCTTGCCGCAGTGTGCTCATAGCCATCCAAGGTAACCTTGACTCAACCCTCGTCACTATATCCTCCTGCCCAACCTCGATTATGTCTCTGTCAAAATAAAATTACCCCGCAAATCAATATACGTCATCTGCTTCTACAGTTTGCCATCCCAGCCCATTGAACCGTATGAACTAGCAATTAAAGCTATCGACCACATTATTGAGACAAGCGATTTTCGGGACGATATCGTTGTTTTTGGCGACTTTAATCTTCCACATCTACAATGGACGCTATCAGATGACCATTGCTTCTACACCACTACCCCTCTAGTGCCAAGGAATGCCTCTTCATCGACCACCTAACTGATTCAAGCCTGCATCAAGTTATTAATGTCGCAAACCACATGGGCAGACAATTAGACCTTATTTTCACGACAGACCCTGTTAATTCCCCAGCAGCCCTCTCTCCCCTTGTTCTGGCTACCATCGACAATCACCACCCTGTTCTTACCATGTCTTTTTTCCATAACTCCGCAGTGCAGTCCACCCTACCCCGTGACCTTTACACATATGACTTCCAAAAACGAACTTTCGCCGTATTAACGATTACCTCAACAAAATGTCATTCAATTTTGATCATCTGACGGTAGAAGATGCTACCACCAATCTGCACACCGAAATTTTTAAATCAATTTCCCTTTTCGTTCCCAATTCCAGGCGCAAAAACCCTACCTCCACAGCTCCTTGGTTTAATCGCAAGCTTCGTTCGTTACGTAATAAAAGGAACAAGTTATTGGCTACCTTCCTCCGTAATCGCGACTACTCCAACTACCTTGGCACTTATCTCCAATTCAACGAACTCTAGAATAGCTTTACCAAAACTACCTAACAAAAACTCAGGTCAACCCAATAATTGACCCAAAAATTTTTTTCCAATTTATTAATCACAAACGTAAATCCAATACCACCACCCTCTTATTTAACTTGGACACCTCAACGGATTCACGTGTCATTGCGAACCTCTTCGACTCCTTTTTCAACAATCCTTCATTGACGACGCTTTCGTTTCCGATCTCACCTATTTCAAATACTTACCAAATTTCTCCCACGGTCTATTTCTTTCTCAATTTATTGATCCACCCATGATTGTAAACAAACTAACCCAACGAATTCAATGCTCCCCCGTTCGCTCTTCCCCTCTTTCGACTATCTTCAATCTGACGCTTTCTCAAGGGGAATTCCCTAATATTTGGAAAACCTTGTTCATCATCCCCGTGCATAACACCAAAGGCAACAGTACCCGAAAAGTCGTTGAACGAATTACATTGATCGTCGCTCGTCGGAGTCTAACCGCCGACGAGTCAGCATGTGGGCTTCTGCCTCATGATCCGTACCATCGGATCAATTGTGCAATCCGTTTAGGGTATCTTAAGTAAACACAAGATACCCAATTATACTATCGATTCGCGCGTCAAGTCTTCTGTGGGATCCGAAGTAAACAAACGTGTGGCGACTCTAACAGATGCACACGCAATTCACAAGCAAAATAGTGAAGAGCACCGAACGAAAAATCAAATAAGAAAATACATCAGAGCCGTATACCTTAGCGATAACATAACAATTCACATCAGTGGCGTATACTCGAGTTTAAAAATTAAATTCTAAACACGGCCAGTAGCCTGATGGGTAACGCTTAGGTACAATTTTTGGTGATTCAAACTGTCATAGCGTCAGTTCGAATCACACGTTCTTATTCACTACGAGTATTATTTCAAACGCTATAAACGTATCTCCACACACGCGCCCGATTGCAGCACTGAGTTATTTGTGAATCTAAAATAAACAAAACGGATCTCCGAGCATGCGGAAAGTGTGAAAATATACACGCGAGTGAAGTGCAGTGCGGGAAAATTCCCTGCTCTTTCCTTTCCTTGTGGCTGTTTTTGCTTTTTTCACACCCCTGTTGCGTCCTTCAGGCATCGATACTCTCGACTGATTTATAATCTTTGAAAAGTTTTTGGTGTCTGATTGAGATAGTGTTCGTCATGGAAAGGATGTGACTTGGATTTCGGCACGGATGTAGTGGGACATCTATTACAAGGGGTTAACACCTGTAGTGGTTGCTTTCGCTTATCTATCGCAGGTTCCGACTTGTATCCTTTCCCGAGGCGGTACTGGTTCTCTGTGTCGCCATTTCAATGGAACGGGGATTTCACGTCGATCTTTGTAACATTCGCGGCCTAAGATGCAATTTCTCCTCTGTGTCTGCCCACGTCTATAACCAGAAACCAACAATCCTTGCACTTAGCGAGACCCAGGTAATAACTGATGCAGATATTTTTGCTTATACTATACCCGGAGTGCCTTTGTTCTTTCCACATCGTGGTCTAGCCACATACATACGAAGTGATATTGCTTATCACCTTCTGCCACAATATGGGCTCTGCTCCAATCCAGAATTTAATTTCTCGTGGCTAAAACTTCACGTTCGTAGGCATATCATACATTACTGCTTTCTTTATAGAAGCCCAAACTTGGATAGAAACGCGTCCTTTAACGAATTTTATGCTCTGCCTGATTTTATAGATAGGATTTTGATTTTATATCCCCACACTGAAATCGTTATTGTGGGTGATTTCAATGTGCATAACTCTCAGTGGCTTGGTCACTCCGGACACACAACACCTGAAAATCAATATGTCCAGTTCTTTGCTGATTCAAATAATTTAACTCAACTCGTCAATGAGCCAACATGGGTACCAGGCATAGATGGTCATTTCGCCAACACACTGGACCTGTTTCTCACCTCTCACCCAACAAATACACAAGTGAAGTTGTTCGCCCTTGGGTACTTCAGATCACTGTGCCGTGTCAGCTAAATTTACTCTAACCAACAGCAACGTTAACGAGAAACCTCCCACAAGAACAGTATGGTTCTATAAGAAAGCCAACTGGGAAGGTCTGAACGACATTTTTGGGAAGTTAAATTGGTCGTTATTTTTCATCCATAACGATGTTGACTCTATAGCGGACACATTGATAAACACGATTCTGATTGACACGCGAAGCTTTATTCCACACACAGTAAAGAGTATCAAACCCAAGAGAAATACCTATGTGGTTCGATTCCGGGTGCAGAGAAGCCATTAAGCCTAAAGAATTGAGCGCCCTGTTGTATAAATCAAACAATACTGAGGGAAACCTGAAAAGATTTAAGAGAGCTAGAAATGACTGCAATGCGCATATTCAACGCGCAAACTTCTTGCATGACCAGAGAGTGAGACAAAAAATACTACACTCTCCCACGGGTAGTAGAAACTTCTGTGCATTTGTGAAAAACATTCAAAATTCGGCCTCGTCATCCATTCCTTTGCTAATAGCCGATGACAGACCAGTCACCAGTGCAATAGAGAAAGCGAATCTACTTGCTGCACATTTTGAAGGCAACTCCACGCTGCCTGACACTACATCAGTTCCACCTCAACTTGAGCATAAGCAGCACACCATAACCCAGATTCACTTCCGAACGCGTACTGTTGCCCGCGCACCCAAGGAGCTAAAACCAAACAAATCCGCTGGTTCGGATGGCATTCTCTCAATTCTGTTGAAGAGATGTTCCTCTTCACTCGCTAAACCACTGCGGAAACTCTTCCATTTGTCTCATTCTACTGGCCATTGCCATTCTGCAGGAAGTACATTACAGGTACCCCCTTCCTGTGAATACATCATCCCAAGTTTCACCTTACCTCAGCGGAAGGCCGTTGGAGACGACAATGCCTTCGGCTAGTCAAAATTAGTTTGCAAAGGACTCGCTTCACTGGCATACCAGCCGATGAATGAGGCGTCAGGCTGCTGGGGACATGTTTGGTAGGTCATTCGACGCTACTACAGGTCAACCCCAATATTCTTTGGGGCGCTACACACAGCGCTCCCAGAACGTGACGGCTAGAACCTTGCCCCAAACACAGGGCGGGTTTCCACCAACAGGGCCTGGAGCCCCATTCGCACAACAGGCTGACGGTGACCAGCTCCGCTACAACCAGCCTACCCAGGTCCAAGATACTCGGTCGGTGCACCCTTTAGTTGCCCGTATGGCTTGCAGCTTTTCCAAAACAAAGGGGCACCTATACGACGAGTGCCTGAAAAGGTGGAACACTCCCCTCTGCCGGGATTGCAGGCAGATGGGCACGACATTAAGGTTACACAACGTACATCCACAACGCAATCCCGGACCTCCACTACAGAATAGACCACCACACCAGTAGAGGGATTCCCAGAGCAAAACACACCCGGGACCACACTCTTCTCCTAAGAAACCAGCAACAACGAATCACCGGGTCTATAAAAAGAAAAAATGTTTTGTATCATCGTTACGTCGGAAACTTTTCAGTCCACCCATATATTTGGAATCCAATGGATTCCTACACGATTGTCAATACAAATTCCCCGGCGATCCACGGAGACCACTTGACGTTTGTAACTGACATCTGGGCATCTGTAATTGAGAAACATGGTGGAACAAGGGCGGTCGCATTGAGTATCTCCAACGGTTTTGACCGCGTCTGATATCGAGTATTGCTGAGCAAGCTCCGGTCATACGGACTTTCCCAGTGGCTGTGCGACTGGACGAAGAACTTCCTCGAGAACCGATTGATTCGGGTTCTTATAGACGACGTGTCTTCTTGTATTCTATTACCTCCGGGACGCTGATATCGGGACTGCGGTCGCTATCACATCGAAGGCGCTTAGCAGACCTTTGTCTGTTTTACAGATACGAGGGCAGTTTGATAAGTCAGCGACTTTTTCAATTTCCAGTAAAATGCAACACTACTTCCGTCAACTGCCATCCACAAGTAGGGTACTGTCAACGTTTGAGCAAGCTGCGTCATTGAGTTTGGGTTTGACAGCCATTGAAATCAGACGACCTCGTGAATTTTAACGAAAATGGAAAAAAAGGAATTTCGTGTACTACTACTATTATTATTTATTGGCCTGTAGGAACCCGGAAGTTCATGACCTCACCGACTCGATTCCGCCATCGTTCCCTGTCCTGTGCACTCTCCTTCCACGCCCGACCATCTGCTCCAATTTCCTCAAGGTCAAACCTTACACTGTCCTTCCATCTCCGTCGCGACCGTCCTGTCGGTCTCTTTCCCGTTGGTCTACCGTCAAGGATTCTACGCACGGTTCTATCGTTGCCCATTCGCGCCACATATCCGGCCATCTTAATCTTCGCGACCTGATTACTCTCACTATTGAGGTTTGCGAATATCTTGCCTCTGACGTTTATATGTGTTCCCTGAGTTCCACCTGCTCTCGCCGTAATCATGTATTTTGTTTTGTCTTCATTTATTTCTAGGCCCACCACTTCTGCCGCTTGCATGACGATTTCACTGTTTTTACTTATAGTTTGTAGATTGTCGCGCAGAACGGCGATGTCACCCACATATGCGAGCATGCATTTAGTCCTACATGAAGAAAAATGTATAGTTTGATTTTGAACTAAAATAAATGCAGAACTCAAATAAAAAAAAATCAAATCAGCACAGCTTATTGTAAAGGCGCTGAATTTGTTACATAATTAACAATGTTAATTATCACCCCCCTCCCCCTACCTTCCTTTCCATTTAAATCATTATCGCCAATTCATGTCCTTATCCCATAAAATACACATCATATCCAAAAACGACATTGTCTTACAACAACACTTTAGTTAGTAAGGTAATTGTATGTTTGTCATTGGAAAAGTTATGTACATCCAACGTATGAGCGAAAACTGTAGTCTTTTAACACGTCCGATGCGGGCTATGGTTGAATTGCGACGGTCCTAACTGGGTTGCAAGGTATCGAATGCTATGTCTATCTGGGCGACATTGTCATATGCGGCTATAGCACTTTTCAAACCACATTTTCACCATCCCTTACCACACATAATCCTATCCCAACAACGATAATTCATGATCTAGACTTGCCATCGTATATAACATACTAACATTTCCCACCCATTTCATCCCCTATCTCGCATTTTCGTAATTCTTAAATCAAAACCAATTACAAAATTCTCTAAACGAGAGCCTTTTGAATATTTTTACACACAACCCAGCACAATGACCCTTTCCCAGCATGAGTAGGTACCGCTATCCTACCCCTATACACTTGACCATTCGATGAAAGGGGTCAGGTTTGCGAGAGCCAAACCAATTTCGACGAATCAATAAACGTTAGAGTGCAGGCAAAATTTGTAATCCTCACATAAAAGGAACAGGAATTAGCTATTAGTCTCTCTCATTTTTAAAACTAGGTGTTGTGGTTTCTCGTGTTTGAAGAAGTGAAAAAGAAAAAGTAAAAAATTATCGTTAGTGTCAAAAATTTAGAAGTGTTGCTAAAAATAGTTTACTGAAATATAGTTCCTTTTTTTTTGTTGTGGTTCATAATTTATTTTATTAAAAAATAAAATTAAAAAAATATATATTTATTTGGTCACGTGGAATGTTATTAAGGAAATTCAAGAATTAGTTCAAGCAATGCTTGAAATCGAACGATTCCAAAAAGCATCGCTGGCATTGAAGAGGAAAGTGAACAGGCGTGGGCGTTACTCATTCATGAGCTGCAGGCAAAAGTCACTGAGGATTATTAATTAAGACGCTGCAGACAGAGGCCACTGAGAATTTCCATGTGTTGTACTCACAGACCAAAGGACTCCATTCCCGGAGCTACCACGTGTATGCATAAGTTTTTTTCGAGTTTAACTAAGAGATGGCGCCAGCGAAAAGTATGCAGAGTATTAATTTGACACATACGTCATTGTGTTCTTCTAAGATTTAACTACAAACACATACAAGTTGAGTACGCCAAAAACCAGCGTCTTTGTTTCATCTTTCAGTGATCATATCGAGTTTTGTGCCTGAAAATGAACATTTGCGGCACGCATTGCTTTTCTTATTTAATCAAAAGAAAAAGGCTGATGAAAGTTATCGTATGCTGGTAGAAACATACGCTGAACACGCTCCATCAATTAGAACATGCGAGACATGGTTTCGACAATTTAAAAGTGGTGATTTCAATGTGAAAGACAGTGAGCGCTCTGGTAGACCACAAAAATGTAAAGACGAACAATTGCAGGAGTTACTGGTGACCCAACTCAAACTCAACGGCAAGTAGCAGAAGCATTACATGTGTCACAAGAAACAATCAGCAGACGTTTACGGGCAATGGGGAGGTTCAATAAACTCGGCAAATGGGTCCCACACGATTTGAATGAACGTCAAATGGAAAATCGCAAGTCACTTGTGAAATGCTGCTTCAACGCCACGAAAGGAAATAAGCTTTATTTCAAATATGTTACGGGTGACGAAAAATGGATTCATTTTGAAAACCCGAAGCGGTAAAAATCGTGGCTTTCACCTGGCGAAACTGGTCGTTCAACACCAAGGCCAAATCGCTTCGGCAAGAAGACCATGCTCTGTGTCTGGTGGACCAGAGCAGTATTGTGTATTATGAACTCTTGAAGCTCGGCGAAACCGTTAATACACATCGCTATCGTCAACAAATGTATAATTTAAACCACGTGTAGTGATCCTAAATCACTACTCCCATCCAAATCCCCAATATTACTTATAATCCCAACCTAATTCCCATATTGAATCATATGAGCGACAAGTTAAACCAAAAGTTAATTTGTCGCAAATTGATTCAATTTCGGATTAACTTACATCCCAATCCAATTGAATCATATGCACGATAAATTTAAACCAAAGTCCATTTGTCGTACATTGATTCAATTCCTAATAATCCTAACATCATGAAATGCTTAACTCTAAATGCATTTCATGATTTCTCCTTCCGGGAATTTATTTAAGTAAATTCCTATACACTTCCCAGAATCCTATAAAGAGGGTAATCTGATCACCGATTCTGAAGGCATTCTGGAGCGATGGGAAGTGCACGTCAATGAATTACTAAATGGTCAGATCACAGAAGAATTGGAGGCTCCACTAATGCAAGATCGAGACCAAATGCTGCCGCCACCAAGCATTGAGGAACCATTAAAAGCCGTAAGACAGTTCAAATCAAATAAAGTCCCCGAAGCTGATGGCATACCAGCTGAGCTGATCAAACAAGGAGGGACAGCTTTACATCACGCAGTTCATGAGATCGTGGTGCGCGTATGGGAGCAAGAGGAGATGCCGGAAGATTGGCGTCGTGGTATAATTTGCCCCATACATAACAAGGGTGATATCACACTGTGCAGTAACTATGGAGGTATAACATTGCTGAGTACCGCCTATAAGATACTCTCCACTATCCTACAAGATCGGATAGCCCCATACGCTAAAGTCGTCATTGGTCAATATCAGTGTGGCTTCATGCCAGGCAAATCAGCAATTGATCAGATATTCACCCTTAGGCAGGCGATGAAAAAATGTCTGTAATTTAAGATTCCATTATATCATCTATTTATAGACTTTAAGGCCGCCTACCACAGCATAGCCAGGGTAGAACTATATATTGCCATGAGAGAGATCGGCATTCCAAGCAAATTGATACGACTTTGTAGGTTGACCATGACCAACGTAATTAGTCAAGTAAAAATAGGGGGATTGCTGTCCAAACCAATAAACATCTTTAATGGACTACGACAAGGAGACGGTCTGGCCTGCCTCCTCTTCAACCTGGCGTTGGAGAGAGCAATCCGTGACTCTGGCGCCTCAACTATAGGGACTATTGTCACCAAGTCCAGCCAGATTCTTGCCTACGTAGATGATATTGTCATAATCGGTAGATCAGATTCGGCTGTACAGGACTTCTTCACCCAGATCGGCCAGGCGGCACAAAAACTGGGACTGCACATTAATGAGGGAAGAACGAAGTACATGGTGCCAACTTCTGCGAAGAGAAGACCTAACGTTGGTCAAACTATCAAGGTAGTGGAGTACGAATTTCAAGTAGTGCAATTCTTCAACTACCTTGGGTCAATAGTATCAGCCGATAACAATATGGAAGAAGAAATACGCGAACGGCTGATCAAATCCAACAGAACCAACTATGGTCTAGCATCATCATCGGCACTACAACCGGAAACCGATCTTGGCCTTATTTAGCAAGTCCTGAGGCTTGTTAAATTTTCCATGATAATTTGTTTGTCCGGGCAAGGTCATTAGTCTTGCGCCAGAGGCTCCCCTACGGGGAATCTAACCCCGGTCTCCCGCGTGACAGGCGGCGATACTAACCACTATACTATCGAGGAGCACTATGGTCTATCAAGGCTCTTTAAATCCCGAAATGTATCCAAAACATCCAAGCTACTACTGTACAAGACCATAGTCTTACCAGTACTCATGTACGGATGCGAGACCTGGGTGCTCAATAAAAGGCACTCTGAACTCTTTGCCGCGTTCGAGAGGAAGATCTTAAGGAGAATTGTTGGCCCCGTATGTGAGGGAGGCGATTCCGGAAACGCTACAAGCATGAGTTGTACGCGATCCACCTTGAAGCTAATGTTGTAAGAAAAATCAAGCTCGGTAGACTCCGGTGGGCTCGAATGAACGAAGAAGAACCTGCCCGGAAAGTCCTTTGTGGCGGGATGTATGGAAAGCGGCAGCCTGGCAGACCTTATCTGCGATGGAGAGATGGTGTGAACCCGGATGCTCGGAGCATGGGACTGCCAAACTGGAGGACATCGGCTCGAAATCGGGACCGGTGGAGAGACTTGCTAAATGAGGCCAAGACTAGTCTTGCTAAGGAAAAAGTCAGCGGGATATCTAAGAATTCAGGATTATTAAAAATAGAGCGTCAGATGAAAGAACAACGTGTTTTCACTGTTAAGCAATATTTTAAAATTTAATTTTAATATATAGGGTTTTCCAATAGAGACTTGACAACTTTTTTTTCGGTAGCAAATTTTTATAATTTGCAGACGTTGTTCGTTCGTGTACTTAACCATGATGAAGATGTTGAGTTTACTGAATAAATTGACAGTGACAGTTCGATGATTAGTGAAAGGGTGCGTTCACAGATTAAATTCAAAGTTGTCAACTCCCTATTGTATAACCCTAGGGTTTTCCAATAGGAACTTGACAACTTTTGTTCGGTAGTAAATTTTTATAATTTCCAGACGCTGTTCGTTCGTGTACTTAACCATGATGAAGATGTTGAGTTTACTAAATAAATTGACAGTGACAGTTCGATGATTAGTGAAAGGGTGCGTTCACAAATTAAATTCAAAGTTGTCAACTCCCTATTGTATAACCCTAGGGTTTTCCAATAGGAACTTGACAACTTTTGTTCGGTAGTAAATTTTTATAATTTCCAGACGCTGTTCGTTCGTGTACTTAACCATGATGAAGATGTTGAGTTTACTAAATAAATTGACAGTGACAGTTCGATGATTAGTGAAAGGGTGCGTTCACAAATTAAATTCAAAGTTGTCAAGTCCCTATTGTATAACCCTATATAATACATATTAATGGTTTGCAGATACGGTTCTCAATCTTCATACGAAATATGATCGACAGAGTGTTTTGACTTCCAGCATAGTGTGTTAACTTCAACGATTGTTTCAGGGATCAATTCAGGGGAACTGAATGAATTAGTGCTCAAGCCATCCTTCAACAAGCCGGGTAGCAAAACATCGAATCAATATCTCAAGAGGGTCATGTAATAGCATAAGCTACACAGGCTAAAAAACAATGCAATTACAGCATTTCCATTTTGGTGATTCTAATATTAAGTAGGATTTTTTTCCTTGGAGTGCTTTGAAATCTGAAGCTAAAGCCAACAATCACACGTCCATCAATGCCTTAAAGGCACAAATTGAACCTTGTGCAAACAAAGCCATATTTATGGAAAACGGTGATGGACAATTTCGACAAAAGTATCCTGACAAAACGGAGGAACCCATTGACCCGATTGCCTTCCATACATAACCTTATCTGGTGTACAATATGATTCACAAACAAATTGCAATTTATAATTCCTCCTAACTACCCGTCATATACACACCTATGTTAACCTTAAGTATCCTGGTCTTAATCTAGTTTTAAATTAGAATTGAGTTAATTCCTAGCTTGTTTTTGAAGTCGAATAAATGGATTTTATCCTCACCAAATCTAAATCTAGAACTTTATATCTTCAATCAATTCTTGCGTGAATTTTGGGATACCTTTTACAAATGCATATAAGGCAGCGATTGTGGCGCCCTCTCTTAGGACTTATCAAACACTCGCACTAGATAAGATTAAATAGAGTAAACATCAAAACACGTATAACCACAGTACAAATGATTTCTTCACAATAAAAATAGATTTTTAGACCATTTAATATAAATAATTGCAATTAAAATATGAAAACATAAGTTTAGTGTATTTCATAGCAGCTGTGAGTGTTTATAGTTTATTTTAGGTATTTTAAAGATTTATGAGAAAGTAATACAAATCCAATCGAAAAACAAAGATTTGTTTAAACTATAAATCACAAAGATAAATGAGAAAATAAATTATAAACAAAAATAAAAAAGAAAATAATGAAATGATCATTTTAAAAGTTTATTATTGTTAGTTGTTTTCAATTTAATTCTAATATGTAATTCAAAGCGGAAACCAACTTTAAGCTTACTGTAAATACAATATGTATACATCAACTTCCTGTGGATAATTTATAAATTATGTTTATATGTTTGTATAATGTTCTTTAAATGTTATTTACATCATATATCCTGTTAATAGTCTTCAGTGTTTTATACTTTTCTTTTCGTTTATTTAGTGCACCTAATTAGCACACGATTGCTTTTTTTTCTTTGTTTTTGTAAGATTTTTCTACTACGAACTAAAAGGTTAAATTTAAATAAAATTAAAGCTGAACATGATGACTTAGAATCTAAGCAATACATAAAAATGACGTCCGATATGCATAGTGTTTAAATTGATTTTATTTAAATTAAAAAAAAATTGCTCTTGTCTTTAATTGAAGTTTATAAAGCTATAATGCGTTTTTGTTGTTACATTTTTTTAGACCCATTATGATATTATTAAATATATATTTATTTCAAATTGTATTTTGTTTTATTTTGATTCGTGTTTTATAATATTTTATTTGTATTTTATATTAATACTGCCAATCTTTTTATTTTTCTCACTTTTTGTGAACCGTTGTATAACACTTTTTATACCTTGTATAATTGTTTATCAGTTTTTCTTTCCTTCTTTCAGTATTAATGCTTAAATTTGAATAACTTGTTTCCAAACGCTATGCCTGTTTTTCTTGTAAAAGAGAAAAAAAATAAATTCCCTTTAAAAATATGAACAAAGACAAAAGCAACGGGAAGAAATTAATTGAATTATCTTTAACTAACAAACCAGTCTTAGTTAAATATTTTCGATTTAATTTGCCCTTTTTATATACCCCTCAATAATTTGTATTTTTATAATTACAGTAAAAGGTCAGCACTCTGATTACGCGAATTGTAGAATCAAATAAATAAATTATCAATAAAACGTTTACAGCTGTTACTGTTATATTTTTTAGAACAGTTCAACAAGAAGAGGCGAATTCAGAGATGCTAATAAATTAATTTAAATGGAATGAAATATGAATCAAATAACAAGAAATAGGAAGAGTAGATGAAATCAAGAAGTTACGGAAGTCTTCAGCTGGTATGTATTCTTCATAAATAAACAACATAGATTTATTTTCCATTATATAAAAATTGTATAGAAAACAAAATACGAAAATATAACAAACAATTAAAAAGGACTTGAAGATTTTCTAAGAGACCTTATAAATAAATATATTTTATAGCACAAACACAATCGTGAATGTTGGAAAAAAAACAACACAAAAAAACAACCGACAAAATAGAATGTACATGTAATTACAAAACACAAAGTGTGTACATGACTTTTTTTGTTGTATTTCTGCGTGGGTGATTTGAATAGTTTGATTCGTGGTGTTAAACAATACAGCTAATGAAAAAGGTAATAAAAAAAAATAGACAAAAAAAAACACTATGACGGCAACATTTCAAATCACCTCACGTACTTTTATAGTCTTATTTACAGGATTATACACGAGCAATATCTTTGTTCACAATACTTTTCTTTGCGTTAATTTTTTTTTATTTCACCTTTTTTAATTTAATTTAAACTGATGAGAATTACAACGAAATTGCTAAAAACGCAACATGTTTTACAGTAATACTAATTAATATTAGTGTATAAATTAATTTTTCATAAACCAGTTATTCCGTGTAGAAGCACAACAATATTAAGATTTTATAATTAACTACGAGTAATAAGTTCGAACACAACAAATGCTAAAACTAATTCAAATTGTTAGAAGTTTTCGTTTTCTTCTTTTGGATTTCCTTTTTCTCTTTATTTTTCTTGTCTTGTTTATTTTGCTATTGAATAATACAGCAATCGCCATCTTAAAAAATATCTCCAAGTTTCTAATTTTAATGAATTTTGCTTTTTTAATATTTCTTTTTCTTATTTTTTAAATACTTCCTTTCCTATCTTAAACATAGGTACAATAATTGCCTGCCCTTTTTCTTTTTTCGTTTTTTTACTTTTTTTTCTCTTTTCTTTTTGCAATTATATTTATGCTACAATTACAATAAAAATACTCATGTCTGAACTGAGAAGTAAAACGTCGTTTTAGGTTTGCTTTAAAACTTCATCCTTATAGCCTCAAAGCTCTGGTATGTCACCTTTTACAGGAAATAGCAAAAGACCAGACTTAATCAGGCCGGTATATAGGCGTTTTGGGTATAAATTCGATTTGAATGACATATTCCATCATCGAACTAGAATCACATTGTTGCTTATTCAGTCGCCAGTGTAGACCAAGTTTATGATATAAATGACTGTTTTCCCATTCGAGAAGTTTGTCTAACATTATTTGCGTCTGAAATGAATATACCAATTCGCATCAAAAGCGTCAAAAACATCCCAAAAGCCAACTAATTCCGTTTCCACATTCCATCTCCATATGAATGGCTCTTCATCAGCCTAGATAGAACCACACTAAACATGGGCAAATATGTCATTACTAAAGACGAAATCAATGACGACAACACATTCAATCATAACTATAACCACTACTAACCGTCTCAACCCTAACCACAATTCCCTCATATTCCCCACTAAACCCTCACCAAGCCAAAACCATATTTCCCACCGCAGCCGTTCATCCAGTCCACCTGGTTTGCCCGTTTTTACTCCCCCCTCAAAATCTCATAACCGACTCAAGCTTGGAAACGGACTCACTTCTAAATCCGCCCGTAAATCAGTTTCCTTTAAGTCTAATTCTATCCATCGTGCCATCCCAAACTAAACCCCAGAATCTCTCCCTCTTTTCGACCTCAGAACAGGAATGAAGTATCCCAACTTCATCAGCTGCCACTCTCATATCACGGCCATTCTAAGAGCAAGTCCATCTCCTCTCATTTCAACTTCTTCTCATCCGACCACAACTTCAAGTTCAACTCGCCCAGTATTCGACCCGCTTCTTAAAAATCACTCTGCAAACTATTAACTCGTCTGATTGTTGCTACACGGTCTCTAGACGGAGAAATAAAGACACCTATGAAATAGTACGTCCCTTCCTGGCCTATCTCCATGACAAACCGGACACTGTATTTCGAAGGCAATATTAAAACCAGCGTTATGGTCGCCATTCAACAAGAAGATTACCCACTTATGTTATAACGTTTTGAAATAATAGTGAAGAAGAACGTGTGATTCGAACTGACGCTATGACAGTTTGAATCACCAACAATTGTACCTAAGCGTTACCCATCAGGCTACTGGCCGTGTTTAGAATTTAATTTTTAAACTCGAGTATACGCCACTGATGTGAATTGTTATGTTATCGCTTGGTATACGGCTCTGATGTATTCTCTTATTCGATTTTTCGTTCGGTGCTCTTCACTATTTTGCTTGTGAATTGTGTGTGTATCTGTTAGAGTCGCCACAATGTCTCCAGACTTCGTAAACTTTTCCTCAAATTTCATGTAAATCTGAACAGCACATAAAGTATCTAAGGGCTTCTGGCTTTCGGTCAATACGTTCACTCCATGTGTTTACATGTATATCGCGATGACGTTGCTAATCAACCTACCATTGACTCCCCTTGCCGCAGTGTGCTCATAGCCATCCAAGGTAACCTTGACTCAACCCTCGTCACTATATCCTCCTGCCCAACCTCGATTATGTCTCTGTCAAAATAAAATTACCCCGCAAATCAATATACGTCATCTGCTTCTACAGTTTGCCATCCCAGCCCATTGAACCGTATGAACTAGCAATTAAAGCTATCGACCACATTATTGAGACAAGCGATTTTCGGGACGATATCGTTGTTTTTGGCGACTTTAATCTTCCACATCTACAATGGACGCTATCAGATGACCATTGCTTCTACACCACTACCCCTCTAGTGCCAAGGAATGCCTCTTCATCGACCACCTAACTGATTCAAGCCTGCATCAAGTTATTAATGTCGCAAACCACATGGGCAGACAATTAGACCTTATTTTCACGACAGACCCTGTTAATTCCCCAGCAGCCCTCTCTCCCCTTGTTCTGGCTACCATCGACAATCACCACCCTGTTCTTACCATGTCTTTTTTCCATAACTCCGCAGTGCAGTCCACCCTACCCCGTGACCTTTACACATATGACTTCCAAAAACGAACTTTCGCCGTATTAACGATTACCTCAACAAAATGTCATTCAATTTTGATCATCTGACGGTAGAAGATGCTACCACCAATCTGCACACCGAAATTTTTAAATCAATTTCCCTTTTCGTTCCCAATTCCAGGCGCAAAAACCCTACCTCCACAGCTCCTTGGTTTAATCGCAAGCTTCGTTCGTTACGTAATAAAAGGAACAAGTTATTGGCTACCTTCCTCCGTAATCGCGACTACTCCAACTACCTTGGCACTTATCTCCAATTCAACGAACTCTAGAATAGCTTTACCAAAACTACCTAACAAAAACTCAGGTCAACCCAATAATTGACCCAAAAATTTTTTTCCAATTTATTAATCACAAACGTAAATCCAATACCACCACCCTCTTATTTAACTTGGACACCTCAACGGATTCACGTGTCATTGCGAACCTCTTCGACTCCTTTTTCAACAATCCTTCATTGACGACGCTTTCGTTTCCGATCTCACCTATTTCAAATACTTACCAAATTTCTCCCACGGTCTATTTCTTTCTCAATTTATTGATCCACCCATGATTGTAAACAAACTAACCCAACGAATTCAATGCTCCCCCGTTCGCTCTTCCCCTCTTTCGACTATCTTCAATCTGACGCTTTCTCAAGGGGAATTCCCTAATATTTGGAAAACCTTGTTCATCATCCCCGTGCATAACACCAAAGGCAACAGTACCCGAAAAGTCGTTGAACGAATTACATTGATCGTCGCTCGTCGGAGTCTAACCGCCGACGAGTCAGCATGTGGGCTTCTGCCTCATGATCCGTACCATCGGATCAATTGTGCAATCCGTTTAGGGTATCTTAAGTAAACACAAGATACCCAATTATACTATCGATTCGCGCGTCAAGTCTTCTGTGGGATCCGAAGTAAACAAACGTGTGGCGACTCTAACAGATGCACACGCAATTCACAAGCAAAATAGTGAAGAGCACCGAACGAAAAATCAAATAAGAAAATACATCAGAGCCGTATACCTTAGCGATAACATAACAATTCACATCAGTGGCGTATACTCGAGTTTAAAAATTAAATTCTAAACACGGCCAGTAGCCTGATGGGTAACGCTTAGGTACAATTTTTGGTGATTCAAACTGTCATAGCGTCAGTTCGAATCACACGTTCTTATTCACTACGAGTATTATTTCAAACGCTATAAACGTATCTCCACACACGCGCCCGATTGCAGCACTGAGTTATTTGTGAATCTAAAATAAACAAAACGGATCTCCGAGCATGCGGAAAGTGTGAAAATATACACGCGAGTGAAGTGCAGTGCGGGAAAATTCCCTGCTCTTTCCTTTCCTTGTGGCTGTTTTTGCTTTTTTCACACCCCTGTTGCGTCCTTCAGGCATCGATACTCTCGACTGATTTATAATCTTTGAAAAGTTTTTGGTGTCTGATTGAGATAGTGTTCGTCATGGAAAGGATGTGACTTGGATTTCGGCACGGATGTAGTGGGACATCTATTACAAGGGGTTAACACCTGTAGTGGTTGCTTTCGCTTATCTATCGCAGGTTCCGACTTGTATCCTTTCCCGAGGCGGTACTGGTTCTCTGTGTCGCCATTTCAATGGAACGGGGATTTCACGTCGATCTTTGTAACATTCGCGGCCTAAGATGCAATTTCTCCTCTGTGTCTGCCCACGTCTATAACCAGAAACCAACAATCCTTGCACTTAGCGAGACCCAGGTAATAACTGATGCAGATATTTTTGCTTATACTATACCCGGAGTGCCTTTGTTCTTTCCACATCGTGGTCTAGCCACATACATACGAAGTGATATTGCTTATCACCTTCTGCCACAATATGGGCTCTGCTCCAATCCAGAATTTAATTTCTCGTGGCTAAAACTTCACGTTCGTAGGCATATCATACATTACTGCTTTCTTTATAGAAGCCCAAACTTGGATAGAAACGCGTCCTTTAACGAATTTTATGCTCTGCCTGATTTTATAGATAGGATTTTGATTTTATATCCCCACACTGAAATCGTTATTGTGGGTGATTTCAATGTGCATAACTCTCAGTGGCTTGGTCACTCCGGACACACAACACCTGAAAATCAATATGTCCAGTTCTTTGCTGATTCAAATAATTTAACTCAACTCGTCAATGAGCCAACATGGGTACCAGGCATAGATGGTCATTTCGCCAACACACTGGACCTGTTTCTCACCTCTCACCCAACAAATACACAAGTGAAGTTGTTCGCCCTTGGGTACTTCAGATCACTGTGCCGTGTCAGCTAAATTTACTCTAACCAACAGCAACGTTAACGAGAAACCTCCCACAAGAACAGTATGGTTCTATAAGAAAGCCAACTGGGAAGGTCTGAACGACATTTTTGGGAAGTTAAATTGGTCGTTATTTTTCATCCATAACGATGTTGACTCTATAGCGGACACATTGATAAACACGATTCTGATTGACACGCGAAGCTTTATTCCACACACAGTAAAGAGTATCAAACCCAAGAGAAATACCTATGTGGTTCGATTCCGGGTGCAGAGAAGCCATTAAGCCTAAAGAATTGAGCGCCCTGTTGTATAAATCAAACAATACTGAGGGAAACCTGAAAAGATTTAAGAGAGCTAGAAATGACTGCAATGCGCATATTCAACGCGCAAACTTCTTGCATGACCAGAGAGTGAGACAAAAAATACTACACTCTCCCACGGGTAGTAGAAACTTCTGTGCATTTGTGAAAAACATTCAAAATTCGGCCTCGTCATCCATTCCTTTGCTAATAGCCGATGACAGACCAGTCACCAGTGCAATAGAGAAAGCGAATCTACTTGCTGCACATTTTGAAGGCAACTCCACGCTGCCTGACACTACATCAGTTCCACCTCAACTTGAGCATAAGCAGCACACCATAACCCAGATTCACTTCCGAACGCGTACTGTTGCCCGCGCACCCAAGGAGCTAAAACCAAACAAATCCGCTGGTTCGGATGGCATTCTCTCAATTCTGTTGAAGAGATGTTCCTCTTCACTCGCTAAACCACTGCGGAAACTCTTCCATTTGTCTCATTCTACTGGCCATTGCCATTCTGCAGGAAGTACATTACAGGTACCCCCTTCCTGTGAATACATCATCCCAAGTTTCACCTTACCTCAGCGGAAGGCCGTTGGAGACGACAATGCCTTCGGCTAGTCAAAATTAGTTTGCAAAGGACTCGCTTCACTGGCATACCAGCCGATGAATGAGGCGTCAGGCTGCTGGGGACATGTTTGGTAGGTCATTCGACGCTACTACAGGTCAACCCCAATATTCTTTGGGGCGCTACACACAGCGCTCCCAGAACGTGACGGCTAGAACCTTGCCCCAAACACAGGGCGGGTTTCCACCAACAGGGCCTGGAGCCCCATTCGCACAACAGGCTGACGGTGACCAGCTCCGCTACAACCAGCCTACCCAGGTCCAAGATACTCGGTCGGTGCACCCTTTAGTTGCCCGTATGGCTTGCAGCTTTTCCAAAACAAAGGGGCACCTATACGACGAGTGCCTGAAAAGGTGGAACACTCCCCTCTGCCGGGATTGCAGGCAGATGGGCACGACATTAAGGTTACACAACGTACATCCACAACGCAATCCCGGACCTCCACTACAGAATAGACCACCACACCAGTAGAGGGATTCCCAGAGCAAAACACACCCGGGACCACACTCTTCTCCTAAGAAACCAGCAACAACGAATCACCGGGTCTATAAAAAGAAAAAATGTTTTGTATCATCGTTACGTCGGAAACTTTTCAGTCCACCCATATATTTGGAATCCAATGGATTCCTACACGATTGTCAATACAAATTCCCCGGCGATCCACGGAGACCACTTGACGTTTGTAACTGACATCTGGGCATCTGTAATTGAGAAACATGGTGGAACAAGGGCGGTCGCATTGAGTATCTCCAACGGTTTTGACCGCGTCTGATATCGAGTATTGCTGAGCAAGCTCCGGTCATACGGACTTTCCCAGTGGCTGTGCGACTGGACGAAGAACTTCCTCGAGAACCGATTGATTCGGGTTCTTATAGACGACGTGTCTTCTTGTATTCTATTACCTCCGGGACGCTGATATCGGGACTGCGGTCGCTATCACATCGAAGGCGCTTAGCAGACCTTTGTCTGTTTTACAGATACGAGGGCAGTTTGATAAGTCAGCGACTTTTTCAATTTCCAGTAAAATGCAACACTACTTCCGTCAACTGCCATCCACAAGTAGGGTACTGTCAACGTTTGAGCAAGCTGCGTCATTGAGTTTGGGTTTGACAGCCATTGAAATCAGACGACCTCGTGAATTTTAACGAAAATGGAAAAAAAGGAATTTCGTGTACTACTACTATTATTATTTATTGGCCTGTAGGAACCCGGAAGTTCATGACCTCACCGACTCGATTCCGCCATCGTTCCCTGTCCTGTGCACTCTCCTTCCACGCCCGACCATCTGCTCCAATTTCCTCAAGGTCAAACCTTACACTGTCCTTCCATCTCCGTCGCGACCGTCCTGTCGGTCTCTTTCCCGTTGGTCTACCGTCAAGGATTCTACGCACGGTTCTATCGTTGCCCATTCGCGCCACATATCCGGCCATCTTAATCTTCGCGACCTGATTACTCTCACTATTGAGGTTTGCGAATATCTTGCCTCTGACGTTTATATGTGTTCCCTGAGTTCCACCTGCTCTCGCCGTAATCATGTATTTTGTTTTGTCTTCATTTATTTCTAGGCCCACCACTTCTGCCGCTTGCATGACGATTTCACTGTTTTTACTTATAGTTTGTAGATTGTCGCGCAGAACGGCGATGTCACCCACATATGCGAGCATGCATTTAGTCCTACATGAAGAAAAATGTATAGTTTGATTTTGAACTAAAATAAATGCAGAACTCAAATAAAAAAAAATCAAATCAGCACAGCTTATTGTAAAGGCGCTGAATTTGTTACATAATTAACAATGTTAATTATCACCCCCCTCCCCCTACCTTCCTTTCCATTTAAATCATTATCGCCAATTCATGTCCTTATCCCATAAAATACACATCATATCCAAAAACGACATTGTCTTACAACAACACTTTAGTTAGTAAGGTAATTGTATGTTTGTCATTGGAAAAGTTATGTACATCCAACGTATGAGCGAAAACTGTAGTCTTTTAACACGTCCGATGCGGGCTATGGTTGAATTGCGACGGTCCTAACTGGGTTGCAAGGTATCGAATGCTATGTCTATCTGGGCGACATTGTCATATGCGGCTATAGCACTTTTCAAACCACATTTTCACCATCCCTTACCACACATAATCCTATCCCAACAACGATAATTCATGATCTAGACTTGCCATCGTATATAACATACTAACATTTCCCACCCATTTCATCCCCTATCTCGCATTTTCGTAATTCTTAAATCAAAACCAATTACAAAATTCTCTAAACGAGAGCCTTTTGAATATTTTTACACACAACCCAGCACAATGACCCTTTCCCAGCATGAGTAGGTACCGCTATCCTACCCCTATACACTTGACCATTCGATGAAAGGGGTCAGGTTTGCGAGAGCCAAACCAATTTCGACGAATCAATAAACGTTAGAGTGCAGGCAAAATTTGTAATCCTCACATAAAAGGAACAGGAATTAGCTATTAGTCTCTCTCATTTTTAAAACTAGGTGTTGTGGTTTCTCGTGTTTGAAGAAGTGAAAAAGAAAAAGTAAAAAATTATCGTTAGTGTCAAAAATTTAGAAGTGTTGCTAAAAATAGTTTACTGAAATATAGTTCCTTTTTTTTTGTTGTGGTTCATAATTTATTTTATTAAAAAATAAAATTAAAAAAATATATATTTATTTGGTCACGTGGAATGTTATTAAGGAAATTCAAGAATTAGTTCAAGCAATGCTTGAAATCGAACGATTCCAAAAAGCATCGCTGGCATTGAAGAGGAAAGTGAACAGGCGTGGGCGTTACTCATTCATGAGCTGCAGGCAAAAGTCACTGAGGATTATTAATTAAGACGCTGCAGACAGAGGCCACTGAGAATTTCCATGTGTTGTACTCACAGACCAAAGGACTCCATTCCCGGAGCTACCACGTGTATGCATAAGTTTTTTTCGAGTTTAACTAAGAGATGGCGCCAGCGAAAAGTATGCAGAGTATTAATTTGACACATACGTCATTGTGTTCTTCTAAGATTTAACTACAAACACATACAAGTTGAGTACGCCAAAAACCAGCGTCTTTGTTTCATCTTTCAGTGATCATATCGAGTTTTGTGCCTGAAAATGAACATTTGCGGCACGCATTGCTTTTCTTATTTAATCAAAAGAAAAAGGCTGATGAAAGTTATCGTATGCTGGTAGAAACATACGCTGAACACGCTCCATCAATTAGAACATGCGAGACATGGTTTCGACAATTTAAAAGTGGTGATTTCAATGTGAAAGACAGTGAGCGCTCTGGTAGACCACAAAAATGTAAAGACGAACAATTGCAGGAGTTACTGGTGACCCAACTCAAACTCAACGGCAAGTAGCAGAAGCATTACATGTGTCACAAGAAACAATCAGCAGACGTTTACGGGCAATGGGGAGGTTCAATAAACTCGGCAAATGGGTCCCACACGATTTGAATGAACGTCAAATGGAAAATCGCAAGTCACTTGTGAAATGCTGCTTCAACGCCACGAAAGGAAATAAGCTTTATTTCAAATATGTTACGGGTGACGAAAAATGGATTCATTTTGAAAACCCGAAGCGGTAAAAATCGTGGCTTTCACCTGGCGAAACTGGTCGTTCAACACCAAGGCCAAATCGCTTCGGCAAGAAGACCATGCTCTGTGTCTGGTGGACCAGAGCAGTATTGTGTATTATGAACTCTTGAAGCTCGGCGAAACCGTTAATACACATCGCTATCGTCAACAAATGTATAATTTAAACCACGTGTAGTGATCCTAAATCACTACTCCCATCCAAATCCCCAATATTACTTATAATCCCAACCTAATTCCCATATTGAATCATATGAGCGACAAGTTAAACCAAAAGTTAATTTGTCGCAAATTGATTCAATTTCGGATTAACTTACATCCCAATCCAATTGAATCATATGCACGATAAATTTAAACCAAAGTCCATTTGTCGTACATTGATTCAATTCCTAATAATCCTAACATCATGAAATGCTTAACTCTAAATGCATTTCATGATTTCTCCTTCCGGGAATTTATTTAAGTAAATTCCTATACACTTCCCAGAATCCTATTCCAATTGAAGCACACTAAATCTCGTTTGTGCTTCTTGGAATTTTTAAATAAAATTTGACAAATCCCGATGACCCAGAGTATAAAAGGGCGGCACATTTTGGATTCGAGATCAGTCGAAATCCAGAAGGCGATCAGTAAATCCCGAGGGCTGAAATACGGCCAAAGACATAAAGGAAGAATAAAGGCATTTGAAATAAAACTCAAGTAAAACATAAAGCGTTTCCTTTAATCATCCATCTGTGGCGGGTAGCCTCACCACATCAACGGTGAGAACTGTGATTCGGTCAATCTCAATGATCAAGGATCTCAACACCACCGGCCAAAAGAGCCGGACGCCATGCCACGGAGAAGCTATAAGACAGCTCGGCTATTAAGGACCCGCAGGACTCACGGGACCAGTAGGCAGAAGACGTCTGATCGGCTCATCGGGGAGGCTCCCACTAAAGAGGACGGGCACACCCATTACGCCGCCCTCACACCCCCATCTGGAACAGGCGTCCACCCTAAAAGGTAAGGGTAAACCAAAACTTAATAAAAATATAACCCCAACACACGCATTAATCGAAAGACGACCGGAATGGGCCAGAAGACATGGCAAAGTGATTTTGTTTCACAACGCGCCGTCTCACATAGCAAAACTAGTGAAAGACACCTTGAAATCGCTTGGGTGGGACATCCTTCTGCACCCGCTGTACTCCACAGACTTGGCGCCAGCTGACAATCACCTCTTCGGATCAATGGAGTACGCGCTCACAGAGCAGCACTTTAGCGATTTCGAGGAAGTTGGAAAATGGATCGACGAATGGTTTGCCACGAAAGACAAGCAGTTTTTCTGGCATGCTATTCACAAATTACCTGTAAGATGGGCGAAATGTGTAGAAGCCGATAGCAAATATTTTGAATAAAAAATATTAATTTCCCTAGAAAATTACGTATTTTTTTTACCAAAGAAACGGAAAAAAACGTCTGCATACACCCGATAAATTCAACAGCAGCAATAACAACAGAACCCCGTCAGGCCGGAACAAGTCGATGATGAAAAGAAGCACATCCATCATCAACAATTGTGTCCTTGCACAATTGTGTTCTTGCACCCGCTCCTATAATCTGCAACAAATTTACTTCAAATGGATCACCGCAAAAGACTGACTTTTTGATCAAAAGTACTTTGATGTTAAATTGATTTGTGTTGTTTTTATTAAATCAGTCCCGGTTATGTTGTGACAAAATGTACAATACCAACCTTAATTGAAATTCTTCAACCTGTGTACCTTAAACTGTTATAATTATAATTAAAAATGAATATTAGGTTAAGTTATCAAATAAGGAAGAAAGGAAATATTCTGAGAAACATCCAAAATGTCAGATATCCATTTAGGATTTGCTTGTTCCAATGACATCTGCACATTTCTAAGAAGAGATGTACGACTCCGCAGGTGTTTATCCAGTTTTATTTTTAGCCACCGTTTGCGTTTTCAAAAACAAAGTCCACCTGTTTGGATGGAAGTCTTCATTGTCATTACCGAATCTTTTGAAAAGATTTTATAAATAGTTATTTCTTATTCTCTGATTATTTTTGGGTGCGCTGTGGAATGTGCGATAAATTATAAGATATTTTGATAAGATATAGAAAAATTAGAACAAACTCTACGGTAGTCCCGCCATCACCTGGCAATCTACCAAAAATGACTGACCTTGTGATTGAATCGAGAATAAATGGACGCCAAGCGGAGAAGGTTAGTGAGAAAGTTCATTATATTGGGAAGATTTGCGTCTACGTGCTTGAAAGATCCTTACAGTTACCAAATCGTTGGCTGCAACGACTCTTGGTAGGGAAATGAAACAACGATTTGGGTTGTCAGTCAAAATACTAAATTTACGCTAATCACCGGCTGTTTTTGATACAAACGTCCACAAAAAAGGGAGCTGTTAAGGAGTTTTTGAACTCAAAAACTCCAAAGAATAATATGAGGTTACACAATATTCTCACAACAGTTTTACAATTGGGTTCACTGCTGTGTTCGTCAGAATCACATACAGGACGGCCCAACTTAGCGACCGTATCGAACAGCAATATGACTTTGACAGGTTTTATCTGACAGCTGTTATATAGTCTTTAAAACCTCTATCTTAGGAGATTATTGCTATGGAGCTGTACACGCCAACCGATCGTGCAGAAATTGTTCAGCTGAACATTCAAGATAACTTTTTAATTGTTAAAACTCAACGTGCATGGAAAAAGAATAAATAAAGTAAAAAAAAAGTGCGCATTCAAAAGAGACCATAAAGCGTTTGCATTGCTGCTAATCCCAGACGTCCAAATAGACTTCAAATATCCCAGCCCTAGAGGCCAGTATTGAGACTTCTCCGACAACATAATTTCGACGTCGTTCTGCATAGTTGAGCACGAGACGAACCACCCTACAGCACAGAGTCCGTGTTGTTTTGAAGATATTCCCTATAAAATTCAATTGACTTTATTTCGCACCAATGCCTCCCGACAATGTCCCGTAATGCCACCCAAACGTGAAAGATGTGTGGGGGTTCTCTACACCACACAGAGAACCAACCCACAATCCCAACCAATTTTGACCGCTAACAGCGGGTCACCATAACCCAAATCCGTAATCCATGCGCAAACATGCAAAGAGCACATCCCAATATGCAACAGCATCCGTCCCCAAATCTGCAATTGCATACATCCCCAAACTTACCAAGAATCCATTTCCCAAGCTGTAATAAATGCATATTGAAATTTACAACGGAATACTAATCCTCTTCCCCAACTGCACCCAACCGCATACATTTTTCCAAAAACCGCTTCAGTTAATTTCTTATCTAAATTATATTCCTCGCTGTAACTAACCGATTCTAATTTCCCCCGAAAATCACTCCGGCTCACTTCCTGCTTAAACTATTTCCTCGCTTGTAACCAAGCAACATTTAGTTCCCCCGAAAATCATTTCGGCTGCCATCCTACCCAATACCAATTCTCCTTACTGGCAAGTCACCAGCACGATGCGTTGCATTTCCGCGAAACGACCATCGCGACGATCAAGACCCACATCCCTTTGTCTAACCGACAACTCATGCCCATACTTGGTCGTGTTTCCAAACCAATTTAACCCAGCCTGTACGGCAGCGATTCTCCGGAACCAAATTCCCCCTTCCCAACCCTTTTCAAAGTTCCTAGTAAGTGGCAGCGAGTTTATTTAGCTATGACTCCCTGCCTTATTTTCCTTCTCGTACAACGGCTCGGTGCGGAACTCAGTTCTTATTTATTCACTGAACTATCGCGGTTGTGAACAATAGCAGACGGTGGAATCTTAGTGGACCCGTGCCCGTGCTGGCACTAGGCTAAGACACATACGCCACAGGTGTACATTGGTATTGTACATCGCCTTGTAGAGCAGACTGACACGTTCCCTTTTTCATTTAGATATTATTGGATAATGCTTTCGATAAGACTCGTCGCTTGGCAGATTCGAATTTCGTCGCCTAAATAACAGAAACTGCCCCCGCTTGGTAGAAACCTTGAGGTGGCGCGGGGGCGTAAGCTGCAATGATTCCCTCAGGCTATGCTGACGGAAGCATACGCTTCCAGTAGGGCCACGCATGTCAGACATACTAGCGAGGAGTAACACACAAAGATCTACCACCCATAATCCAAGGTGTTACGTGTCACGGTGCCCATTGGATGGTTTGCAGCTAGGGGTATATCGACTGTATTATAACGGCGCCTCTCTGACATCGGGTCGAATCAGAGAAGTAAGCAGACCTTACCATATCAAAGAGGGGCTCTGATATGGCGGACTATTTGAAACCCCAAGACTCGTGGGAACAAAAATGAATAATCAATATACAAAAAACAATCTCCCGAAAAACCCGGTAGGCGTAGGTGTGATGAGCCGACCCTACCATAAGGGAACAAATCATCAAGAAAACACCGACTCGGCAAAAAAAGACGTAGGGAAAAACGGAAAAAGCGGGATATAGGCATCGGGACGTGGAATGTTCGAACGTTATATTAACCAGGCGCGATACAGACGGTCGCAGAAAACGCGAAACAATATAAAATGGACATCGTCGCGCTTCAGGAAGTCCGACTCCCACATCAAGTAATCGAAACCAACGGATTTACACTGGCGTGTGGAGGTACCGATTCACATAACCTCGGAACCGGCTTCATTATAAGCAAGAAGATTACGTCCCATGTAAAAGATGTGCAATTTTTTAATGACCGAATGTCTGTGCTAAAAATACAGGGCATACACAATTATGTATTTATGAACGTATACGCCCCAACAGAATCTACGGACGAAGAAACGAAGAACACATTCTACGAGACCCAGAGGAAGTATTCGATAGGATCTCATCATTCGATGTTAAAATCCTACTCGGGGACCTCAATGCGAAAATTGGAAAGGAAGACATCTTCCAACCAACTATAGGTAAAGAAAGCCTACACGACGATTCAAATGATAATGGAAATCGAATTATTACGTTCGCAGCGTCAAAAGATATGTTTGTGAAAAGCACGCTGTTCAAGCACAATCAAATTCATAAAGCCACATGGATATCACTCGACGGCGTAACGCGTAACCAAATAGACCACTTCTTCATAAACAAAAGACACCACTCGAATATCCTGGACGTAAGATCATATAGAGAAGCAGATTGAGACTCCGATCATCTTCTAGTGATGCATCAGGAGTCGGCTCACAACAAACCCACATGGGCAGTCACAGGAGACAAGTAAAATGTTCGACATTGATAAACTAAAAGACCTGCGCAAAAGGGCTGAATATCAAGACGAACGAACGAATAGATTTAGCATCCTAGAGAATGGGAGCAGTGAGGAAGAGGAAGCCAATAGTGTGGACACTAAATGAATATCGATCGACGCAATCAAACAAACAGCCCAAAAGGTATTAAGATTTAAGAAAACAATTAAGTCCAAACCTTGGTTTGACGATGAGTGCAGGGCGAAGATTGAACAACGTAAATGCCTCAGAGAGATCAAATTAGAAAGATATGATGAAGTCAACGCAGAAAGATACGCGACAATTCGGAAAGAGACAATGAGACTGTTCAAACGCAAAAAACGCGAATGGGAGAAGAGTAGGATCGAAAAAATCCTAGAAAATGCCAGAGCAAAGAATATCAGAGGTATGTATGCCGGCATAAATTCAATTAGAAATGGCTACAGAAGGAGAGTCAAAATAATTCGAGACGCATACGGTTGTCTGGTCATGGAAACAAACATTATCGTGACAAGATGGAAGCAGTACTTTGAAAACCTGCTCGATGTGCGCACCCATCAACCACAAATAAACGCACCAGACGTACATACAGCAGAGCCTCAGATATATATATATATATATATATATATATATATATATATATATATATATATATATATATATATATATATATATATATATATATATATATATATATATATATATATATATATATATATATATATATATATATATATATATATATATATATATATATATATATATATATATATATATATATATATATATATATATATATATATATATATATATATATATATATATATATATATATATATATATATATATATATATATATATATATATATATATATATATATATATATATATATATATATATATATATATATATACGAGGGTTGCCTCTTATGTTTCGGGATTTGGCAACCCTAGTGTTGCAATCCGGCAATTGACAGCTCTGTCGTAAAGTTGGACATTTTTGAGGTTATACGCACTCAGAACGTTTTGACATACGAGCGCTATTTGTGTTGTTTACAGTAACTTAAAAGATTCATCTCGGCCCAAAAATGGAATTAATCGTCAACATTTTCGTGCGATTATTTTTTACAACTTTCGGCATGGATTAACTCAGCAACAGTGCATGGATGAACTTAATTCAATTTTTGGCGATGAAGCTCCATCAAGGACCAGTGTTTATCGATGGTATGGTGAATTCAATCGTGGTCGTAGTTCACTCCAAGATGAATTTCGTGAAGGTCGTCCAAAATCAGTTGTTGTTCCGAAAACCATTGATGCTGTGCGCGAACTGATATTGGAAGATCGTCATGTGACCTATCGTGAGATTGAGACAACCTTAGGCGTTAGTGGGACCAGCATACATTCAATATTGCATAAACATTTGACTGTTAAAAAAATTTGTTCGCGTTGGATCCCACACAATTTGTCAATCGCCCAAAAAACGCTCGTGTCAATTGGTCGAAAGAAATGCTCAAAAAATACGGTCGCGGTGCTTCGAAACACGTCTATGACATCGTGACAGGTGATGAATCGTGGATTTACGCGTATGAGCCCGAAAGTAAACAGCAGTCGACTGTCTGGGTGTTTCAAGATGAGCCAAATGCAGCAAAAGTTGTTCGCGCACGAAGCACTTCCAAGCAAATGGTCGCCTGTTTTTTCGGAAAAACTGGACATGTCGCAACCGTACCACTAGAACAACGCAGAACAGTCAATTCTGAGTGGTACACAACCATTTGTGTGCCAGTTGTCTTCCAAGAAATCAGGAAAACCAACCGCCGAAGACGGATCACTCTTCACCACGACAATGCGAGGAATATATATATATATATATATATATATATATATATATATATATATATATATATTCCGCTGTACGTATTTCAGGTGTATTCATACGTTTTTAGTCCGGTTTAAGTAAGAGATCCAAAATACAAAACTGACTCTGAAAACTGAGCACTTTTTGAAATAAAAAACTTAATGAGTTTCTTTCAAGCTACGCCCATACAACTAATAAAAATCATGAAGCTGCAATAATCAATAAATCAATTAGATCCGCAGCCAACGTTTCAATCATCATCATCATCATCATCGGTACTACAACCGGGATCCGGTCTGGGATGAAGCCACACTGATATTGACCAATGATGGCTTTAGCGTATGGGGCTATCCGATCTTGTAGGATAGTGGAGGGTATCTTATAGGTGGTACTCAGCAATGTTATACCTCTATAGTTGCTGCACAGTGTGATATCTCTCTTCTTATGTATGGGGCAAATTATATCACGACGCCAATCTTCCGGCATTTCCTCTTGCTCCCATACGTGCACCACGATCTCATGAATTGCGCGATGTAACGCTGTCCCTGCTTGTTTGATCAGCTCAGCTGGTATGCCATCAGCTCCGGGGGCTTTATTTGATTTGAGCTATCTAGTGGCTTTTAATGTTTCCTCAATGCTTGGTGGCGGCAGCATTTGGTCTTGGTCCTGCATTGGTGAAGCCTCCAAATCTTCTGTGAGCTGACCATTTAGCAATTCATTGAAGTGCACTTTCCATCGCTCTAGAATGCCTTCTGGATCGGTGATCAGATTACCCTGTTTATCCTTGCAGTAAGTGCAGCGTGGTGTGTACCACGTCATACTGCGGATTATTTGGTAGAACTTCCGCGCCTGGTGCGGACCTCGCTCTCTACTTTTCTCAATTTCACAGTTTTTTTTTCAGGCACTTTTCTTTTGCCTGTGATTTTTTTTTTCAGATTTTCTGAGCTATTTGTATTTCTCCCTGCGCACCCGCATCCTATGAGACTGCTGCATTGCCCGGTATATAGCATTCTTACGTTCAGTCGCTAGTTTGCACTCATCATTAAACCAGTCGCTCCGATCTCTACGACTACTGCCTAAGATGGAGTTGGCAGTACCAATGACAGTATTCTTAAAGCGTGTTCATTTCACTTCTACGCCCGGCATTCTGGCCCCAGGACTTACTCTCCGTCCGTCGAGCTCTTCGAGGGCGAGTCTTAGCGCATGACCAAAGGTGTTACTGGTATTCTCATTGCGTAAGGCAGACGTGTTGATTCGAGTGATCCACGTCGACGTTGGCACCTCGGTACGTTCGTACCGTCATCAGGCTCGAAGAGTGGTCGCGATCTATCAACACGTGGTTAATTTGGTTGCAAGTGGCTCCATCAGATGATACCCAGGTGGCTTTGTAGATATCTTTACGCGGAAACCTGGTACTTGCAACGACCAAGTTTTTTGATGTTGCCAGTTCGATGACTCGTAATCCATTGTCATTAGTGTTCTCATGCAAACTATGGGAACCTGTGTAGTGCCTGAAAACCGGCTCCCGACCTATTTTTGCATTCAAATCACCAAGAACGATTTTCACATCCTATCTTGGGCAGACATTGAGGGTCCGTTCGACGTTCTCGTAGTACTCTTCTTTTTCGACGTCAGGGGATTCCTCTGTAGATCCGTGAACGTTTATGAGGCTTATGTTCTTAAACTTGCCACCAAAAACGATTTCAATACCACAAACAAATACTAGAGCTAAACCGGTAACCAGGCAACATGCACCTTGGAGGACTCCGAACTAATATCTCTCCGCAAATGCAAAGTAGCAACACTCTCTCAATTTAAAAAAAGACCCACGGAGGCTATCTTGTAGCATATAAAAAGGCTAACGCATTATTTTGTAGAAGGATGACAGATACTTAAGCAAAAAGCCTCCTCCAATTCACTTCGACAATCAACCCAAAATCCTCCACAGCATATGGCATAAAATACGCAGTTTAAGCGGAAATTACAATCAGGTAATTATCTCCTGTCTTAATTCCCAAAATACTACAACCACAGACACAATGCAAATATGTCAACTCCTCGCCAAATCCTGGACAACCACAACTTCCATCCTGAATTCAATCGCAAAAGACTTTAATCCGTTAACAATTTACTATATTTGCAAGCCTCCATCGAAGAACCCATTTCATTTACTGAATTTCAATCAGTACTTAGTATAGCCAAAGGCAAAGCCTCAGGGAGGGATCGAATATCCTACCCAAGGTTGATACACCTTTCGAAAAATACGAAATTGAGAATCGTTAAATTATACAATAAAATATTTGAAAAATCACATATCCCACAAATGTGGAAAACCACAGCCCTAATTCCTATTCCCAAACCGAAGAAGGATAAAGATACTATAGAGGGTTACCGTCCAATATCCTTAATCCCCTGTATTGCAAAGGTTTTAGAAAAAATAATAGTCAAAAGGTTTGCTATGGTTTATAGAAACAAAGAAATTGACACATATCAACCAAGTAGCTTTCAAATTCAACAGAGGTTGCACAGATGCCTTACTTAACATTGACCACTATACCTCAAGGGCTCTATCAACTAAAAACAATGTCACAATCCTCTCTCTAGACTTCGAGAAAGCCTTCGACAGAATCGGCATTCAAGTTATACTTAAGGGTACATTCTCATCAGTAAGGCCGAAAAATAGGCTATTTTCATGTTTTTTTTTGTTGAGGAAAGTAATAAATCTAGACACGCGATTTTTCAGGTGTATTTATTGTACTTTTAAGTAGCTTTTAAAAAATGTTCAATTAATTTCATGATAACCCCGAGGTCGGGGCACGTTGCGCCGTTGACCGCTGCGAAATAAAGGACCCCGATGGCGACTGTCCTACAGGTCATAAGATTTATCTGAAACAAAAAATCGAAAAAGTTTACTGGTTAGTATGAGTGTGGTTATGGCTTGAACCACGAAAAATGAAATCTATCTAAAAATAACAAAATGGCGACGTTTTGAAATGTATGTGCGCTTTTAATGAATGTTTTCGTTCTTTTTTTTTTGTTTATAAAAAAATCAATTTACAACGTATCGGCATAATTATATATAGAGAGTTCAATTACGCGTATTTAAAAAAAAAAAAACATTAAGATTCGTTGAAAATTGACTGAGTTATCACAGTCGCCAGCTCGAAAAACGTTGTTTTCCAGAAAACGCGTTTAAAGTTTTAAGTGTAGTTATTACCTGCTTTGACTCAATCGGCTCGGAGTCTCATAACTTTTTAACCGTTACGAATTTCCTTTTCCTTTTGACATGATATTCTAGACAGTTATAGCTATCGAATTCCGCAAAAAAAAATTTTGACCCAACTGATGAATGTACCCTTAACAAATTGTTAAAATGGGGAGTTGGTAACAAAATGTATGGGTACGTCAAATCATTTCTAAGTAATAGAAAATTTCAGTGTAAAGCCAACCACATATACTCCAGTACACTGCCACTACAGGTGCGAGCCTCGCGGAAGGTATTTTAGTCGGTAAAAACCCGGCATGTCTCTGGATCGGTCCAGAGGTATCTTTTAAAGATTTCCACCTTCCTACCAAAACCAAAAAAAAAAAACTCCCACTACACAACGGAATACCCCAAGGAAGCCCATTGTCAGTCATATTATTTATTATCGCTGTTGGCGATGCATCACGAATTCCCGGGAAAGGCAAGACAAGCGCCAGCACACCATTTCCAGGGAAACAACGATCAGCGGCGCACCGATTCCAGGAAGCCACTAAGAAAAGCAGATCCCAAGAAACGAGCGAAGGACGGGACTGCGGGCCTATATAAGGCGGGCACATCGATGAAGCAGTCATTCTTGTCCAAAGCGCAGATCATCAGACGCCAAAGATGTGATCTGCGTTGACTACCGCACCCAAAACCTATCGGTCTTGTATGATTTCTTTCCCACCATCCCTCTATACAAGTAGTTAGAGAACACCTGGACTAACACTGTCCACACTATCCTTGGATACGCCATTATTTTTCTTTTCTTTTCAGATATCGCGAGACCGAGCCCAGCATCCTAAATCCTGATAAAACCCAACTTATAGTGTTTAAGGGTAAAAATGAGCACTGCACAAACAACACAAGGCGCACGCACAACAAAATTAGACTCGAAACTAAATAACACCCAGATAAAACCTCCTAAAACTCTAAAATATCTGGGAATAACCTTTTCCATTGACCTTTCATTCTCCACCCACATTATAATCCTTTACGTAAAACCACAATACAACTGAATCTCTGTAGAAGAGTGATGTGGAAACCCAACGGTCTCTCCCACAAAGTCAAACTGCTGATCTATAAACAAATAATCAGACCAACATTCACATATGCGTGTCCACTGTGGTATCATATAACACCAGGCCAAATGGAGAAGCTACGGTTTTTCGAAAAGAAATGCTTCAGGCTGGTCACTGGCCTCAACCGACAACCCAACTCTTACAAGTATTACAATAACAGCTTGCTCTACAATGCCGCTAATATTGACCGTCTCGATAGACGCTTGCTAGAGCTGTCTATCAAATTTATTGAAAACCTCCCAAATAATCCCAACCCCATAATAACTTCACTACTACCAACTCCTCTAGATAACAGGGCTCACTATCTGAATTGTCTCCATACCAGAAGTCTCTTCACTTCTGGAAGATTGGTTAATGACTCCAACGAAGTAGTGTACCATAACACCGAGCTGGCACCCAATCAGTTCAAATACTGTAACATACAACCATTCTCCTAACATACATTCTACGTTTTAACGAACAACCGGAAAGTGTTACCGCACCCGAGACCACTAACGGACCATATCCCACGCCAACCTACTTCCTTAACCATCAATCCCTATATTCCCCAATTCATATTTAACTTATTGTGACGCATATGACAATCAGTACTAGAATATTCGAGAAAGTCCAAAGCGGGGTGCTAGAGTGTTTTGGGAGGTGCTGGAAAGCTGGAGACTATGAGCGGTGGAACGTTCAAGGCTGTGGAACGGACGGAAACGAAACGCTGAATCGGGGTGAAGAAACGGTATAATAACCAACACCGACGATATCATTTCCAATATTCGAAACAATATCATTAAATATTATAATAATATAAAACTAATGTGGATTCCCAGCCATGTTTCCATCAGCGGTAATGAAAATGCAGATTGTGCAGCTAACTCAGCCAGAAGAGCTCCAGTTCATAAATTTAACATCTGTACAAGAGCCGATCTACTAGCAACCATCCAAAACAAACTAAAAAGTACAAATCGAAAAAATTGGGATACTTATCACCGCATCTATAAAAACGTAAACCCATTCAAATATCACCCCATCTATCCAACGAATTTAGGTAAATCTAATATCACAAACTTCATGACATTGCGATTAGGTCATACGTCGGCTACGCATCTTTACCTGCTCAACACGGACACACCCCCGGAGGGTGGGAACGAACATACAGGGCAAAGTCTCTGCTTTCAGTCCGACGAAGGCCAGAACGATCCTTGTCCCTGTTCAATCCAAGTTTACATGCAGTCTCCACGTGACTCCCCTGGATAGCTACTTTGGCACCCGCCAAGTAGTACACAATGCATGCAGCGACATCCTGAGAAAGGTGGGCACAAGGCTAATAACCTCGCCCGGAAAAACAAATTATTATGAACAATTTAACAAGTCTCGGATATGGACCGGATACCGGTGGAGAGACTTGCTAAATAAGGCCAAGACCGTGTCCCGGTTGTAGTGCCGATGATGATGATGCCAGACACACCCGCAATCTACCAAAAATACAACACAAGACTTACAGTCAGTCATATACCAAAAGACTGTCCTCACCTGAAATTTATAAGAGACAGTCTATTTGTAACATACGAAAGTGGTATGAAAAGTTTCCGACCTAACAAAGATACAAGAAATTTTTTCTTAAAATTTATCTTTATTTTTCTACATGGTCTCCTTGTAACTCTACACAATTTTCCCAGGGATGCTCCCATCTCTCTAACCCGTCCAAATAGTACTCGGCGTTTTTCTCTGCAAAATAACTGTTCACGAAAGTGATTGCCTCCTCATTTGACGAAAATCTCTGTCTTCCGAGCGCAATTTTTAGATTAGGGAACAAAAAGATGTCGCTTGGGGCTAGATCTAGTGAGTAAGGCGGATGGTCAAGCAGTTCAAACCGTGATTCGTGGATTTTCGCCATGGCAACCGCTGAGGTGTGAGTCGGTGCGTTGGCTTGGTGAAAAGGATTTTCTTTTTCTGCAAATGTGGGCGTTTTTCCCCAATTTCTGCCTTCAGTTGGTCAAGTAATGATGCTTAGTATGCTCCTGTAATGGTTTTTCGTTTTTGAACATAATCGATTAAGATAACTCCATGACTACCCCAACAAACAGTCGCCATCACTTTCCCAGCCGAAAAAACAGTTTTTGCTTTTTTTTTGGAGCCGATTCCCCCTTTGCTGTCCACTGCTTTGACTGTATTTTTGTTTCAGGCGTATAATGGTGTATCCAAGTTTTATCGACAGTAATTAATCGGCGCCAAAACTCGGATTTATTGCGCCTAAACTGCGCCAACAGAGCGTTGGAAATGTTCATTCGAACACGTTTTTGGTCTAACGTGAGCAAACGCGGCACCCAACGCGCGGACAGTTTTCTCATGCCTAAATCTTGATTTAATATGTGACAAACACGTCTTTGGACATTTTCTAACTTGTCCTTACACTTTGATAAGATCAACTACTTAGAACACGGCAGTGATATAAAGTTATGAATTGAATTGGATTGGCAAATGTATGCCGGAAATCATATTTTAACCTTAATGACATAAAACAATCTTTTAAATAAGACCAATATAATGTTTATATCTGGCGCAAGGCTAATAACCTTGCCCGGAAAAACATATTATTATGGAAAATTTAACAAGCCTCGGGACTTGCTAAATAAGGCCAAGACCGGATCCCGGTTGTAGTGCCGATGATGATGATGATGAATGTTTATATCACGATTTTACTGTATTTTATTTCATTTTAAAGTTATATTCCTTTTAAAAAAACAAGCTGTACATATAAGCTACTCAATCGCCCGGTTATAGAAGTCAAATCTTGTTCTTACTCTTTGATAAGATCAACTGCTTAGAACGCCGCAGTGGTATAAAGTTGTGAATTGAATTGACATGGTAGCTATAAGCCGGAACTGATATTTAAAACTTAATGACATTAAATAATCTTTTAAATAAGACCAATATAATGTTCATATCATGATTTTGATTTATTTTATTTCATTTTAAAGTTATATTGTTCCTAAAAAGGCACGCTGTACACATAAGTTACTCAACCGCCCGGTTATATAAGTCAAATATTATTCTTACACTTTGACTACTTAGACTTAACTTACTTAAAGACGAGTTCAGCCCTGGACCTGATGTACTTCCGGCTGTCCTTCTAAAAACAATGTGCCTCTTCTCTTTCTCCCCCACTATCAAAGATATTCAATTTATCCCTTACACAAGGTGTTTTCCCAAATATTTAAAAATCCTCTATTGTCACCCCTATACATAAGAAGGGGCCAAAAAAGGATATTAGTAACTACCATCCCATCGCCAAACTGTCACATATTCCGAAACTGTTCGAAGGCATTCTTTACAATGCGTTATGTTTTCACTGCAAATCCATCATCTCACCCAACCATCATGGTTTCCTTACGGGTAGCTCGACCACCACCAATCTAGTTGAATTGTCATTCCACGTTCTCCGTGTCTTAGAGAACGGCAACGAAGTCGATATAATCACAACCGATTTCAGCAAGGTCTTCGACGAAATTTCACACAACCTCTTTAAGCTATCCTCTCTTGGCTTCGAACCCTTACTGATTAAGTGGATTTCTTCCTGTCTTAACGATCGAACCTACCGTGTCAGATTTAAATCCACCCTCTCCAATCCTTTACTTCCCACGCCGGGGGTCCCCAGGGCAGTCATCTTGGACCCCTCCTATTAATTCTTACTATTAATGATATAGAGTCTAGTATCAAGCACTCCTCCAGCTCTCTATACGCGGACGACACTAAACTCTTCAAGACGATCCCGTCTTCTGTCGACTCCTCAGTTCTTCAAATGGATCTCGACAGCTTTTCAACTTGGTGCCAAAATAATTGCCTCGGACTAAATATTGCCAAACGTCACTCAATCACCTTCTCCCGTAAACGACCCCCCCCCCCCCCCCCCGCGCTACGTTCCTATGTCTTACTCAACCAACAGATAACACCTGTACAAACGATTCGTGACGTTGGCATCTTATGTGATAGCTTAGATTCATCCCACAAATTGATGACATTATTCTCAAGGCCAACTCTGTCCATGGTTTTGTGAAACTATAGCGTTTGAGATGGATAGAGAAGAACGTGTGATTCGAACTGACGCTATGACAGTTAGAATCACCAAAAATTGAACCTAAGCGTAACACATCAGGCTACTGGCCGATTTAGAATTCGATTTTTAAACGCAAGTATATTCCACTGATGTGAATTGTTATTTTATCGCTATGGTATACGGCTCTGGTGGGGGGATGGGTGCGAACATACAGGGCAAAGTCTCTGATTGCCTTCAACCCGGCGAAGGCCAGGACGATCCGTGTCCCTGTTCAATCCAAGTTGACATGCAGTCTCCACGTGACACCCCTGGATAGCTACTTTGACACCCGCCAAGTAGTGAACCAATGCATGCAGCGACATCCTGAGAAAGGTTGGCGCAAGGCTAATAACCAGGCCCGTAAAAATGAATTATTATGGCAAATTTAACAAGCCTCGGATATGGACCGGATACACGACGACGACCACGGAAACGAAAATGGCTAAATGATTTAAGGATTTTTTCATGAAACATACGCTCACTATACAGAGCTCGAGAACACAGCAGCTAGCCGATGCCCTGTCCGAATATAAGGCTGACATAACAGCATTACAAGAAATAAGATGGACGGGGAGTGGTGTTTTTCAAAGAAAAGGGTATGACATTTATTACAGCTGTCATGCAAAACACCATGTGCTCGGGGTAGGCTTTCTAGTCAGCCAAAAACTGAAGCCTGCCATCATCGGCTTTAATGCAATAAATGAAAGGCTATGCACCCTTCGCGTGCGAGGCAAATTTAAGAACATAAGCCTCATAAACGTTCACGGACCTACAGAGGAGTCCCCTGACGACGAAAAAGAAGAATACTATGAGAACGTCGAACGGGCCCTCAATGCATGCCCAAGATACGATGTGAAAATCGTTCTTAGGGATTTGAATGCGAAAATAGGTCGGGAGCCGGTTTTCAGGCACTATGCAGGTTCCCATAGTTTGCATGAGAACACTAATGACAATGGACTACGGGTCATCGAATTGGCAGCATCGAAAAACTTGGTCGTTGCGAGTACCAGGTTGCCGCGTAAAGATATCCACAAAGCCACCTGGGTATCACCTGATGGAGCCACTCGCAACCAAATTGACCACGTGCTGATAGATCGCCGCCACTCTTCGAGCCTGATGACGGTACGAACGTACCGAGGTGCCAACGTCGACTCGGATCACTATCTTGTTGGTACAGTTTTCCGGCCGCGGATTCCCTTACGGAGACGTATTGCATCCGCGGATCAGGTTCGAATCAACACGGCTGCCTTACGCAATGAGAACAGCAGCAACACCTTTGGTCATGCGTTAAGACTCGCCCTCGAAGAGCTCGACGGAGGGAGAGTAAGTCCTGGGGCCAGAATGCCGGGCCTAGAAGAGAAATGGACACGCCTTAAGAATACTGTCATTAGTACTGCCAACTCCATCTTAGGCAGTAATCGTAGAGATCGGGACGACTGGTTTGATGATGAGTGCAAACTAGCATACCGGGCAATGCAGCAGTCTCATAGGACGCGGGTACGCGAGGATAACTACAAAGAGCTCAGAAGATCTGAAAAAAGACTTCACAGACAAAAGAAAAGTGCCTGGGAAAAAAACCTTGTCTGTGAAATAGAGAAAAGTAGAGAGCGAGGTCCGCACCAGGCGCGGAAGTTCTACCAAATAATCCGCAGTATGACGCGGTACACACCACGCTGCACTTACTGCAAGGATAAAGAGGATAATCTGATCACCGATCCTGAAAGCATTCTGCAGCGATGGGAAGTGCACTTCAATGAATTGCTAAATGGTCAGCTCACAGAAGAATTGGAGGCTCCACCAATGCAAGATCAAGACCAAATGCTGCCGCCACCAAGCATTGTGCTGCCGCCACCAAGCATTGAGGAAACACTAAAAGCCATTAGACAGCTAAAATCTAATAAAGCCCCTGGAGCTGATGGCATACCAGCTGACCTGATCAAACAAGGAGGGACAGCGTTACATCACGCAATTCACGAGATCGTGGTGCACGTATGGGAGCAAGAGGAGATGCCGGAAGATTGGCGTCGTGGTATAATTTGCCCCATACATAAGAAAGGAGATATCACACTGTGCAGCAACTATAGGGGTATAACATTGCTGAGTACCGCTTATAAGATACTCTCCACTATCCTACAAGACCGGATATCCCCATACGCTAAAGCCATCATTGGTCAATATCAGTGTGGCTTCATCCCAGGCAAATCAGCAATTGATCAGATATTCATCCTTAGGCAGGCGATGGAAAAATGTCTGGAATTTAAGATTCCACTATATCATCTGTTTATAGACTTCAAGGCCGCCTACGACAGCATAGCCAGGGTAGAACTATATAATGCCATGAGAGAATTCGGCATTCCAAATAAATTGATACGACTTTGTAGGTTGACCATGACCAACGTAACTAGTCAAGTAAAAGTAGCGGGATTGCTGTCCAAACCAATAAACATCTATAATGGACTCCGACAAGGGGACGGTCTGGCCTGCCTCCTCTTCAACCTGGCGTTGGAGAAAGGAATCCGTGACTCTGGCGTTACAACAAGAGGGACTATTGTCACCAAGTCCAGTCAGATACTTGCCTACGCAGATGACATCGACATCATCGGTAGAACCGAATCGGCGGTACAGGAATCCTTCACCCAGATCGAGCAGGCGGCACAAAAACTGGGACTTCACATTAATGAGGGAAAAACCAAGTACATGGTGGCAACTTCTGCGAAGAGAAGACCTAACGTTGGTCAAACTATCAGGGTAGTGGAGCACGAATTTGAAGTAGTGCAATCCTTTAACTACCTTGGGTCAACAGTATCAGTCGATAACAATATGGAAGAAGAAATACGCGAACGGCTGATTAAATCCAACAAAGCCTACTATGGTCTATCAAGGCTCTTTAAATCCCGAAATTTATCCAGAACATCCAAGCTACTACTGTACAAGACCACGGTCTTACCAGTACTCATGTATGGATCTGAGACCTGGGTGCTTAATAAAAGACACTCTGAACTCTTGGCCGCGTTCGAGAGAAAGGTCTTAAGGAGAATTGTTGGCCCCGTATGTGAGGGAGGACGATTCCGGAGACGCTACAACCATGAGTTGTACGCAATCTACCTTGAAGCTCATATTGTAAGAAAAATCAAGCTCGGTAGACTCCGGTGGGCGGAACACCTAGCTCGAATGAGCGAAGAGGAGCCTGCCCGGAAAATCCTTTGTGGCAGGATGTATGGAAGGAGACAGCGCGGCAGACCTTGTCTGCGATGGAGGGATGGCGTAGACCAGGACGCCCAGAGCCTGGGAGTGCTAAACTGGATGACATCGGCTCGAAATCGGGACCGGTGGAGAGATTTGTTAAATAAGGCCAAGACCGGATCCCGGTTGTAGTGCCGATGATGATGATGATGATACGGCTCTGGTGCATTATCTTATTCGATTTTTGGTCGGTGTTCTTCACTATTTGCTTGTGTTTGTGTGTGTATCTGTTAGAGACGCTACAAAACGCTTCTCTAATCCCTATGTTTACAGATTGCTCTATATAGCCTTTGTCCGCCCCCTTCTTGAGTATGCTAGTCAGGTTTGGTCTCCTCACTACTCGTCTCGAATTCGCAGGGTCGAAGGCGTGTAACGTCGTTTATGGCGTTTTGCCTCCGAGGATTGAATTGGATAAATCCTCTGATTCTACCCCCATAAACGATCCGTCTTCACCTAATTAATCTTAACACACGTGCAGAGCGCAGAATTCATGCCGACATCCTCTTCATCCACCGTCTACTCTCAGGCTCAATCAACTGGCCAAGCCTGCTCTCCACTAATTTCCACTAATCCCCGAAATCTGCGAAACCCTCGTCTCTTCTATTTGCCCGCCGATCAAACGTCTTACGGCTCTAATGAACCCATTTCGCGAATGCTGGGGTGGGCAAACTCTCACCCCGCGTTTTTTGACTTCAACCTCACCTCTCCCGCTCTCAAACGTCGTCTCCTCTCTTACCCCTCCTGACCCCACCCGCTCGCGGCCTACACTCTCCCGCACTCATACTTCCACCCTAGCATCCGGCTTATCCTCGCCCTTCCCTGTCCTACCATCATCATCATCATCATCATCGGCACTGCAACCGGGATCCGGACTTGGCCTCATTTAGCAAGTCCTGAGGCTCGTTAAATTTTCCATAATGATTTGTTTTTTCCGGGAAAGGTCATTAGTCTTGCGCCAGCCCTGTCCTACCAATTAGACTATTATTCTATCCATCTTTGTTTAGTTCCCCATTCCATTTTTAAGTTACTTTAAAGTTAGTCCACCACCGCAACCCACATGCCTTAGTCTTTGAGGTAGTTCGTAAGTATATTTATATGTTTATACGACTTGTACTAAGCGAAATAAACTGAGGGTTTTGCCCTCTATTCATTCACTACAATACTCAGTGATATAAAGTTGTGAATTGAATTGACATGGTAACTGTAAGCCGGAAATCATATTTTTGCCTTAATGACATAAAACACTCTTTTAAATAAGACCAACATAATGTTTATATCACGATTTTGATGTATTTTATTTCATTTTAAAGTTATATTCCTCTTAAAAAAACACGCTGTACATATAAGCTACTCAGTCGCCCGGTTATAGAAGTCAAATCTTGTTCTTACACTTTGATAAGATCTACTTAGAACGTTGCAGTGATATAAAGTTGTGAATTGAATTGACGCGGCAACTATAAGCCGGAAATCATGTTAAAACCTTAATGACATAAAACACTCTTTTAAATAAGACCAATAGAATGTTCATATCATGATTTTGATTTATTTTATTTCATTTTAAAGTTATATTCTTCCTAAAAAAGCACGCTGTACATATAAGCTACTCACTGGCTCGGTTATAGAAGTTAGATCTTGTTCTTACACTTTGATAAGATCAACTGCTTAGAACGCCGCAGTGGTATAAAGTTCTGAATTAAGTAAGTAAGTTTATGAGGCTACCGCCCCTTTCATTACCTTAATACAACGATATATAAAACTACCAATATAAATATCTAACGTATTATCAACAGTGCTTATATTTCAACAGATTTACCTACTGCACAATGTAGATAGATTAAGTTCGTACCAAGAATAATGGCGCGAATCTAGAAAGCGTAGGTCGGTCTATGTTTTATAGCCCCACCCAGCGAAGTGTGTCGTTTTCTTTTCTCAACAATATCTTCAAACGACCGCCAGCATAATTCCATCAGAGTGTCTAATTTCACCTGTTCCACGGACTATATACCGGAAAAATAACAATAGAGTCATCGAAATTCAGGGTTATGCGGAAGGCCATATAATTGAATAAAAAAGCAATTTCCAAACTGGACTGTTATTCTATACCGCCCAAAGTCTAGATTATAAGCAATTAGTCTTTGTGTAGCATGTTATTTTGTAAGTTTGTTTTCCAAATAATCTGATAACGTGTATAGCACGTCGATCTCCATTTAAGGTGATTTAGAAGAAGACCTGGAACGATTGCAGCTAAACCACACGTACATTCCCCCATGCGATAATAGAAGCAAACGCTTATAGTAATAGCTGCCGGCTCATGTTCAATCCAGTGCCGCCCTCCATTGTCCCGGATGCAGGGAATTAAACTATTGTTTGGGTATGTAATAATCATTTTGAGTCACTTAGTAAGCTGAAAAAATCCATTTGTAAATGCTAATTATATGAAACTTAATACGACACTGCTCTGATAATATCACATTCTAATTAGCAGCTTTAGAATTACGTGCAACAAGAAGCAATTTAATGGCGTGTATTCTTGAAAAACAAACCCCATTCAATTAATCATTTTTCTGTTGTCAGAGCTTCAAGGATAATTACAAAGGATAGGATATAAAAGCCCCAGGATAAACGCCTACATAACTGACTCACACTGGCCCACGGTGTACTATTTCACAGAAACCCGGATTTCGATTACAGTTTGCAAAAACCACTCTATTTATAGCATAGCAACACTGCAATGTTAAAACAGCAAAACAAAAAACCGAAAGAAACTGTTACAGCCCTGTACCGATGTCCACCCTCTAGATGCGATTACGTGTGGTAATTTGTTGCAAAACGTATTCTTGTCTGGCATAGTTCTATTCAAATATGTAGGTGTTATCTCGGAAGTTATAAATTAATTAGATCACCATCTCAATTACACGATAGGGGAGCACATACTGCAGGAGGTGATTAATAAGCTCTCATAGAAAGAGACCTCATATCTGGATGAATTGGTTGCAACAAGGGCCCGAAGGGGTGCACTTTATCGTACTTTCGTTGTTTTCTTGTTTTTGACCAGCAGGAGCGAGATGTCATCCCAGGACACACAAGGTCTCTTATGACATAGTGTTGTTGATTTATCTTATATTTAAATACCAGTCACTTACACAGTCATGTTTCCCGCACCCCTGATTATGATCGGATCCGGAACTGGTGCAACTGTCTGATCCTCAAAGTGTTCTTCCAGCTGTTCATCCTCGTAAATTGCATCGAAATCTGCCATTGCATCCAACTTGTTAATCGAATCGTTTACAAAACAATAAGAACTGCTTAAGCTGCGCTACACACTGCTTCCGTGTACGTGTGAAAGTAAAAACGCTAAATAAACTCCAGACGTGGGTAGAGCAGATGTCAGGATTGTTTTATAACACAATCTCCCAATTTTCCACTTGGATATGTTCTTTGTTTTCATCTGCAAACCAACCAAACAACAATCGAAATTTGATTTACTTCACTTCTGTGCCCGTTTTTCTCTTTTTTTCCCCTCGGTTTCTTCTTATTGTTAATCTAACTCTTATTTATTTATTTATGCATTATTCTTTTCAGTTGTATTTGTCATACGTTTCTTCATATTTTTATTCTGCATTACACCAACAAGAGCGGCTTTCACGTTTGCATTTTGTACCCGAACTTGACACACGGATGTATTTCACAGAGGTTGGATAGCAGTCCGCAACAAAACAAAAAAACAAAAAGCAAAAAATCATACACACCGCGGACTAATCATAGAAAACTAACTGAATATAAATACAATGCAAATAAATGTAGCCGTAATGCACTGCATTCCATCTGCTGAGCGTATGCATTTTTAACGTGAACTGATTTCCATATTTGCCCGTCTTCCCAAATCTGAGTCACTGCACAAAACAACACCCGACGACGAGCAGCACCACACTACTGTCAAGAGATACATCCGCAGAATAACAGACGAATCGAAACGCAAAACGGGAAATCAGACAAAGGTCCAGTGTTTTTCAAAACACTGGATTTCCCTTTTCGCTGTTTTACTTTGTCGATTTTTCCTTTGTGACAAATGAGGGATACGTCTAAAGTGACAATGATTACGTCGATTTTGTGTTGGCAGTTGTTTTGTTGTATTTTTCGCGAGACAAGTGTGTGTTTATTTTAGAATTTCATTATTCACTTGATTAATATTCTAGACATCGTGGTATATTGTACGTAAATTAATCGACTGATTTTTTTCGTGGTTTCGCGGGTGCGTTGAATGAAACTGTACTTGCGTTTTTATTTCTGTATAACAGTTGCCCGTCTGTAATTTTATTGACGTATCCAGAAGCTCGAGTGGACAAACACTCGATAGGAAATCAGACTACACATGCATTTGGTGTTTTTTAAGTTCTTTCATACAAATGAAATTTCTTATGGAATGGATGAATATTATGGGAGACTATTGGTCATCAAGGTTGGTGGCATTGAGTGCGAGTCTATATATGTACCTCGCACATAAACGAAATAAACAAATAAGAAGCATTTTAAACAAAAGAAGGAGAGAGATGAGTCGATGTAATATCTGCTTTTTTCAGATTCACTGCATCGATTTACTGCTAAATTTTGAATTCTAAAGTATATTTAAAGTATCCCCTACATATTATTCCTTAAAAGTGCTCATTTTATATTGCTGGTTTGGTGGGGCTAACACCCAGTTTACTTGCTTACTACAAGCTCACAATAAATAGGGAAATTAGGAAGTAACAACTTGAACTTCAACTACGAGGGTAAAAGGTGGCGTAAGGTATGGGTTTTTAGACAAGAGCTTGATAAGATAAAGTTATTAAGAGGAATTGGTTAAAAGACCGACTTTGTTAAACGAAACAACAGATATGGGTTGCAACAAAGTTGAGTTGGAATCGTCGGCCATCGAAATCAAACAGACCCACACCAGCAACAGAAGATTGCAATACTTAGGACGAAGCCCCCAGCAATATATTGCAATACTTCTGATGAATCCCCCCAGCAATACCAATCGTCAACAGCGAACAACCTATACACCAGGAAACAACAGATGACTCTTACACGGAGATAAGTCATGATGGTACTGTGGCGGTTCCGCCAGATCTCACGGCTCGCCTTCCTGAAAAAACCCCCATAACCACAACCCGGGTCTGCACCAGCTTTCACTAATGCAATTCGCATTAGCATCTTAAATGCTTCACGCATCAAACAGACCAAATTACTATAACCCTAAAATCCCTATAAAGAAAACTTACCCTTTCATTGCATCCCTTTGCATACAATTTTCTGTAAGAATTCTTCTTGACCTTTTTAAGAATTCCATAACTCCCATTGTTTCCCGCCAATGCATTTGCATTTGCCCCAGAAAACATTTCCTTTTCCAAGGACATGTAATGCTTTCAAGCATTATCTGAAATTCCTAAAATTGATCCTTAATGTGCATATGCACCATAAATAGCAAACATTCGATACCCTTTGTCCGAGTTAAAATACTATGTCGTCAGCTTGTTTTTACAGCTGCAACACTAGCGATTCAATAGACAAACAATGATGCATTTCTTTCGTCGCCACCACTAATTGCTTGGCATACCTAAATGCAAGCAAGGGATGCGTATCGGCAATTAACCCAAGATACGATATACAATTTCCATGGTATAAAGTATCGTATCCCATTAACACCTTTTTTCCAACGTCCGTCATAGCGACGTTGCATAAACATGACCCTCATTAAAGAGCGAACCATTTGGTCGCCTTTTCTTTTGTTCTCGCCGACTGCCTTTCTCGTCGTTCCACTGCTTTCGAAAACGTGCAACGACATTGAATCTGTTCGATCGCGCACATATACCACTGCACCAAAAAGATCGCTTTTTCTTAGTGGCCACACCCTTAAGAGAACATTTTCTCTTTCCCCTCCATATCTCACCCTGAATTGAAGATAGAATTCAAGTCAGAGTTCTATCCTCACCGAGTCTTATCCCAACCACTGGACGGAGCGGTCGAGCCGTTCATTATCCCGTGTAGGGTGTGCTCGGAGTGCACACCCTGGAGCCCAATTACATCAGCCGACCGCGCTGGTCGACCTGTCTCCAGCTCGCCGTAAAGCTACATCGCGAGCCAACCTCCCACCGAAATTAACAGTGTGTTCCAATTTTTAACTCGGACATTTTTCAGTGCGTCGTGTGAAAGGAAACCTTTTTCCAATAAGTAACATTTATACCGGATACCAATTCCGGAAACAAGTGCTAGTTTAATCTGATACATCTGTCGTGTGAAAGGAAACCTTTTCCCTTCATTAATTTGTAAAGCGTGGAAGTCGCGTATAATAAACCTTAATACTAGTTAAAAGATTGTTAAAAAAAAACTGTGTACTCCAAAATAAATTTAGATAACATGTATTAAAATAAAAACCAATTGGACAGAGATTAAAAATCATCAACAACCTCTCATTTAATGTTTTTATTGTACTTTCTTTTCTTGGTGAACGTTTTCTTTTGGTGCAATGGTAATTAGCTTCCTGTGAACAACTGAGTTGGTGTTTGTACCTGCTGCGATATTCGGCCAAACTTCGTTAGTGAATGATGGAGGAAGAAGGGAACCGAGTGTCCATGTCTGGCACAACACTTCGTTCCCATCAGTACCTTCTGATATAAAGAATTCCGGAGGTAAACTAGTCTCCCATTCGGATGTCAGGGGGAACATCATGCAGATATGATAAATAATGGAACTTTAAGAGGTTCGTCATCGCATAACCGGGCTCGCTCTCGAGGCTCTGCCCACGCTCGACTGGTGACGGCATTTTGTAACATCAGGGGCATCGGTTTCACCAATACCAATGTAAACGCCGTCCACCAATATTTGCAAACAACGAAACCGGATATCCTTGCCCTAACTGAGACCCAGGTCGATTCGACATATCTGCGTTGCTCCGGATACGACTTACATTCGAGATTCCGTTTTAAGGGCGGAGTCTGCGTCTTCGCACGGTCCAATATGGCTTGCCAGAGGATGGAGGCGTTGGAACCCAATAATATGGACATCATATGGTTGAGGGTCGTGCTGAGGAATTCCGTTAAATTTCTTTGTTGTCTTTATCCGCTCCCCGAATGACGATCGACCGGCGACATTTTTCGAACATCTTTCACATACCGTCGACTGGATACAGATCAACCACCCAGCTTCTGAAATTGTTGTCCTTGGCGATTTTAATGTGCACAATTCCGGCTGGTTGGTACATTCTAACAGAACCGATGAGGCTGGGAGGCTGTCGGAGATGTTTGCTGTAAACCACAACTTGACTCAACACGTGGAAGAGCCAACGCGAGTGCCGGATGCCCGAGGCGATTATGCGAACACCCTGGATCTGATTTTGACATCCGAACCGACCGTTTATACCGTGGAAGTTGCTGCGCCACTGGGAAACTCAAATCACTGATTGGTATCTGTCGCGCAAGCACTTGCATATCAAGCGATATAAGCGATAGCTGAATAACCGGCCTAGGCAGCTTCGCCATGAATGGAAGTATGGGGCTGCTAACTGGGACGATTTGCGAGATTTTTTCGCATCCTTTCCATGGTCCGAGGTGTGCTTCGGAAACTCCGATGTTAACGCTTGCGCGGAGTCGGCGTCAGAGATTATTCTTCTGGGGATGGAGATGTATATTCCACATTCCATCAAACGAAGTTCGTCTGATAAACCTTGGTTTGATAAAAAATGCGAGCTGAATACAGCGGCGAAAAATATAACTTTTAAGCAATAGCGCTCCAATCCCACCGATGTTAACAGAACGAATTTTGTTAGAATCAGAAACGCATGCAACCAGGCGATTGATACCGCGAAGAAGGCTCACAACGACAGGGTGATCAATAAACTCCTTCGGTGCCCAACTGATTCGCGCTCTTCCTGGTCAATGGCAAAAGCTGTCAGCGGTAACTTCGCTTCCTCCCCTTTCCCTCCGTTGGTGACAGACAGCGGGACGTTAGTCACGAATTCAAAGGATAAAGCTAATGTGTTCGCGAATTCAAACCTCGATTCCGGTCTTTTGGAGCCACCTGTGATCTCGACGGTGCAGTCTTCGATGAGGGATGTGAGATTTCGTTGAAACGCAAAATATTTGAGAATGGTTGAATATTACAATATTTAAATTGGTGAGGTGAAAGCTCTGTATTGTGGTATACAATCTCATTAGAGTTATTAACCAACCTGCCAGAGGAACGTTCGGATGTGGAGACAATTCGGGAAGGCAGTTCGGTTATCTGACGGAGTCGATGTGAGCGCGTTTATTATCGGGTTGGGATTATTGGGAAGATTTTCAATAAATGTGATGGACAACTCGAGGAAGCGTCGATCTATACGTTCAATATTAGCGGCATAGTAGAGCGAACTACTGTTGTAATATTTGTGGGAGTTGGGATGTCGGTTGAGGCCAGTGATAAGTCTGAAGCGTTTCCTTTCGAAAATGCGTAGCTTCTCCATTTGGGCGGGTGTGATATAGTACCATATCGGGCATGCATATGTGAGAGTGGATCTGATTATCTGTTTGTAGATAAGTGATTTAACTTTGGGAGAGAGACCATTCGGCTTGTACATCACTTTTCTGCAGAGATTAAGTTGAATTGCGGCTTTGCGAATCGAGTTTTTGGTGTGGGCAGAGAAGGACAGATTGTTGGTGAAGGTTATTCCCAGGTACTTTAAGGTTTTGGAGGGTTTAATTATATTGTTATTTAATTTGATTCTGATTTTGTTATGGCAGCGTATGGTATTGTTAGTACAATTCGCATTTCTGCCATTAAACACTATAAGTTGAGTTTTGGCTGGGTTGAGTCGGATTTTCCACTTAGTAAAATATGCTGAGAGATTCGGGAGATAGCTGTTAATACAGTTTCTTGCCTCCTTGACAAACTTGTTGCTTGAATAAATTAAAGTGTCATCGGCATAGTTCAGCATTACTGTATTAGGTGGCAGTGGTTGCGGGGTGTCTGAAGTATAAAGGAGGTATAATAATGGTCCGAGAATGGAGCCTTGAGGAACACCCGCGGTTATACTGTATGGTGTCGAAAGAGTTAAATTTATTTTCACCATGAACTTTCTATCAGAAAGGTAGGAAGCGAGAAGTTTTATGGTGTGGGTGTTTAATCCGAACATTGAATATAGCTTGTATAGCAGTCCTTCAATCCAAACGCAATCGAATGCTTTTGCTATGTCAAGAGAGACGCATATTGTTGAGGATTGGTTTTCGAGATTCATTGTCACATCATGTGTCAGTTTTAGCAGAGCATGACGAGTTGAGTGTTGTGGACGAAAGCCAAATTGAGAATTGGGGATAAGGGAGTTGTCTCTAGCAAATGAGAGAAGATTTTCGTATATCTTACATTCCAAAACCTTACTAAGCGAATCTAGCTGTGATATGGGGCGGAAGTTAGCCGGGTTGTTGGAAGGAGCGGATTTACTAATAGGGACTATCACCGCTGTTTTCCAACATTTTGGGAAATGTGAAGCGTTTATTATGTAGCGATCCTAAATCGCTACTCCTAGCCAAATCCTCAATATCATCAAACCCTAAAATTCCTAATTGCATATTGAACCATATGAGCAATAAATTAACCCAAAATTAATTTATCGCTCATTGATTCAATTCCACATAATAAACTTAAATCCCAAATTTCCCATTGCTTCATTTCAAATTCCATACTGAGTCACATGTACAACGAATTTAACCAAAAGTTAATTCATCATACATTGACTCAATTCCTAAAAACATTGGCATCATGAAATGCTAAATTCAAAACGCATTTCATGATTCCCATTCCCAGAACCCATCCAACTAAACTTCTAACAAATTCCCAGAACACAACCCAAATTAAAACACGCAAACTCTTATGTGTGTTTCTGGGAATTTTGACGATAAAATAGTTGACAATTCTCAACTAGAAAATTTATAAAAGAGGAGTGAATTTCAATTTCGTGATCAGAAGACCACCAGAGACCAAACCGCTGGCCGACTTATTCTAAAAATAAATAAATAAAACCCGGACATGCGTCGGCTTGTTTTTCCTTTTTAAATTCCTACACAACAATAAATATCATCTCACTATCGTCAACATTGCCTTTTAAATAACTTTCTCTGGTACTGATTCATTGGCTGCCGCAAAGCCAATTGGGAGATCATTGTCTACGTAAAAGTGCAACGAAACATATTAACTATCCAAGGCCCAGAAGACATCCGTCCCCAAAAGGTAAGCCCCCCCCCCCCCCCCCCCCCCCCCCCCCCCCCACCATATCTCCAAGGTGTACCTCAACAATTATGTGGTTGAGAAGAACGAGAATGGGTAGTAAGTTCTCCACGTGAAGTCTTTTAAATAGAAGGTTAGGGATTCAACGTATAATAAAGTGTTCAGTTTTGCGGATGATAGTACGCTTGTTTTCTCCTTTTCGAGTGTTCGGCCGATTGGTGCATCTGCGTCGCATCAGCTGAGATGTAGACAGATTGACTCTCTGAATCAGGATCTAGATAGGGTCCTGCAGTGGGGAAGTGCCAATCTCGTCCACTTCAATGCAGCGAAGACACAATATACAACATTCACAAAGAAAAGTGGATCATGGGTTTGTGGCGGTCCGTGCGAACGCCACTACTTACCTGCTTATCTACCACCAGGTAACCCCTTATGTATAAGTGTCCTGTCCCAAAAAACGTGTACTCACCTGCATTGGGATGTCTAACAACCGCAAAAACCGGTGAAAAGCAATGTCTACTGATACGAAAAGTATGACATGGGCATTAAAAACCTGAAAAGTATGACTTACCTGCCCATACGACTGACCATCAGCTGCAATGCTTAACTGCGCTGATGATGTAAACACCATCAGCAACACAAGCATGTCCATAGGAGGGGCAAATTGGTCGCACATCTAGCAACCAACATTGCATTACTTCCTACCAACGAAATGCTCATAAGAAGCGGCGACAATGCAACAAGAGATGTTTTTATTTCTCTTGATTCTTTCACGAAATGCCCACATCGGTCGCTAACTCGAGCCACACACAGGGAAACTCACATCTGGCACCAACAGGCCATAGAGAATGCACAGTGTAAATACACGTACGCCCGTTCGACTTCATTAATGCCAACACCCAACATGCGCACGATCAACGATCATGCTACACGTGGTCGCTGATCGGGCAAATACAATAATCTGTGCCGAACAACTCGCCCCAGCTGCGAATGTGTTATTTTTCATGTTTATGTGATGTCTAAGGTTCGCATGCTGGGCGACACAAACGAGGAGCACCAACACGGGAACCCTTCTATGATAGGGATAACGTAAAGAAAAATGACCAAATATGGTCATCAGGGCGATGGATAGATTTTTTGGTAGCCTGTCGCTTCGAGGGCGGTGATCAGTCGTGTCGTGTATGCTGGAAAAGGTAGAGCCCCAGACCGTATATTATCAGATCTCTCATGGGATGTCCCAAGAGACAACATAGCGCGCGGTTTAAGTTAAACATGATTTTTATATATTCCATTAATGTTGACAACTATATTCAATTAATGTAAATAACAGTATCACATACCAGTGTTTAATAGAACACCATTAGTGCGGTTAAGTTAAACGTGACTTTTATATATTCAATTAATGTTGACAACTATATTCAATTAATGTAAATAACAGTATCACATACCAGTGTTTAATACAACACCGTTAGTGCGGTTAAGTTAAACGTGACTTTTATATATTCAATTAATGTTAATAATTATACACCAATTAATTACCCATGGAGTCGGATTTATAAATTACAGTTTTGTTTTAATAACCAGAATAAAGTATTTGTTTTTACGTTACCAGAGTAACTCAGAGTATTTCTTGTGCGGTAAATACACGCAGGCAGCAGACGGATTGGGTTGGCGTTCCGCTATTACATCCACAAAACTTAAAACCCAACAGGTTCCACAGCTGATGATGAATGGCCGGGCTCTCGGGGCTGGGGAAAGTTTGAAATTGCTCGGCGTCACGGTCTGTGGGAATGTATCATGGCATAAACACGTGTCGAGTATCGCCAGGTCGGTCTCAGGAAAACTGAGCTATCTTTTTAGAGCCAAGAAATATTTTACTCCCGCCCAACTTCTTTTCCTATATAAATCCCAAATTAGACCCGCGCTCGAATACTGCTCTCATGTTTGGAGCTCGACCTACTTGAGAGCATACAGAGACGAGCGATCCGCCTGATCGGGGACTCGGCGCTGACGTCGGGACTACAGTCGCTATCTCATCGAAGGCGCGTAGCCGACCTCTGTCTGTTTTACAGATATTATCACGGGTGCTGTTCTGCGGAGATTCTTAGTATTGTTCCACGCAATTCGGCTCATATGCGCTCCACAAGACAATCCGACGGATCGCACCCGTTTGTGGTTCATTTCCCGACGGCGCGAGCATCCCTGGTTTTCCTGATTTCTTGGAAGACAACTGGCAAACAAATGGTTGTGTACCACTCAGAATTGACTGTTCTGTGTTGTTCTAGTGGTACGGTTGCGACATGTCCAGTTTTTCCGAAAAAACAGGCGACCATTTGCTTGGGAGTGCTTCGTGCGCGAACAACTTTTGTTGGATTTGGCTCATCTTGAAACACCCAGACAGTCGACTGCTGTTTACTTTCGGGCTCATACGCGTAAATCCACGATTCATCACCTATCACGATGTCATAGACGTGTTTCGAAGCACCGCGACCGTATTTTTTGAGCATTTCTTTCGACCAATTGACATGAGCCTTTTTTTGGGCGATTGACAAATTGTGTGGGATCCAACGCGAACAATTTTTTTTGACAGTCAAATGTTTATGCAATATTGAATGTATGCTGGTCCCACTAACGCCTAAGGATGTCTCAATCTCACGATAGGTCACATGACGATCTTCCAATATCAGTTCGCGCACAGCATCAATGGTTTTCGGAACAACAACTGATTTTGGACGACCTTCACGAAATTTATCTTGGAGTGAACTACGACCACGATTGAATTCACCATACCATCGATAAACACTGGTCCTTGATGGAGCTTCATCGCCAAAAATTGAATTAAGTTCATCCATGCACTGTTGCTGAGTTAATCCACGCCGAAAGTTGTAAAAAATAATCGCACGAAAATGTTGACGATTTAATTCCATTTTTGGGCCGAAATGAATCTTTTAAGTTACTGTAAACAACACAAATAGCGCTCGTATGTCAAAACGTTCTGAGTGCGTATAACCTCAAAAATGTCCAACTTTACGACAGAGCTGTCAATTGCCGGATTGCAACGCTAGGGTTGCCAAATCCCGAAACATAAGAGGCAACCCTCGTATTTCGAAAGTCGACGGTTAATCAGTGTTTCCAGTACCTTTGAGAGAATAGAAGTAAGTGCTATGGGTCGGTAAGAAGAGAGAGATGATTTGTCGCCCCGTTTGAGAATTGGCTAAATGTTCGCTGACTTCCATCAATTACGGAAATAGCAAGTAGGATAAGACAAATGGAAGAGTTTTCGCAGTGGTTTAGCGAGTGGAGAGGAACATTCCTTCAAGAGAATTGAGGGAATTCAGGACCAGCGGATTTGTTAACGTTTAGCTCCTTGAGTGCACGGGCAACAGTACGCGTTCGGAACTAAATCTAGTGTGCTGCTTATGCTCAACTTGAGACAGAACTGATGTGGTATCAGGCAGCGTTCAGTTCGCTGCAAAATGTGCACAAAGCAGATTCGCTTTCACTATTGCACTGGTGACTGGTCTGTCATCGACTATTACCGATGGAATGGATGAAGAGACCGAGTTTTGAATGTTTTTCACGAATGCCCAGAAGTTTCTACTAGCCGTGATGTACGAAATATTACCATACAGGAGATTAATCACTGGCAAACTGGCGAAGAAAGCCCAGAAAAAAGGGTGGAAAGAGAAGGACCTCGATGCGGAACTGCTCGATTATATATTAGAAAACCAAATCGAACAGTTTGACGCAGAAGCCGCTGCGAACAGGCAGGCTGGAAAAGTCATGAAGTGTCTAACTACCGCATGTGATGTTTCTATGCCACGACAAAGACAACCAGCAGGAGCTATCAAACCAGTGTATTGGTGGAACTCAGAAATCGCCCATGTGCGATCGCAGTACAACAGGTTACGACGCTTGCAACAACGAACAAGAAACCGTAGCACATACCCACCGTTGCAAGCGGAATTCGTCAGCAAACGGAAGGAGTGTTCTGCTCCCTAGGGGATGAATTGAATAACAACCCACAGAGCAGCGCCTACGGGATAGTCATGAAAAAACTACACAACAACAGTAATCAAATGCAACAAAGGAAAACTGTCATGGCTAGAATCGTTGCTGTCCTCTTCCCTGTATCCCCAACGCTCTTGTGAAGACTGCTTTAACAAAAGTCAGAAGTCTTCAGCAGTCTCCTCACAACCTGCCTTCAAATAGGACAATTTCCTAAACGATGAAAAAAGCAGCCGCAAAGGAGTCAAGAATGCAGAAGCGCCGTCGTCTTATCGTCTGTTGTGCATGCTGGACACAACAGGAAAACTGCTTGAACGTTTAATTGCCACTCGCCTGGAACAATTCACTGAGGGGACATCGGGGCTCTCTGAATCGCAGTATGGGTTCCGGAAAGGTAGATTAACCGGTAAGACACTATTTGTGGTGTGCGTCGTCGCCCGCATTGCGGTGAACTGGAATCGGATTTTAGAAGCGTTGGGCGATCTACATGTCTCACCTTACTTGGTACGTATACTAGAAAACTATCTCTTGGATGGACGACAAATTAGACCCGCGCTCGAATATTGCTTTCATGTTTGGAGCTCGGGAGCGATCCGCCTGATCGGGGACTCGGTGCTGACGTCGGGACTACAGTCGCTATCACATCGAAGGCGCGTGGCCGACCTCTGTCTGTTTTACAGATATTATCACGGGTGCTGTTCTTCGGAGATTCTTGGCATTGTTCCACGCAATTCGGTTTATATGCGCTCCACAAGACAATCCGACGGATCGCACCCGTTTGTGGTTCATCTCCCGACGGCGCGAACTTCCCTGTATCAGAACTCGTTCCGTTACAGAGCGGGGAAGCTGTGGAACTCCCTTCCCACGCGAGTGTTCCCGGAGCGTTACAACCAGCAACTGTTCAAAAAGAACTGCAACAGTTATTTGATGGCATCTCGGGGCGCCCACTCGACGCTATAGGTTCGCCTTTCCCGAGAGAAGTCTAATAAAAAAAAAAAAAAAAAAAAAAAAACAGCTCCGCTGTTATAGAATATCATGTATGATGGTGTGCTCAGGGTTAGAGTCATTGGTTACGCAGATGATTTGGCAATAGTGGCTGTAGCTAAACATCTAGATGACCTGGAGAATATTTGCTCCCAAGCAATCCAGTGCATTAAATGCTGGCTAGATATGGCCGGACTGAAACTAGCTGAACTTAAGACGGAGACAGTTTTAATAAGCAGCCGCAAGAAAGTTGAACATCTTGATTTGGAAATAGAAGGACAAATAATCAGATCCAGTCCCTATATTAAATATCTTGCTGTTATACTCGGCAGCAGGTTGAGCTTCAAGGAACACCTGAGGAAAACGAGTGAAAAAACGGCAAGAGTATGCAAAGTTTTGGCAAGAGTGCTACCCAATGTTGGAGGACCCTGGCCCCACATAAACAAACTCTTAACCAGTGCCAACACCTCCACTATAATGTATCCAGCTCACATATGGTCAGGAGCCGCACAGTATAAGTCGTACATGAGGGGAGTGAACTCACCACATAGGCTGGCATCACTAAGAGTATGCTATGCATTCCGAACGGTATACGAAGATGCCATAAATGTTTTGGCTGGAAGGACACCACTTGACATTGCAGCTAAAGAAAACGCTGCATTGCATGAGATCTCCCAGGAGAATCGTCGGAGAATGCGGTCACAATTAGAGCTCTCAAGACTAAGGGAATGGCAACGAAGGTGGAACTCGCCGATCAAAGGAGGATGGACCCACACCATGATACCTGGTATAGAAACATGGGTGAAGAGAAAACATGGCGAGCTGAATTACCACCTGAGCCAGCTAATATCAGGACATGGATGCTTTCGGCAATACTTGCACAAGTATAAACATGTGAATCACCCATACTGGCCATATTGCGAAGGCAAAAGAGAAAATGCGGAACACGTACTCACAGAGACCGCACGAACGATTTTGGAGAGACATATGAGACAGACAGTTACCCCGGCAGGAGTAATATAATACATGCTGAGTTCAAAACAGGCATGGTCCGTAGCAAATGATGTTCTATGTGACATGATGCAGCAGTTGCGACGCGATGAGAGGAGTAACAGGTAAAGTCCGTCCCGCCCGCGATGGAATATCTAAAAGAAAGCTCCGCGGGGATCAACGAGAATATGTGCCTGGCGGGAGGTAGTTTTAGTCGGTAAAAGTCCGGCATGCCTCTGGATCGGTCAGAGGAATCTTTTGAAGATTTCCACCTTCCTACGGAAATAAAAACAAAAAAAAACCTGTGGGAGAGTATAGTATTTTTTGTCATTCAAGAACTTGCCGCTTTGAATATGCGTATTGCAGTCATTTCTAGCTCTCATGAATCTTTTCCAGTTTTCCTCAGTATTGTTTGATTTATACAACCGGATACTCAACTCTTTAGGTTTAATGGCTCCTCTGCACCCGGAATCGAACCACATATTTCCCTTGGGTTTGATACTCTGTACTCTGTATGGAATAAAGGTTCGCATACCAAGTAGAATCGTGTCTGCAAATGTGTCCGCTATAGAGTCAACATCGTTATTGAGGAAAAATAACGACCAATTTAGCCTTCCAAAAAGTCGTTTAGACCTTCCCAGGTGGCTTTCTCGTAGAACCATACTGTTTTCTCATTAACGTTACTGTGAGTTAGTTCAAATTAAGCTATCATGACACAGTGGTCTGAAGTGCCCAAGGGCGAAGAAACCTCTATTGTGTATTTGTTTGGGTGGGAGATGGGAAACAGGCCCAATGTGTTGGCGAAATGACCATCTATGTCTGGTATCCTTGGAATGGATTTCATGAAGGAGCATCAAGTTGTTCTAGATATCGGTCAAAGAACACTGCGAATTGGTATTTTGGAGGTTGCTATTACACCGCAGGACGAACAATTGCGAAGACTGAAATGTTATGTGCGTGAGGAGGATGAGACCCCAGCTCGCTCAGACTCGGTAATTTGGACCAGTCTCGAGAGTGATCCCGGTGACAATCGATTTTACATCACCGAAGCTGTACAAAATCAGCGTAAGGCGAACATCCTGGTTGGGAAAGCCCTTATCGATGCGAAGAAGCACATCGTACCCGTCAGAGTACTAAATGCGTCCGAGGAGCCGGTCGCAATAAGAAAAGGAGAGGTAATCGCAGAATGTGCACCCGTGTCAATGATAAGCTCAATTCAGACAAGAGGAGAGGACCATTCAGTTCAACAGCCCGCGGGTGCATCCTGTATGGTTAATAAGTTGATGTCCCAGAAAATTGAATTAACAGACAGAAAAAAGGTAAGCGTTAAATCACTCCTGAACGATTTTTCGGATATTTTTGTGACAGGAAATGTCAAATTTGGACGCACCGGTATAGTTAAACATCGCATTGACACGGGTGAGTCAAGACCTATAAGACAGCCACCTCGTCGACTACCGTTGGCCAAACAATCATAAGTAGGCAACATGATTCGAGAGATGGAATAGCAAACAGTCATCGAAAAATCATCGAGCCCATGGGCTTCGTCGGTAGTGCTCGTCAAGAAGAAGGGTGGGACAACTAGATTTTGTGTCGACTACCGCCGGTTAAACGACATTACGAAGAAAGCCAGTTACCCACTTCCTCGAATCGACGATACACTAGATACCCTTTCTGGAGCTCAGTGGTTTTTAACATTGGACCTAAAAAGCGGTTACTGGCAAGTAGAAGTGAAGGAGGAGGACAAGGAGAAGACAGCTTTTACTACCGGAAACGGACTTTATCAATTCAACGTGATGCCTTTTGGATTGTGTAATGCTCCAGCAACGTTTGAACGATTAATGGAAAGTGTTCTACGGGGACTTACATGGAAGATGTGTCTCGTGTACTCGGACGATATCATCGTTGTTGGAAGGAAGTTACCAGAACACATCAATAATCTGCGCTCCGTCCTCGAACGACTAAGACAGGCCAACTTAAAGCTCAACTCCAAGAAATGTGAACTCTTCCAAAGGAGAGTAAAATTCCTGGGACATATCGTTTCATCTGCAGGAGTTCAAACGGATCCTGATAAGATAGCAGCTATCCAAGAGTGGCCTACTCCAGAAGACAAACAACAGTTGAGAAGCTTTATGGGATTAGCCACATATTACCGACGGTTTGTTAAAGGTTTCGCTAATGTGGTTAAAACCCTACACGAACTAACGGGTAAAGACAAGAAATTCAATTGGACAGAAAAGTGTGAGGCAGCATTCAACACATTGAAGGCCGAGTTATGTAAGACTCCAACATTGGCATTCCCAAGTTCGGATCGCCCATTTATATTGGATACTGATGGAAGTAACACAGGAATCGGAGCAGTGTTGTCACAGGAAGTCGATGGTAAAGAGAGAGTTGTCGCATATTATAGTCGAGTTCTATCTAAGCCAGAGAGAAATTACTGCCCAACAAGAAAGGAACTACTGGCTGTCGTAGAAACCGTTAAGAATTTTTATAAGTACCTCTGCGGACGTCGATTCCACCTTCGGACGAATCATGCCGCCCTGAAATGGTTGTTAAATTTTAAGAATCCGGAAGGACAAATAGCTCGATGGATCGAACGACTTCAAACGTACGATTTCCAAATTTCCCACCGTCAAGAGAAGGTGCATAATAACGCTGATGCTCTATCAAGAAGACCATGTAAGCCAGATTGTAAACATTGTCATAGAGCGGAAGAGAGAGAAGAGACGTACGACCTGCGAAATGTACAAGTAGAAGTACTAGATGGGTGGACGAGTGATGCTATACGCGCAGCTCAACTTCAGGATGAAGATATGTCGCTAATCCTGGAACACAAAGAAAAGAACGAGCGGCCAACTTGGAACAATATTTCCGACAAGAGTGGAACATTTAAAGCATATTGGGCACAATGGAATTCCTTGCTGATGGAAGATGGAATTCTAAACCGTAAATAGGAAGCCGCGGACGGAAAATCCCATCGAAAGCAGATTCTAGTCCCACCATCAAAAGTGAAGGATGTACTAGCAGAAATGCACGACGGGGCCTCCGGTGGACATCTGGGAGTTAATAAGGCACTTTCAAAATTACGATCTCGATTCTACTGGCTTCACATGAGAGATGACGTCGAGCCTTGGTGTAGGAAGTGCACAACTTGCACTGCGACCAAAGGACCAACAGCAAAACCAAGGAGCGCTATGGAGCAGTACAACGTGGGTGCCCCTGTGGCGGTTTCCCCCAACGCCACCGCCCGCCTCACATTTCCAGCGGAAACAACAAAAGCCTGGTCGTCGCAGAGCATCAAGTTCTATAGGAAAAAAGAGTAAAATTTCCTGCAAGGATGAATGGTTTGTTTGTGCGTAGCACAACATGAATATCCGATAAAATTTGCTCAACATGCGGCACACACCGGGGAATTTCAACCGGCGCCAACGGTCAACGGAAAATATTCCAATATTGGTTTCCGCCAACATGCACCCTTTCTCGAGTGGAGAAAAACGGTCGCATCCTCAACCAACGGAGCAATCGAGATATTCGGACAAGAATATCTGCGATCTACCACCGACACGCACAGGCAAGCTGCCCCTTTTTCATCAGCGAACACGGCGGGCAATTCGGTAGCAAAAAACCAACCTACAGGCAAGCAACACCATGCTTGCCTACAAGAGAAGCAAACACAGGGAATAGCCACCTGCACCTTTTGCACGACGAGCGATATGCGATCGGCGGCGATCTTGGTTGTAGTCGCGATCGTATGAATGTCCGTCGTGCCTAGGGAAGATACACTGGCGAAGTTTGCACGATCAACAATAATGCTTCAAGCAGTAGTGATCGTGTAAACAATTCAACCCCTATGCAAACCTGCAAATCATGTGAATTGCGATGATCCCATGTCTACATGCTAGGGGATATACACGTAAGCGGCAGACGCGATTGCCGTGTGTATGTTTCACCCTTTCCTTTTTTCTTGTTCGCCCGACAAAAAGCCAAAGGCGCACCGTACATGGTAGTCGAGGCGGTGGTCTGTTTTGGGTCCTGGTGCTGAGTGTGCAAAAAAAGAAATGAAACCAAGAAAAAGAAAGGAAAAGGGGTTGCATATGAGGCAACCCTAGTGACCAGGATGAATTAACTAGTCAGTCTTTTGAGAAAAATTATACGGTGATGGTCGTTGAGAAAAATCGTACGGTGTTAGTCTATGTAAAGTATATTTTGACGATTGTGCAGCAAGAGTGCTAGTGCGTATACCAAAACAAGAATTAACTTTTATGTAAAGTATATTTTGACGATTGCGCATCAAGAGTGCTAGTGCGTATACCAAAACAAGAATAGTAATTATTAAACAAGAATTAACTTTTATGTAAAGTATATTTTGACGATTGTGCAGCAAGAGTGCTAGTGCGTATACCAAAACAAGAATTAACTTTTATGTAAAGTATATTTTGACGATTGCGCATCAAGAGTGCTAGTGCGGTATAACAAAACAAGAATAGTAATTATTAAACAAGAATTAACTTTTATGTAAAGCTATATTTTGACGATCGTGCATCAAGAGTGCTAGTGCGGTATAACAAAACAAGAATAGTAATTATTAAACAAGAATTAACCTTTATGCAAAGCTATATTTTGACGATCGTGCATCACGAGTGCTAGTACCGCACACCAAAACTAAAATTGTAAATAGTAAACCGGTTTCATTAATAAAAATAAATATTAAGGTATTGCGAACTGAATCGCGCTGAACTAAGTGTGTGTTTTATTTGACGATTAAGCAACAAAAAAAAAAAGGCGTTCGTAGCAAAAAAAGGAGTCAGATTAGGAAGAAACTAGTGGGGTTACGCGGTTAACCTGTGCCCTGTAGCACCCTGATCGACACGCCGCGTAATACTAAATATAAAAGACCCATAATTGGTGACCTAGCGACGTGTGACGTGACACGCAAGTGCCGAAATAGTGACATTTTCCGTTTTCCGTCGCCAAAAAGAAACCACCAACCATAATTGGTCACACGCTGACGTGTGACGAACGTTAAGTGAAACAACAACAACTAAGGGTTCCATCCCCAACGAAACGCAACGCAGTCGAAGGAATAAACGGGTGACGACACTGACGCAACCATCTTCGGATACCCAACGTTGGACTCCAGGTTCCTTTTTATTTCTTTCCTTTTTGTTGTGATAGTTTCCTTTTCTAGTAGATTTATACTTTCTTTAGTAGGTGAGCTCCATCAGAACCACCAAAACAAAATTTTTTTTTAGAACAATAGAATAAAAGTATCCGAATAATAACAATAGTTCACACAAAATATATTGCAAAGAATAGAATTATGATAAACATCTTTTTTCTACTCAAAGAAATACACGGCTATTGTAGAAAAATTCAAATCTCATTGTATTTACATGTAGAGTATATCATTTTTTATTTTTTTGATTAACACAAAAAGAAAAAGAAGAGAACAGTTTATCCTTGTTTTACTATACTTAAGAAAAATGCAAATAATAAATAGCGCTTAGAAGTAAGAGAAATTTCAGATATACGCCCCACGAGTGAAAAGGGGACATTTCAAGTCAAAAAGTAAGTTTTTTTCTTTGGTATAATAATATAATAAATAAGTAAATAACACTCATAAGCCCCTTCCGGACAGCAAACACTGATACATTCAGACAATATTGGTGACACCTAAACACACGACATTCTCAACTGACTCCATCGGTACCTCCAGACTCGACTCGCGTGATCCATCATCACACGCACACACCCACCCTTGTCTCTCGACACTAGTAGCGACGACAACCTTTTCCGCCGATTCGCGCGACAAAGCGAGGTTCCTTCGTCGCGCGTTCGATTCTCCGCGTCCAGACACGGGTCACCAGTACTAAAAAAAAAAAAAAAAATGGCCCAGTCAACAAGGGCAAAAACAGCACAGCTGGAGCAACAGCAGCCGCGCGCGGAATCACCAGCGTTCGAGGACGCATCCAGCGCTGAACAACCACCGCGCCCCACTCACCGCGACTTGCGTTTACCTCCTTTTGACGAGGAGGACGCAGAGCTTTGGTTCGCCATGGCGGAACGCATATTTAAGGCTACCGATCTGCACGATGAAGAACTCCGTGCAGTAGAGGTAATCCGAGTGTTGAATCGCACACAGAGGACTCATGTCGCACATATAATTAGGTCACCAGACCCAAACCCATATAGCAGCATGAGAGAGGCCCTCCTAGGCGCCCTGGACGAACCCGAGGGCAGACGACATCAGCGTTTGGCTGCAGAGACGAATTTCACTGGGATGAAACCTGCACATTTGCTGACACATCTACGTGCGATAGCGGGAACCGGGATCTCAGATGATGTCATCAGACCCCATTTTTTAAGATGTCTTCCCCAGTATGCACGTGCCGCCTTGATAGCTCAGCCCAACCAGAGCTTGGGTTGGCTGGCGAAAGTCGCAGATGCAATTATGGAAAGCGCGGACCCGCAAGCCGAATCTCCCACCTTTCAGGTGACAACGGTAAATCACAGCGGCGCACCGTTTGCCCAGCAGCGATACGTTCCACAACCAGCACCGCGTACCTATTTTGATTCCGCACCCCTACCGGCCGCCTCACAAGATGCGTTGCGGTCTTCAACGCCCCCGCGTGAACCATGGCAGGCGAATGCGCGACAATCGGGACCGTCGCGTTTCGAGGCGAGCCTCCAGAGAGAGATTAACCAGCTACGCGCGGAGGTGCGAAGTGCCACGCGCGCGGTGCTTAACGGACCAAACTACCAACGACCTCAAACACAGGCTTCACACCGACGGATTGATCCTCCCGGAGGCGCATCGACCTCAAGCGGAACGGTATCGGCGCCTGGACGGGACAATGCAAACAGAGCCCTGACACACGCTTGGTGCGTGTATCACCGACGCTTCGGGGCAAAGGCTCGGAAGTGTAAACAGCCGTGTGGGTGGAAGCGACCACCTCCTGTTCCTAACCCAGCGTTAAACTAGAACGGCCGACCGTAATACAGGCGCGAACGGTCGGCGTGCCCTTTATAAGGCGCTTGACGATAAGAGACCCGCAGTTAAACATAAGCTTCACCGTTGACACAGGCGCCGATGTCTCCGTCCTGCCCAGGTCATACGCCCCGCACAATAAAGTGCCCGGTCGGCTTCGGCTGCTGGCAGCGAACAACACTTCCATAGCCACGTACGGACGAATATATTACAAACTAAATTTGGGTTTGCGGCGCCCCATTGGCTGGCATTTTGTGGTGGCCGATGTCAGCGAACCGTTAATAGGGTCGGACTTGTTGGCACGCCACAACTTACTCGTGGATTCCGCAAACAACAGACTGGTGGCCAATGATACCTGCAGGCAGCCGCCTAGGGAAGACCCACGGATACCTGCAGGGACAGATGCGAGCTTAGACTCAATCCCGGCCTTATTGGAGGAATTTAAAAAGTCAACAGTTCCGCTTCCCAACCAGAAGCACATCAAGTCAGGGGTCTATCATCATATAGAGACACGCGGCCCGCCAGTCAGTCAACGCCCGCGCCGCCTTGCACCAGACAAATTACGAGCGGCACGCGAGGAATTTAATTATATGCTCGAAAAGGGAATCTGCCAACCTTCAGTCAGCCCGTGGGCTAGCCCACTGCACTTAGTTAAGAAACGAAATGGGGAGTGGCGCCCATGTGGAGACTACAGACTGCTGAACGCGGTCACAATCCCTGACAGGTACCCCATAGCCCATCTATACGATTTTTCGTACAAGCTACGAGGATGCACCGTTTTCACGACCCTGGATCTAACCAGAGCCTACCACCAAATTGCGGTGGCACACGAGGACATCCCTAAAACAGCAGTCATTACACCCTTCGGGCTCTATGAGTTCAAGGTAATGACTTTTGGCCTCAGGAACGCAGCACAGACTTTCCAGAGGTACATAGATACAGCGCTACGCGGTTTGGACTGTTGCTACGCTTATATAGACGATATCCTGATAGCTTCCCGAAACCGTACGGAGCACCACCAACACCTGAATCAGGTGCTTGAACGCCTCCGTCGATTCGGACTCGTGATAAACCCTGACAAATGCCACTTCGCCAAAGAGCAGGTGACTTACTTGGGGTACAACATCAACGAGCAGGGCATACGGCCTTTGCCAGACAGGGTAGAAGCACTCAACCAATTTCCCCGACCCTCCAACGTCCGCGAGTTACGGCGTTTCCTGGGAATGCTCAATTTTTATCGGCCAACCTTACGAAACGCCGCGCATGTCCAGGCCCCATTAAACGAATATTTAAAAGGGGCAAAAAAGAACGATAAGCGCCCAATCGCCTGGACGGAAGCTGCAGAGAACGCATTTCGCCAGGCTAAGACACAACTCGCGAACGCAGCACTGCTGCGCTACCCTGTGGAAGGTGCTCCGTTGGCCATCCAATGCGATGCGTCAGACACCGCAATAGGAGCGGTATTGGAGCAGGAGAGTAACGGAAGTTGGGAACCGCTCGGGTTTTTCTCGAGAAAACTCAGTAATACCGAGCGGAAATACAGCACATACGATAGAGAGTTGCTAGCTATATATAGCGCCGTTAAGTATTTTCGTCACATGGTGGAGGGCCGCCCAGTGGTGATAAGAACGGACCACAAGCCTTTGAGCTACGCCTTCCGGAAGAGGTCCGGAAACGCATCACCACGTCAGGAGCGCCAGCTCGACTTAATTGGCCAATACGCCACCGAGATTAGGCACATCCCGGGCGACCAGAATATTATCGCGGACGCACTCTCTCGAGTGGACACAATACAGTTGCGCTCCGCCATCGCGGACGCTGACCTGGCCCAAGCCCAGAAGCAAGACAGCCAGCTTGAGGCCCTGTTAAAAGCGGACACCGCACTTCTGTTGAGAAAGTTGCCACTGGGGCACTCGACGGATGCGATCTGGTGCGATGTCTCCACGGGAACGGTCAGACCGTATATCCCCACTGAACTGCGAAGAAGAGTTTACGAAACCTTCCACAATCCAGCTCACCCCAGCGGTCGCGCAACCGCCACGGCCATTCGACGTAAGTTCGTATGGCCACACATGAACAAGGACCTCACAAGTTGGGCTCGCGCGTGCCTCAAATGCCAGCGTTGTAAGGTAGGACGGCACAACGTACTGGAGCCGGCCCAGTTTAAGCTCCCCGAGGCACGTTTCGCGCACGTTCATATAGATATCGTGGGACCATTGACGCCCTCGAGAGGTTTTTCCTACATCCTGACAATGATTGACCGTTTCACGCGATGGCCGGAAGCGACACCGTTACGAGTGGTTACAGCCGAAAGCGTCGCCAGGGCGTTTTATTCAACATGGGTTACACGTTTTGGCGTACCGGCAACACTAACATCAGACCGAGGCCCTCAGTTCGAGGCTACGATCTTCAGACAGCTCACAGAGTTGCTGGGCTGTCGGCGGGATCGTACGACCGCATACCACCTTTCATCCAACGGGATGTTAGAGCGTTGGCACAGGTCATTAAAAGCCTCCCTAATGTGTCACAACGACACGCAGTGGTTCGACGCCCTCCCCACTGTCCTCCTTGGTTTGAGGACATGTATAAAGGAGGATTTGGGCGCGTCCGCTGCCGAACTGACATATGGCACCAGCCTCGTTTTGCCCGGCGAACTGTTCGTGGACGGCGAGGCACCAGCGGACCCATTAAAAAGCGTGGGCTACTTGCGTGATTTAATGCGCAAGATCAGGCCAAAACCGGTGGCCAGACACGGTGCGAAAAGAGTTTTCGTCCACCCCGCGTTGCATAGTTGCACGCATGTTTTCGTTAGGGTGGACAAAGTGAAGAGACCACTCGACCCTCCGTATGAGGGCCCGTTCAAGATTCTAAACAGAATCAACGAGCGGGTGTACGAGTTGGACATTCGAGGGAGGTCTAGTACGGTTAGCGTGGAGCGATTAAAACCGTGTTTCATGGAGGAGAGCAGCCCCGAACCTACTCCTGCAACAGGATCACCATCGGCGACATCGGCGGGGATACCGGATAAAAACGACGGCCCCCTTACGCGAAGCCGCTCTCGAGTGTATCAGCAGGGTGCGATTTCAGTCAGAAAGGAGTGAACTGATACGGCTGGCGAAGACCTCCACCCACAACGTTGGCACTTTGGAGTACCAATTCCAGCGAGACTTCCACCACACCACACCACACCACACCACACCGTAGACACCTTGGAGAACCAATGTCAGCGGGCCACATGGGGTCCATTTAAACGGAAATTACCGCTCATCACCATCTCACATGGACCGTACCGCGCACCTTTGCCCGTGCCGGCATCACCGCGGCGTAAACGGCTCCATTGACAACGGCATAATACGCCGTTGTAGGGTGGTTCTGCATCGCGCGTAACGCTCTGCTTCTCTTCCGTGTCCGGACGTACTTTCGTCAATGAGGCGGCCAGTGCCCTGACTTGGTATCGTGACTACGTCACTGGGGGGGGAGTGCCGTGGCGGTTTCCCCCAACGCCACCGCCCGCCTCACATTTCCAGCGGAAACAACAAAAGCCTGGTCGTCGCAGAGCATCAAGTTCTATAGGAAAAAAGAGTAAAATTTCCTGCAAGGATGAATGGTTTGTTTGTGCGTAGCACAACATGAATATCCGATAAAATTTGCTCAACATGCGGCACACACCGGGGAATTTCAACCGGCGCCAACGGTCAACGGAAAATATTCCAATATTGGTTTCCGCCAACATGCACCCTTTCTCGAGTGGAGAAAAACGGTCGCATCCTCAACCAACGGAGCAATCGAGATATTCGGACAAGAATATCTGCGATCTACCACCGACACGCACAGGCAAGCTGCCCCTTTTTCATCAGCGAACACGGCGGGCAATTCGGTAGCAAAAAACCAACCTACAGGCAAGCAACACCATGCTTGCCTACAAGAGAAGCAAACACAGGGAATAGCCACCTGCACCTTTTGCACGACGAGCGATATGCGATCGGCGGCGATCTTGGTTGTAGTCGCGATCGTATGAATGTCCGTCGTGCCTAGGGAAGATACACTGGCGAAGTTTGCACGATCAACAATAATGCTTCAAGCAGTAGTGATCGTGTAAACAATTCAACCCCTATGCAAACCTGCAAATCATGTGAATTGCGATGATCCCATGTCTACATGCTAGGGGATATACACGTAAGCGGCAGACGCGATTGCCGTGTGTATGTTTCACCCTTTCCTTTTTTCTTGTTCGCCCGACAAAAAGCCAAAGGCGCACCGTACATGGTAGTCGAGGCGGTGGTCTGTTTTGGGTCCTGGTGCTGAGTGTGCAAAAAAAGAAATGAAACCAAGAAAAAGAAAGGAAAAGGGGTTGCATATGAGGCAACCCTAGTGACCAGGATGAATTAACTAGTCAGTCTTTTAAGAAAAATTATACGGTGATGGTCGTTGAGAAAAATCGTACGGTGTTAGTCTATGTAAAGTATATTTTGACGATTGTGCAGCAAGAGTGCTAGTGCGTATACCAAAACAAGAATTAACTTTTATGTAAAGTATATTTTGACGATTGCGCATCAAGAGTGCTAGTGCGTATACCAAAACAAGAATAGTAATTATTAAACAAGAATTAACTTTTATGTAAAGTATATTTTGACGATTGTGCAGCAAGAGTGCTAGTGCGTATACCAAAACAAGAATTAACTTTTATGTAAAGTATATTTTGACGATTGCGCATCAAGAGTGCTAGTGCGGTATAACAAAACAAGAATAGTAATTATTAAACAAGAATTAACTTTTATGTAAAGCTATATTTTGACGATCGTGCATCAAGAGTGCTAGTGCGGTATAACAAAACAAGAATAGTAATTATTAAACAAGAATTAACCTTTATGTAAAGCTATATTTTGACGATCGTGCATCACGAGTGCTAGTACCGCACACCAAAACTAAAATTGTAAATAGTAAACCGGTTTCATTAATAAAAATAAATATTAAGGTATTGCGAACTGAATCGCGCTGAACTAAGTGTGTGTTTTATTTGACGATTAAGCAACAAAAAAAAAAGGCGTTCGTAGCAAAAAAAGGAGTCAGATTAGGAAGAAACTAGTGGGGTTACGCGGTTAACCTGTGCCCTGTAGCACCCTGATCGACACGCCGCGTAATACTAAATATAAAAGACCCATACCCCTTTCGAGCGAATTGCGGTTGATATCTCAGGACCATTTCCAAAAACCAACGACAACAACAAATACATGTTGGTCATCATGGATTACTTCAACAAGTGGGTGGAAGTCCTTGCAATTCCAAACCAAGAAGCAACAACCATCATTGAGCAGCTTATCAATAATTGGATCAGCAGATATGGAGTTCCCTGTGAGCTGCATTCCGATCAAGGCGGAAACTTCGTATCACAGATATTTCAAGGCATCTGTGCGGCACTGGGCGTAAGGAAAACCAGGACCACACCCTTACATCCGCAGTCAGACGGAATGGTCGAAAGGTTCAACCGAACAATGAAAGAGCACTTATCGAAGGTCGTTAGTGATTACCAACGAGATTGGGACAAATATGTACAAACCTTTCTCCTGAGTTATAGATCGGCTAATCACGGTACGACAGGCCATTTTCCAGCAAGATTTATATTTGGACGAGAGATACGATTACCAGCCGATCTGCGATTCGGAATACCTCCAGACGCCATAGAGAAGACTGAAGACTACGTAGCCGAATGGAGAAACCTCCTCGATGAGATTCATCATTTGGTTCGAAAGCAAATCAAGGTATCAAGTGACAGAATGAAAACAAGGTACGTCGTTCGAGCCAACGCATCCGGATTTAATGCAGGCAATAACGTGTGGCTTTATAACCTTCATCAGCAAAAAGGAAGGTCTCCGAAGTTGCAGCAACATTGGGAAGGACCGTATAAGATTCTCACAAGAATTAACGACGTTGTCTATAGGATTCCGCGAAGACCGAACGCCAAGATGAAAGTGGTACATCGTGACCGACTGGCGACTTTTGTTAACGCAGAAGACCAGTGAACTTAGTTCGGGACGGACTAATCTAGGTGGAGGGTAGTATGACGAGCTGACAAGGCTCCAAAACAAAGTACTGGAATATTCTGGAAAGTACTGGAAAACTGGAGACTATGAGCAAAAAGAAGCGAGCTGGATAAAAGGATGTCTCCAGTGACAGAAGTGTCACTTTTGACAGAGGAGCGAAAAAGAAAAGAACGGTTGTCAAGAGCAGAAAAATAAAGATTGAATAGAAAATTGATTTCACGGCTTATTTTGTGTGAATAATTAATCCAGCGAACCCTAAGCTCGCTACAATATGATGACCAGTAATCACCTGGTGATCATTGACTCACCTTGCACCGTCAAACAAACGAAAAAGTAGTCAGATGCATAAAGTTACGACACCTTAAAAACAAGCAAAGGAAAAACCACGAGATCTTTTTTCCCGACCTAATGTATTTTATATGGCTTGCAGAAATACAGAAACAAATCACGTCGATATCATCTTCTTCCTTCCTATTCTTTTCTCTAGTTCATGTCCCCTTAACTGCGTACATAATCTTATTCAAAAAGAAACAGAAACTCGACTTGTTTAAAATAATTTCCTGATGCCGAGACAATTAATTTATTCCCCTCTCACGAGCATATATAAAAATATACGAAAAATTCATTTCACATGTTTTGTGATATTCACAAATCCTTTTTTGCAATTCGTACACGCAACCGAAAAGTTAAAGAACCCAAAAACCACAATTTTAATAATCCATTAATAAACATGAAAGTATAACATTTTGTGTAGATACCGTTCTCTCCACTTATCACATCCAAACACCGAACATCATCTACTGACAGCCGATGTCTCCACTATAACTGCCCATTCTCAAGCAAACAGCAACAACAAAACAAATAAACTGACATACTTTTCTTAGGCAATTTTTTTGTCTCAAAGGAGCCATTCTTCAAAACAAATCATTGAAGTACCAGATAAAAGGGCAATCTATATATTTTCTGGAATCTCTAGACAAAATTATAATACTGAATTATTTTGAGTTGGAAATAAGACTTGGTTTATAGTATCGTGAAAATGTCATTAATTGATAAATTACAAGAACCGGATGACAACATTCCCTTAGCTGATGACGACCCACAAGGTAAATTGAATTAATGACAACATTGATAAAGCGAAAAATAAGTGAAAAACAAATGATTTTGAATAAATTTACAGTAATTATCAATGAAGATGACATTCCCAACATTCCGAATGGTCGTTCCATGGATTCACTTAGGTCATCCTATACAAATCGTAGTACAACGCCAGATTCGTCCAGTAATTCATTGGAGCCAGACGTTAGCCCAGATGAAAAAGAAGAAAAAGCTCGTCTCATTTCGCAGGTGTTAGAACTACAAAATACATTAGATGATTTATCGCAACGTGTTAATTCAGTGAAGGAAGAGAATTTAAAATTGCGCTCTGAAAACCAAGTTCTTGGTCAATATATTGAAAACCTAATGTCGGCCTCGTCTGTTTTTCAATCGACAAGTCCCAGCGCTAAGAAAAAGTAATAATGCATCTACGTAAGGGTGTTTCTCCTGTTGCATTACAACGCATTTAATCTCTAATTAATGTTCATTCATGAATATCGCTGAACCAGAAATCAATGCTTCCTGGCGTGGGCGTCATGGCAACCAAATTCAAGTTATACACCTCACAATGCATTTGTAAGAGCCTTAGTTCAATTTTAGTTGTGTTTTGGTAGTCTTTTATTTTATTTAACTTCATTGCAACGCATGAAGCTTGTACGCTGTTTCCAGCTAGTGATCAAATCAGCCTTTTCATTAAAAATTATTATGTGCCCTTTTTGCTATTAAAACTCAATAAACACAATGGAAAGGCTTTGTGATTAGATGATGTGACATTGTATGATTTGTACCGGCAGGATGAATACTCGATACCTGAACTAAACGCCACGAAGGCACGAACAGGTAAAGCTCATTAATTCATAATCAATTGACTGAAAGGCGAACCATAAAGTGGGAGTGCACCTCAGAGGAGAACAATGAATCATTTGGGTTGTAATGGGTTAACAAGTAGGGTGTCGAAAAAATAGGCATGAATCATAACTCCCGACGTTGTATTGGTGTATATTCCTTCCTGTTCAGTTTAATATTCTTCGAAAAATGTCCCACCATTAATGTTGGCTTCGAAATTAATGTAAGTCGTTTAGCGGGCTGCGGTTTTTGTTTTCAACTCATTATTTTTATTACAATTACATTTTAATTTAGTTAAATTACAAGCTAAACTCAAAAAGAGCACAAGAGGCCATCCAATTATTTTTCCACTAAAAGTCTTGGTTCCTTCGTAAACTTAATACCTCTATGCTTGGTTGGAAGTTGTGTTGTGTAAAGACTGTAACTTCATTTTCCAATAACATGCCGTATTAGAGGCTGAGTTGGTAATCAGGTTGTGTCATGGGGTTTATTGTGTGTAGGTTGTAATGACGACTCTTAGGTCGGGACAATTACTGAGTAGAAAGTTTGGTCCCAATGCCCAGCCGTCCGATGAAACACTACCGCCTTAAGATATTGACCCCGTAGGTAGTTAGGTGAACTCTGTGGTCGTCTTTCGGAACTTGGCTGATGGAACCCGTCGAAAAAAATGCATTTAAGGGCACCGAGTCAGCGCCTCTTCCTGACAGAAGTAAAATAAAAAATAGGAAGTTCTATTCGCTGAAGTTTGTTATAACGCGTCGCAACCGTGCTTTCTTATTTTCTATAAATGTTATCGATAGTTGTAGAATCCGTCTATCCACTCGTTCGATGCCTGCGTTATTGTAGAGATTGTTGTTACTATGGTATCTAACTGATTTGGTATTGCAGTGTAAGCCATCTTCATTCAAAAACTCGTAACCTCCATTCGGAAGGGTGAGATGTGGTATCATGATGGACAGGCATATGTAAGAGTGGATCTGAATACCTGTTGTAGATGAGCTGTTTGACCTTGTGAGATAGGCCTCTAGTTTCCACATCACCGTCTGCAGAGGTTAGGCTGTATTGAGGTTTTATAAAGGGAATGTTTCGCCAGCTGGGAACCGCAACTCCGATGTTGCCGATGGTTCGCCAACTGGGAAACAGCAAAAGGGTGTTTCTGCGTCGAGCAGACCAGCAAATAGTTTTGGCGTTATAGCCCAGCTTAGCAAAAATTAAACAATTTCAATACACTAATTTAAACTTTATTTCGCATAAAAAGGTTCAGACATAAAACACCGTATGCACTTCGATTTAACAACGTTAAAATATACTGTCAGAAAAAAAGCACAACAAAAATAAACTGTGTGATAACAGCAACGAGGTGAACGGTTAATGAATAGACAATTATTGCTCGTCTATTCAGCAATTGGTGGCGTTCAGTGCCAGCATGTTTTGCCGTAATGGTATAATTCGTATTGTTGCGGAACTGCAACCGGGAATTTTTGATGTGGGTTGAGAATGACCAATGGGGATGGGAGCGAATATACAGGGCAAAGTCTCTGATTGCTCTCAACCCGGCGAAGGCCAGGACGTTCCTTGCCACTATTCAATCCAAGTTGACATGCAGTCTCCACGTGACATTCTTGAATAGCTACTTTGGCACCCGCCAAGTAGTGAACCAATGCATATATATGTACTCACCAGAGACTTTCGGCAATGGTGTTAATTTACGGTGTATTTTTATTTTATATTATTTAGATAGTGAATATTTTTAATTGATAACAAATATCATCTTACTATTTTAATTTGAAACATTTTAACGATTTATCGTCGCGAACCTAAAATATATAATGTAAAGCGAAGTAAGATACCAATTCCTAAATTATTATTATTTATTATTATTACTTATTGGCCTGTAGGAAGCTCATGACTTCACCGACTCGACCCCCCCCCCCCCCCCCCCCCCCCCCCCCAACCCCACCATTGTCCTCCCATCTCCATCGCGGCCGTCCTACCGGTCTCTTTCCCGTTGGTCTACCGTCAAGAATTCTACGCACGGGCCTATCGTTGCCCATTTGCGCTACATGTCCGGCACATCTTTATCTTTGCGACTTGATTACTCTCACTAATGTAGGTTTGCGGTATAGCTCCTCCAATTTGTGGTTGTGGAGTTTCCTCCATTGCCCTGCCTCCTCGTCATATATACCTCCAAAGATACACCTTTTTGAATACGCGGAATTTGTTTTCTTCCCGTTTCGTGAGAGCCCATGTTTCGCATCCGTATAGACCAATCGGCGTGATTATGGTTCTATAGACACGGAGCTTTATGTTACGTGATAGCAGTTTGGATGTCAGCAGTTTACTGACTGCATGCCAACTACCGTTGCCGGAGTGTAGTCTTTTGTTAATTTCCGTCGACATTTCGTTACTGGCCGTCACTATCGTTCCCAGATATTTAAATTCTTTAACATTTTCAAATGGTTCTGAGAGGTGGTTTTCTATTCTACCTCGCCCTTTGTTTTGGTTCATGCAGACTTGAATGGGGGCGAGATATTTTATCGGGACTCCCAGCTCAACTACAATATGGTAGAGTCTTTGTCTTGCGATTGAGTCGTAGGCTTTTGTGTCGAAGGGGATCAGTTATCAAACATGATAGGTCTCACAATTAAGGGACAGAATGAAACCGACAGTTGCCACTCTTTTGTATTAAACCGCTTTATTGAAGTCAACGAACAGTTGGGGAACCCTCTCTTCGTATTCCCACTTCTTTTCCAGCAGTTGGCTTATTGTGAACATTTGGTCGCTTGTTGACCGGTTCCTACGGAATCCGCATTGGTAATCTCCCAGTATTTCTTCTGCGTACGTTGTGATTCTCACCATGACATTTGTTAATATTTTGTATGTGGTTGGGAGCAATGATATTCCTCTGTAGTTTTCGCAGTCAGATCTGTCGCCTTTTTTGAAAATGGGGACGACTATTGAGGTTTTCCATTCTTCCGGAGTGACTTCCTTATCCCATATTGTTTTGATGAGCTGGTGGATCTTTCGAGCGGTTGCGTTTCCTCCATGCCGAAAGCATCCATGTCCTGATATTAGCTGATTCAGGTGGTGATTCAGCTCGCCATGTTTCCTTTTCACCCATGTTTCTATATCAGGTATCATGGTGTGCGTCCATCTTCCTTTGGTGAAAGAATCCCACCTTCGTTGCCATTCTCTTAGGCTTGAAAGCTCTAATTGTGACTGCATTCTCCGACGATTCTCTTGGGCGACCTCATGCAATGCAGCGTTTTCTTTAGCTGCAATGTCAAGTGGTGTCCTTCCAGCCAAAACATTTATGGCATCTTCGAATACCGTACACTCCGGTGGGCGAGACACCTAGCTCGAATGAGCGAAGAGGAGCCTGCCCGGAAAGTCCTTTGTGGGAGGATGTATGGAAGGAGACAGCGCGGCAGACCTTGTCTGGGATGGAGGGAGGTCGTAGACCAGGACGCCCAGAGCCTGGGAGTGCCAAACTGGATGACATCGGCTCGAAATCGGGACCGGTGGAGAGATTTGTTAAATAAGGCCAAGACCGGATCCCGGTTGTAGGGCTGTAGTATTCCAAACGCCGTCCTTCCTCGTCACGACCGAGGGAAGAGCGTGGAATTTATTTTAAATAACGGAATTTCTTAATATTCAAATAAAACTAAATGTTACTTTTATTCCGAACACAAGACGTCCGCACACGTCTGTGTTTATTTTATTTATTTCTCTTTTTTTACCTAAATTTAAATTTCGACCTTCCTGGTCGGAAGTCTAATTCTTTCTCCTTTTACATTTTTGATTTCGTATGAACGAAATCATTCAGTTGCCCCTAGTTACCTAATGGGGGTGATTCTTGTTAACAGAAAAACTATTGCAAAACATGCAGCTGCTTAGGATAACGGAAATTGTATTAACTGTTGTTATGAAATGTATGGCTGGAAATTTGGTATGTGTGTGTTATGTTATGTTATGCAAATTTGAGAATTAGGGGGATGATGAATGTATTTCTAATGTAATGGAAATTGAATTGATTAATATGCAAATGTATAAACTATGGAAATTGAATTGATTATTGGTAAATGTATGAACTATGGAAATTGAATAGATATGCAAATGTGTTTGAGGTAAAAAGATATTAGGGATTTATTTACTATATTAAGTGTATAAATGTATACTATGGGATTTTATGGTTAAATGGATATGTTAGGATTGAGGTAAGGATTTTGGGAAGACGGTAGGGCTGCGGAGCACTACAGGGCTGATGATGATGATAATCGTCCCAAAATAGAGTTCAATTCCCATATTTGGCGGGCGCATCCAAAACTGCGCAACACGTGCTCGACAGGGTGCAAGAACGACAGTGAACGTTATTGAGGTACCAACCGTAAGTCGACCAATTTCGTCGTTAGAACATAGGCGCAAAGTATCATGCTTGTCTCTTTTGGGATTTTATGGTTAAATGGATATGTAAGGATTTTGGGAAGACGGTAGGGCTGCGGAGCACTACAGGGCTGATGATGATGATAATCGTCCCAAAATAGAATTTAATTCCCATATTTGGCGGGCGCATCCAAAACTGCGCAACACGTGCTCGACAGGATGCAAGAACGACAGTGAACGTTATTGAGGTACCAACCGTAAGTCGACCAATTTCGTCGTTAGAACATAGGCGCAAAGTATCATGCTTGTCTCTTTTGGGATTTTATGGTTAAATGGATATGTTAGGATTGAGGTAAGGATTTTGGGAAGACGGTAGGGCTGCGGAGCACTACAGGGCTGATGATGATGATAATCGTCCCAAAATAGAGTTTAATTCCCATATTTGGCGGGCGCATCCAAAACTGCGCAACATGTGCTCGACAGGATGCAAGAACGACAGTGAACGTTATTGAGGTACCAACCGTAAGTCGACCAATTTCGTCGTTAGAACATAGGCGCAAAGTATCATGCTTGTCTCTTTTCTATATGTATTATCACGGTGGTTGTTCAACTGAACTTGCTGAATGTGTTCCGCCTCTTCAGACATTTTCCCGCGATACCCGTCAATCTGAGGATGCGCTTCAATTTACGTTCAAAATCAACTTCAGGCGCACAAATAAACATAGAGAGTCATTCTAGAGCCGAACCACGCGAATGTGAAATGCTCTACCTGATCATGTGTTTCCTCGTTGTTGTAATCTTCAGGCATTTAATATCAATGTACATCTATACTTTCTTTCCTTATCTACTTCCTCTCCTTCGCAGTGTGCTCTGACATTTAAGGGTACATCGAAATCCCATTTTGTGCGCGCGTTAGCGTAAAAAAAATGCCGCCCACCAATATTTGCAAACACCGAAACCTCATATACTATCCCTAATCGAAGCCCAGGTCGACTCGTTAACTGACTCGTCATATCTTCGTTGCTCAGGATACGACTTACATTCGAGATTTCGTTTTAAGGGTGGTCTTCGTCTTCACGCGATCCTATTTAGCTTGTCAAAGGGAAGAAGCTTTCGAACCCAATGACTTGGACATCATTTGGAAAATCGTGCTGAAGAATTCCGTCGAATTTCTTTGTTTTGTTTACCGCTCCCCAAATAACCATTGGCCAGCGACATTTTTCGAACATCTGTCTCGCATATTCGACTGGATACAGATCTACCACCCGGCTTCTGGGATTGTCGTTATTGGGGACTTTAACGTACACAACTCCGGTTGGTTGGTACATTCTAACAGAATCGACGCTGCTGGGAAGTTGGCTGGAACGTTCGCTGTTAATCGCAATTTGGCTCAACTTGTAGAGGAACCTACACGAATACACGATGACCGAGGCGTCAATAACTTCGCCTCCCCTCCCCTTTTTTTCTCCGTTGGTAACGGACAACAGGGCATTAGGGGTGAATTCAAAGGATGAAGTTAATGTGTTCGCGAATTTATTTGCCGCTAACTCAACCCTCGATGCCGGTCTTTTGGAACCACCTGTGATTGGGGCGGTGCAGTGTTCAAAGCTGGATGTGAAGTTCCGTTCACGAGTTATTCAAGGTATTCTCCGTGGACTGGACTGTAAGAAAGCAACCTACCCGGATGGAAAACAAGCAAAAGTCCTTAAAAACGGTCCTCCAGAACTGTCGCCGGTTCTTAGCAAACTGTTTTGCTTATCTTATGGTAGGATGATCCCTCCTACCTGCTGAAAAATCGCTCGAGTTCAGCCAATCCCAAAGAAGTAGAAAGGATGTCTCCCGCAAAATTAGCGGTCGATGGCATTACTGTCTATGTTATCCAATGTGATCGAAAAGATCATCAATGCCGAGTTGATTAAATACTTGGAATGTAATGGACTTCTAAATAATGATCAATACGGATTCCGGAGCCGGCAATCCACAGGAGACCTTTTGACCCTTATAACTGACATCTGGAGATCTGCAATTGAAAAACACGGTGAATCAAGGGCGGTCGCATTGGATATCTCCACGGTTTTTGATCGGGTTTGGTACAGGGAATTGAAAAGCTTCGTTCATACGGACTTTCCGACTTTCGATCTGTATTCTATTAATTCCAGGGTGCCTCAGGGTTCTATTTTGGTTTCAACTTTGTTTTTGCTTCATATTAATGAATTGTTGGAATCAGTTTTGCAGATGATAGTAAACCGATTTCTTCATTTTTGAGTGGTCGGCTGATTAATGCATCAAGAATAGTGGGCAAAGGCTAATTTCGTCGATAACAATGCAGCGAAGACCCAATATACGACGTTCACAAAGAAAAATGTATCATCGGTTCCACAGCTGATGACGAATGGCCCTGCCCTTGAATCTAAGGAAAGCATACATTTGCGGGGGTCAGCGTCTGTTGGAATATATCGTGGCATGAACACATATCGAACATTGTCGGGCCGGTCTCTGGAAAATTGAGTTATCTTTATAGAGTCAAACAATATTTTACTTCGGTCCAACTACTCCTCCTGTATAAATCTCAAATTAGACCTACCCTCGCATATTGTTCCCATATTTGGAGTCCTGCTCCTAAGCATACCCTCGAGCAACTCTGAAAGCATACAGAAACGGGGATTCCCCTGATCTGGACTGCAGGCGCAATGACATCGAAGGCGCGTAACGGACCTTTGCTGTTTTACAGATATTAACACGGGTACTGTTCCTCGGGCATTTGTAGTTTTGATCCACGAAATTTGGTTTATTTGCGCTCCACAAGACAATTCGATGCACACAAATTTTCGGTTCACCTCTCGACGGCACGGACATCTCTGCAACACAACTCGTTCCGTTACAGAACGGGAAAGCTGTGGAACTCCCTCCCCGACCGAGTATTTCCGACGCTTAACACCTTCAACTGTTCCAGAAGAACTCCAACAGTTATTTAATGGCATCTCGGGGCGTCGACTCAGTACTATAGGTTCGCTGCTCCTAAGAGAAGTATATTTATAAAAACATATATTGTATGCAAACGGTTTAATAGGAAAAAGATGAAGGGACACAAACGGTGGCAAAGCTGGGATTGGCTATAAGGTTATGATTGTTGACAAAGCCTTATTCAATTCTCTACACGCCACATCATAGGAAGATGCCACAAGACACAGTACGCCATTTTTCGAAAGGACGGAGCAGCGCACAAATTCCAAGAAAGCGCACACACACGAATATGGTGTCGGTGCTTCGGGCCTATAGAAAGAGAACGTGGTTGCATGGAAAATCATCGCACTGACACAAACGCAGATTATTAAATGCCAAATTTGGTCTAGTACCACACCCAAGACTGCTTGGGTCGAGTTGGATATGAAGCGACCGGTCATATATGATTGCTTAACTAACTCTATGCCTTTGTTATCAGAACGTCCTTTACTAATCTAGTACTAGCTAGCTGTGTATGTAGACAACCCTTCTCCTTTTCATATATCCGAAGACCCAGTCAAACATTCCCCTGGATGTTTGTGATTTTGGTGCTCGCAAGACAACTAGAATTTAGAGACAATGATGAACGACTTGCTTGTCCTTATCTCGCAAATCGGGCGTCCTACCAACCCCTTTTCTCATGGCAATTCAATCCTGCTTGCGAATTTATGGAAAAGCGTGGGGATAACCTGATAACGATAGGCTTCGAATAGACCATTGTAAATATATTATATAATACTGTGGTATAAAAATATTCACTTTAGTAATTTATCTCAGAACTAACTATTACTTTGAGCTGACAATTAATTACAAACTGTTTTTTTTTATTTTCATATGTACCTGGCTATCAGTGTGCTCTGCTTGGATTGACTGTAAATAATAAGACTAAACAAAATTCAGCCTATCTCCATCGTCTCGATGTGACTGTGAACTATAAGTTTATCTCAAAGTCACCCCCGTCATTTCCATTTTACACTCGTCCATCCTGACTGGACATTTGACTCGAACGTTCATCGCCTTCGTCCTCTTCGTCACTCCTAAATAGATCCTCACTGTCGTCGCTTGCCCAGGGCTTCATATAGTCGGCGGCGGATAATGTCTGTTTGGTCCCCTGACTCTCTCCTATCCGACGCACAATGTAGCGATCATCGCGCAGGGTCTTGATAACCTCATACGGTGCAGGGAACTTGTGTGGGAGCTTTAAGCCAGGTCCTTGATGTACTTTGCGAATAGCGACGATAAGGCCTTCTGGATATCGGAACGCTTTCATGTTTTTATTGAAGTTCCGATTGCTTACGGACTGAATGTGTTGGATATTCTCCTTTGCCTGTTTGTGGAGTTCTGCTGGTTGGTCGTCGAATGATGCAATCAATTCTTCCTCCAGAAGCTCCTTAATCGCCCTTCAAACGAGCGTCGACCCACAACATTAATCGGAATGAGGAGATCCCTATGCTCCGATGCGGCGTAGCATTGTAGCATATTTGTACCGTGTCCAGGTACAATTACCACTCACTTGGTTTAGGAGCTGATCGTTTTGTCAGCAGTGGTACTAGGGTGCGGTTCACTTTAAACTTTACCGTTGGCCCTTGGTATCCCCGTGATTGACAGATCGGGCTCAATGCCCTCTTCGCGGCAATAGCTCTCGAACTCCCTTGAAGTAAACGCGGTACCCCTGCCGGAAATGATCCTCCGAGGATTTGTAAAGATAAATGACTGCCTTCGCAAATGGCAGATGACTTGTGCGGATGCCGTCGATTTTGTGCCATACAGCCAAATGTACTTGGAAAAAGCGTCCACAATGACCAGGATGTGTGTGTAAGACTTCTTAGTTGATACCAGCGGACCCAGGTGATCGACGTGGATGGTGTCGAGGAGCACACTGCCCTTCTCCACATTCAGGAATCCTTGTCGTTTTCCTCGGTTTCGCTCAGCCAGTATACACGAAATATAGTTCCGGGATCCGGTCTTAGCCTTTTTAGCAAGTCTCTCCACCAGTTCCGATTTCGAGCCGATGTCATCCAGTTTGGCACTTCCAGGCTCTGGGCGTCCTGGTCTACGCCATCTCCCCATCGCAGATGAGGTCTGCCGCGCTGTCGCCTTCCATACATCCTGTCACAAAGGGCTTGTGGGGGTTCTCTAGCCCTACGCAAAGAACCACCCACAATACAAACCCCAACTCCCTTGGCAAATCTGCAGTTACCTGCAAACATTCCCTTCACCAAGGACATTTCCTTCATTAAGGTATCATCCCAAGTCCCTGTAAAGAATTCTCTAGCATTCATACATTCAATGCATCATATCAATTTCCTGAAAAGAATTCTTTCGCATACATAACCATAATTAGGAAAACTTATCGGCACCCCTGTTTGCCAAGCAATTCTGCTGCACACGTGCACACCACATTTTTCCTGGCAATTCCATGGCCTCGGCAGCCGTTTGTCCAAGCGACAAAAGCAAATACACGCATCTAGCGTCTAGTGGCCATTAATCGAATTCTTCAGTATACAAAAATGCAAACAGGAATCTGACCATTGCCGCCAGCAAGATACGGTGAACATCACCATTGTGCACCGAAATTCCTATTACCACTATTTTCCTAATAGCAATGCAGACTATTTACGCAGTTGCACCATCCATCCATGCCATTAATAATGTCCCGTGTTCATCTTCTCTTTTCTCAATTTCGTTTTCCCATGACCTTCGTTGCATTAGCAAACAATGGATCTATTAGCACACTTGCTAAGATCACCACGGAGAAATCCTCTCCAATTCACCACCACAAAGAGAGACTTCACGTTTCTCTCATAGAAAAGAAAACTCACCCTTAGCGGGAAGAGTATTCACCATGAGTCGTAATCCAACCACCAAAAGAGTCGGTCGTGTCCGCCGTCAAGCTGCGTGCGCACACAAGGAGTCGAGCGTTTCAATCCCCGAGTGTGTCTGTACAGTAGCAGTCTTTTTGGTTTCTGCCTATTTTCGTGTTCGTGTTTTAACAACGGATCTATTTGTTATAAGTCATTTTGTTCACATCTATCCAAAGTTAACAATAAGGTACATCAAGTTAAAAGATAAACATTAAACCAAGTAGAAATTTTCTTAACTGTTTGAGTGTCATAATTTAGAAATAATTAAATTCGAAACTCGACACATTTCATTGTGGGAGAGTGATTACTGTGCTGCTGTCCAATAATAAAAAAAAACAAATTTAGAAACAACATATGCTAGTGTTTTATTTCTCCTGGTAATTAGTTTCCTGTGAACAGTTTTTAACAACAAAAATGCATTCGGGGTCAGTGGATAGTTAGCTATGATAATACTTAACTGCACTTTAAAATGGCTGGACGTAATACAATAAAATGTTATTAAAGATCATCGGGATCTATTCAACTTCTGTTCGGTGGAACTATTGATCGTAGGGGATAGGAGTGAACCAGTTCCCGTGCCGGCACACCTACCTCCACAGGCCCCTCTTCGCTCATTCCAACTAGGTGTCCCGCCCACCGGAGTCCACCGAGCTTGAATTTTTTTTCTCCAAACAAATATAACCCCTTAAATATTTTGAAACAACTGTACGACTGCAACTCGAAAGTTTCACAATTTTGTTGACAGAAAATCCGCCTTGGTACATTCTTTGAATGTTTTGGATCTTAGTGTCTTTCGAAACCCCATTTTTAATTGTTTTACTTCTGAGGTGTGTTTAAATACTTTCTTTTAAATCAAATCACTAAAACTGATCAATAGCTCACACTGCGGGTGGAATCCGCAACTGAGATTCCAAGGTATTTAACCCTATCGTGGATAATAAGGCCGAAAATTCCTCGGGGCATACACCCTTCATCATAGGCGGCGATTTTACTCCAGACATCCCCACTGGAACAACTGTCTTTTGCCCAAATGGTACAAAACTGTACCGATAGTACACCGAAAACACGTATGCCCTCAACTTCGAAATACTCGCACCTACGGTTGGTACCCGAGGTGACTCAATTCTGGACATATTTTTTGTGTCCAAAGACTTACTTCCACAAATCACTCCTCCTCAAGTTTCAGCGGATGTATCTGACCACATTCATCCGCGGCTATCGACATCCCGGGCTCATATCAAATACATACCCGATTATGGGCGGACAAATTGGGACGACTTCAATATTACATTGAACGATAAATTCCACCAATTCTCTCTTCCCACTTACAGGATCCCAACGACGGCTGAGATAAACAACGATGCAAAACGACTTCACGAGATTCTAGTTGAAACTTCGGAGAGTCATGTCCCGAAGTACAAACTTGAAAAGACATCAGATTTCCCATGACGACTTCTTTGTCTCATCCGGGAGCGTAAAAAGCTCTGCAGAATGAGATATCGTCACCGCTTTACGCAAAGGGAGCCATTATTGCCATCCATTATCCACAATATTGGTACACTGATAAAACAGAGAATCCAAAACAATCTTACCCGACAATTGGAAGACAAACTGAAGGGTATTCAGATGGACCAGAACGTTTATAAAAATGCTAAAAAGATATGTGGCACTTCTCGTATCACTAGGCCAATCATACACAATGGTGTTGTTGTTAATCATCATCATCATCATCATCGGCACTACAACCGGGAATCGGTCTTGGCCTTATTTAGCAAGTCCTGAGGCTTGTTACATTTTCCATAATGATTTTTTTTTCTGGGCAAGGTCATTAGTCTTGCGCCAGAGGCTTCCCGACGGGGAATCGAACCCCGGTCTCCCAGGTGACAGGCGGGTATACTAACCACTATACTATCGAGGAGTTGTTAATACCGACACCAATAAAGCAAATATCATCGGAGAGACCTTCGAAAATAATCACAAACTTACTCTCCCGGATACAAATGTGATCATTAGTTCAGAGGTCCACAGTAAGTTGGACGACTTCAACGAGCCCATTGTTGCCTTTAACCCAACTAACAGTGCATACTTCGATGACACACGTGATAATGGTCACGGTTTCATCGCACCAAATACCCTACAGAGCCTGGTTAAATATCGAAACCCTAAGAAGTCACCCGGTATCGACAACATGTCTTACCACTCGTTGCGAAGGCTTTCTGCCTTATTCTTTATAAAGCTCTCCATTCTGTTCAACCATGCTAACAACATTGGGTACTTTCCCCAAACTTGAGGCACGCTATTATTTGTCCAATAGCAAAAGTTGGGAAACCAACGTATCGCCCCTCAAGCTTTCGTCCTATCTCGCTTCTCTCTTGCATCAGCAAAATATATGAAAAATTCATATACGAGAAACTAAATAACTTTATCAGTGCCATGAACCTAATACCTGATTTCCAATTTGGATTTCGAAGAGCGCACAGCACCACTATGGCTCTCAACATATTTCAAAACCACGTCTGTGTGCGGCTCTTTAATAAGGATCCCACCGTTGCGGTGAGCCTGGACATTGAAAAAGCTTTTGACACGACTTGGATCGAAGGTCTCGTTTTTAAATTATTGAATACTGGCCTCAGTAGAACGCTATGTAGTATCATCTATCAGTTCGTTCGAAACAGAACCTTCCAAAATAGAGTGAATGGAAAGCTTTCCCGAACTTTTCACGCCACTGCAGGCGTACCACAGGGCTCCATTCTAGGCCCCATCTTATTCAACATTTACACCTCCGATATTCCTCGCCCTGTGGACGGGAGAGTAACCCAGATATGCTATGCGGATGACGTCCTAGTGTACACGTCATCCAAAAGCCCTAAGCGCGCAACAAATCGACTCAACCGTCACTTGAACGAACTGTATCAGTATTACAGTCGATGGAAAATTCGACTTAACCCATCCAAAGCAGTAGCTATAATTCTGAGTAGTAAACACTTCCAACCTACTTCTCGATATTCACAGAATATTCGAATAAAAATGGGAGATACTACGATTAGACCACAGGGTGAAATATCTTGGGGTCATTTATATCCCAAAAATGAATTTCATCAAACATGTGACCCACATTCTCCAAAGGGGCCTCGGTCGGTCTAAGCAACTGCACAACATCTTAAAGTAGAGGAACAAAGTTGACACCAAAGTTAAGCTTCTCTGCTATAAGCAGCTAATCCGATCTGGAATATCGTACGCCTTTCCCATATGGTCCTGCATATCTTCGGCTCAAATGGAAAGACTTCGAGTTTCCGAAAGGAAACTCCTCAGAAGATGCACCAATCACTCTAGAAGGCCTGACGGTCGTCATTACCCCAACTCTCACCTATACGAAGGCGCCTGCATTACCCCTATCGACGAGTACTTGCTTCAATTAGCATGCAAGTACCTCGAAAGCATTCAGAACAGCGAGAACCTACTTGTACGGGACTCTTGCGTTCTTGACCCTTCTCTCTTTCGATCTCTTCGGATGAGACCACCACAATTTCTTCTTCAGTACAAAACTGAAGAAAGCACCCTTCCCAACAACATTCCCCTCTATAATAGAGGATTCCTGGATCCATCCCATAGGGTCTACTGTTAACAAACCACACACACACGCACGCACAGTACAAGACGGGACAAACATACACACACCGACCAAAGCGCAGATCATCAGACGCCAAAGACGTGATCTGCGTTTACTACCGCACCCAAGACCTACCGGTCTTGTATGATTTCTTTCCCACCACCCTCTATACAAGTAGTTAGAGAACACCTGGACTAACACTGTCCACACTATCCTTGGATACCCCCCTTTTTTCTGTTCTTTTCAGATATCTCGAGACCGAGCCCAACATCCTCACGGATGTGGGTGATTCTGGTCATCGCAAGATGACCAGAAGCCAGAGACAAGATGAAGGATATATCTGTCCTTGTCTCGCTAAAGTCGGCCCTCTCGCCAACCCATTTTTTTTTATAAGGCCGAAATTGCAAATTCCAATAAAATTAAGGTAAACAAGGATTTATGGCTATTAGAATCGTCTTAGAATTGGTATCGATTACCTAACATCGATATTTGCAGTACATACGGCTCAAAATTATCGAGAAACGCCGAAATTAGGAGGGTGTCTCAATCTCAGGGGGAGTAGAATTCAGCAGAAATGTTATAAAATATTATTTGGCAAATGATTACCAAATGTGGTTCAAGGCTATAACATTAAACTTATGAAATGTATACCTTCCGGTGCCATACTATCATTTACTTCGTGAAATGCCATGCGCATTATTCAAAAATGGCCTTAAAATGAAAAAGATCAAGAATTTCCACTGTAAAGCCCGCAAATTCCATACCAATGAAATAGATGTCGAGTAAATAAAAAAAACCCAAGAACAAATACATAATGTATTGTAAATCAACTGTGTAACAAAATTCTCAGGAAATATAAGAGAATTGAATTTGCATTTTGCGTAAAGTCGACAGAAACTTCTCTTCTTCCATGGAAAACGTGTGCATATTTTTATTGATTGCGCACTGGGTAAGTAGTGATGAATGCAATAAGTATAGCGAAGCCCAATTATTATTTGCAAATGTTTACAGATTGAATTAGTTGGTTAAATATAATTTTTCTAAAATAAAAGTTATATATTAAAATACAGTAGAATTATAATGTAGTAATCAGACAATATGCCATTGCATGTTATTCTAGAATGGTTTTTATTTTTGCCTAAACCATACGTCACGTAATATATTCCAGCAAATTGTTCACGTGATGTCACATACGCAAACTTCCCCTTTTCAATTATAATACACATCTACATTTACGTGCTTACTTTACAGCACAATTTTCAAATTATATAACACAATACCTCAATCTTAAATAGCAGCTCAGTTATATATATATTGTAGAAGAATACGAAAACACACCAAAGCAACTCTAGCAACAGTATTGCGGTACAAATTTGAAGACCTACGGCATCATTGCTCACACATATTGCGCCTCTTTAATTTTTTTTCAGTATATAGTTAAATAATCTGTAAACAGGAATTTGTGCTTCAATAACTAGAGCATGAGGAGTACTATACATAAAAGGTAGCGTCATATAAACAAAAACGGAATGATTGAATAATATTACAGAACAAATACTCATAATTATTGCTTATTGGAAAGCCACGAAGTCCATGGCTGTACTTATACCAATCTATTACATGTTCTATTTTCATCTGCCGCCATCTTGAATAATAAAACAACTTATCTGCATTTTTTCAGCACAGAATTATAGGCCAGACGAATAACTTTTAGAAATAATATCACAATCGATTTGAAATATTTATTTGAATTAATCAGTGGCAACCAATATTATTTTGACATTGTGATAGATTCTTGTGTTACTTCAACTATCAAATGTGACATGAAGTATTATAATGTACTAGATGAATCCCCCCTACTAGTCAGTAATAGTTTCAGAATGTCGTTCACTTGTTTTTAGGAATCGTCAATATTTGATAGGATTTCATATGAATAAGTTGTACGGTGGTTGTTATTAAGCAAAAAGTTATTTATAGTCAGTAATTTAAAGCGGTGAATAAAGAAGATATATTGATAAAACAAAATTATATAAGTGGATAATATAACACAAATTGGTACTAAAAAGTAAACTGAAATAATTTTTTTACGTATTTGGACTTTCTTCGGCAAACACTCGGTTTTATTGTACTGGCTGTGACTGTAGTGTGCACTATTACCCGTGGCGGGTGGTGTATATTTTAAGAACATACTCTGAAGTGTAGCCGAAATCAATTTTTACTTTATAACATTAGATCAATGTAGTAAAATTTTAATCATATTACATTTTTAATCAGAACGTGTATTGTATATATGTTTTTAAGTGCACTTAATTCTGCCCTCGATTGTCTTTTACTTAAAGTGCGAGCAAGAGAAATAATTTTTCGATGTAACATATTCTTTAGGTGGAAAGGTGCAGTCAATTTTAGCGTGAGCGTCGCTTCGGCGGGAACCTTCTTTGTAAATTTAGTGTTGCCGTGAATGTAACAAGTATTGTATATGTTTCGATTAGTGATATATTTATATAAATATATTTATATTTTTATGTATATATATATTTATTTACAAGTATATATATATATACATGTCTATTCGTAGTATTTTGTTTTAGTTTAGTTTTTTTGTTTTTTTTTTTGTTTTTTGTTTATTTTTGATATTTTAGTTAATGCTAACATCAAATAAATTTAACATCTATATAAAATGGATGAAGCATCTAGTTCAAAAAGTAATTTGAAAGATTCATTATCTAAAACAAATGCAGTAAACATAGAGAAAAATGTGGAGAATAAAAAGAAAAAGTCTTCAAATAATGAAGCAAAATCAAAACCTGAGAATGAAGAATCGCATGTGAATGAAATAGAACAATCCGTTGATGATTTAAATAAAAGTAAAATCAGAAAAAAACCAAAGCCCAATTCTAAAAAAGATGATAAAGATGCTAATAAAGAACGTTTAGCTGTTAATAAAAAAGATGTTAATACTGATATATTGGATCCACAGGTGAAAACAAATAATTTAAATACCAACGTGAATGAGACGAATTTTGAAGAAGTCGACGCTAATTCGTCTATTGATAAAACTACAATAAACAAGGAGTCCAATAACTTAAGTGAATCTGATATGACACTTCCAATAAAATATAACACAAGGAAATCCTCCAAGGATATCGCCCAGAAAGCTATGCTGAAAAAAGCTGACAAGTTGGGAACTAACGATATTCGAATAGTGCTAGATAATGATTATAATAATGATAAAAGGAAGAGTTCCGGGAATAAAACTAGAGATGATTTAATCAATGATGTGGAAGAACAAATTGCACGAATGGAATCAGGATCATTGGATCGTTACGATGAAGGTGAAGTTAATAACTATGATAGTAGTAATGTAGTTGCGGAGGAAGTTGTTGAAGAATATGATAAATTGGAATATATTGAAACGACTGAAATTGATCATACAGAAGACGTTGAAGATACTGCTGACAAGGCCGAATATAATGCTGAGACATCTGAATCTGAAGAAGTCGAGAAAGTTCTAAAACTGTCCAGGAGGCTTCGGAGTGGAAAATACCAAGACGACAAAATCAATTCCAAGAGAGGCGAAGGCAAAGATCGTAAGTTAATGTCTTAAGTACTTTAAGCTGTATTGCATTGAAAGTAGTTGATAATATTATCTTGTTGGAAACTGGCTTCAGGTCCTCTAGGGGTTTTGTATTTTTTCCCGCCAAAAATTTCATGTTTTAAATACCTATCGATCACTAGCTCAGGGAAAGTAGGAAGTTGAAGCCCTGATTAACAAGGTTATGTACTATCTTTGTTGCACCAGTTCTACTTCAGAGGCCCGCCTGCTCTACCAATAATCTAAAGGTTCACTTTAACGCCATCTTCTTCCTCGGGAGGATAGGGGTGTCATCGTTTTTGTGTAGTCATTCAACTGAAAAATCTGGTAATACCAATAGAAAAGAGATAGGCATGATACGTTGCGCCTATGTTCTAATGACGGAATTAAACGACTTACGGCTGGGTCGCCAATAAGTTTCGTGCTCGTTTTTGCATTCTGTCGAGAACGTGTGCCGTTTTGGATGCGCCTGAGCAAATATGAGAGTTGAACTCCATTTTGAGACGAATATACGCCTTGTAAGGCTCCTCGATAGTATAGTGGTTAGTATACCCGCCTGTCACCCGGGAGACCGGGGTTCGATTCCCCGTCGGGGAGCCCCTGGCGCAAGACTAATGACCTTGCCCAGAAAAAATAAATCATTATGGAAAATTTAACAAGCCCCAGGACTTGCTAAATAAGGCCAAGACCGGTTCCTGGTTGTAGTGCCGATGATGATGAGGATGATTCAACTGAAAAACGCAGGTTGTTTTCGTACCGTTTGATTATTCCCAAATCTCTACTGTCTTAAACATCTGTCCTTTGATATTAGAACAATCTATTTTATCTTTCCTCTACCAATATTCTAAAGCTTCGCTTTGACGCCATTTAATATATCTTCTCCGTCGGGAGGATAGGTGTGTCGTCGTTCTTATGTAGTCATTCAACTGAAATACGTAGGTTATTTCCAAATCTCTAGTGTCTTTAAGATTTGTCCTTTGATATTAGCGCAGTTTATTTTAACTTTCCTCAGGAGCCTTTCCCAACAGTTGGAAAGTTGCATGTGTTTCAAAATCCGGATTTCCATTCTCCTATTATACAATTAATGCTCCAACGCACATATGAATGCCTCATTTCCCAAATCAATAGACTCTCCAACTCCATAGAACAAATATTTGAGAAAAATGAGATTTTTTTTTAATTCTTGTTAAATTATAAATTGAAACAAATGATGTACATTATATTACAGCGGATGTATGTTTGGAATATGTGGAATTACCAGTCAATAAACCATTTTGAAATTAAAGTTTAATGAAATCCACAAAGTGGAGTCCATTTGACAAGTGAAGCATAGAATACTCATGAATGTTGATTAATAAACAATTTACAGATCCACTGGAGAATTTATGACACATGATTCAAAGAAACTAGTAAAAGGACTATGCCATAAACAATAGTAACATATTGAAATAATAATATCAAAGATTTTAGTGGTAAAAGGGTTGATTATAATGTGAGATCGTTGATATCCTATATATTCTTTTTATTACACTTCTCTCGGGAGCGGCGAACCTATAGTGCCGAGTGGGCGAAAAAAAACTTAGTACTCAAATCTAAATACTATGGAGAGACTATAACTATAAACGATAGTAACAAATGGTAATAATATCATCCAAGATTTTAATACACTGTAAAAAAAAACTTAGTACTCAAATGTAAATATTATGGGGAGACTATAACTATATACGATAGTAACAAATGGTGGTAATAATATCAAAGATTTTAGTACTAAAAGGCTAGGATTATTCTGATTTTAATGTTACATCGTGCAGATTCTATATATCAACATTTTAATACACTGAAAAAAGAACTTAGTACTCAACTCGAAATACTATGGGGAGACTATAACTATAAACGATAGTAACAAATGGTAATAATAATATCAACGATTTTAGTAGTAAAAGGGTAGCATCATTTTGATTTTAGTGTGGATCGTTCAGATTTTATATATCAATCTTTTAATACACTGAAAAAAAAAACTTAGTACTCAAATGATTGAATATTATGGAACCTTAGTAAGACAGTTCACTGAAATTCTTTCTCATTAAAAGGAAAAATTCTACTCATATAAATCGATTTAAATCACAAAAAGATATTTCATACTTCATAAGCCATGGGATACAAAAATATATTTTGGCACGCACTCTATACTTCCTTCCTTTTCCTGACTTTACTATCTTCAATTTGTCGTCTTGTCCTTATTGTCCACCCTTGTACTTTTTTATAATGGGTGGTTCTATAGCGTTTTGGTATGATAGTGAAGAACGTGTGATTCGAACTGACGCTATGACAGTTAGAATCACCAAAAATTGAACCTAAGCGTAACACATCAGGCAAAACGAGGGAACACATCACAAAAGACCTCTAACCCTACGTGGTAGAGTCTTCTCCGCCTTTGAACTTAATCACGAGACATTAAGGCGGGGTCTGTCACCAATAATCACGGATTCCTCCCACCCCATCATTCCAGTAGCTCACGGCACACCAGACAATATCTTCATAACATTTAACAGACAATTAAAGAACATTGTTGCACCACAGATATTAGAGATCTCTGCGACATTCAATTAATCACGGAAGAGAGGATCCCCGTATCCTAGATAACAAAGCCTCCCCCACCTTACAGCTGAATCGCGGTATACCAGAGACAAACCTTTCAGTGTTACTGATAAAGTCTTCCCCACCCTCCAGGTGAACTCTCGGAAAACTCGCGCCTTTGATGCCAGAGTCATTTTACCATTCGACTGAATCACGGAACTGTTATGATGACCCTTGTGTTTTAGAGAACAGAGTCTTGTTTTCGTTTCAATAGAATATTCCACAGATTCATCGCGTCCTAAATAACCGGAGCTTCTTCATCCAATCGACAGAATCATGGAACGTTAAAGAGGCCCTTATAGCATTTGGGATTGATAGTGAAGAACGTGTAATTCGAACTAACGCTATGACAGTTAGAATCACCAAAAATTGAACCAATAGGTAACACATCGTGTTTAGAATTCGATTTTTAAACTCAAGTATATTCCACTGATGTGAATTGTTTTTGTTATCGCTATGGTATACGGCTCTGATGTATTTTCTTATTCGATTTTAGTTCGGTGTTCTTCACTATTGTATTGTGTGTGTATCTGTTAGAGACGCCACAGTTCCATTATAGGTACTTAAAAAACTTATCGAGTAATCTTTATTATTACACAAAAGAATCATTCTTTACTAGGTGTATGCATACGTTTTTTTCCAGTTTCTTTGGTAAAAAAAAAATTTTCTAGGGAAATTAATTTTTTTTATTCAAAATATTGGCCATCGGCTTTAACATATTTCGCCCATCTTTCAGGTAATTTATAAATAGCATGCCAGAAAAACGGCTTGTCTTTCGCGGCAAACTATTAGTCGAGCTATTTTCCAACTTCCTCGAAATCGCTGAGTTGGTGCTCTGCGAGCGGGTGCTTCATTGATCCGAAGAAGTGATTGTCAGCTAGCGCCAAGTCTGTGGAGTACAGCGGGTGCAGAAGGATGTCCCATCCAAACGATTTCAAGGTGTCCTTCACTAGTTTTGCTATGTGAAACGGTGCGTTGTGAAACAAAATCACTTTGCCATGTCTTCTGGTCCATTCCGGTCGTCTTTCGATTAATGCGTGGTTTAAATTGTACATTTGTCGATGATAGCGATGTGTATTAACGGTTTCGCCGGGCTTCAAGAGTTCATAATACACAATACCGCTCTGGTCCCACCAGACACAGAGCATGGTCTTCTTGCCGAAGCGATTTGGCCTTGGTATTGAACGACCGGATTCGCGAGGTGAAAGCCAAGATTTTTTCCCCTTAGGGTTTTCAAAGTAAATCCATTTTTCATCACCCGTCACAATTCGATATAAAACTTATTTCCTTTCGTGGCGTTGAAGCAGCATTTTACAAGTGAGTGCGATTTTCCATTTGACGTTCATTCAAATCGTGTGGGACCCATTTACCGAGTTTATTGATCTTCCCCATTGCCCGTAAACGTCTGCTGATCGTTCCTTGTGACACATGTAATGCTTCTGCTAATTGCCGTTGAGTTTGAGTGGGGTCATCATCCAATAACTCCTGCAATTGCTCGCCTTCACATTTTTGTGGCCTACCAGGGCGCACACTGTCTTTCACATTGAAATCACCACTTTTAAATTGTCGAAACCATGTCTCAGATGTTCTTATTGATGGAATGTGTTCAGAATATGTTTCTAACAGCAAACGATGACTTTCAAGAGCCTTTTTATTTTGATTAAATAAGAAAAGCAATGCGTACCGCAAATGTTCTTTTTCGGGCACAAAACTCGACATGATCACTGAACGATAAAACAAAGATGCTAGTTTTTGGCGGACTCAACTTGTGTGTGTTTGTAGTTAAATCTCAGACGAACAAAATCACATGTGTCTAACTAATACGCTGCATACTTTTTACTGGCTAATAACCTTGCCCCTAAAAATAAATTATTATGGAGAATTTAATAAGTTTCGAGACTTGCTAAATAAGGCTAAGACCGGATCCCGGTTGTAGTGCCGATCATGATGATACTTTTTACTGGCGCCATTTCTTAGTCAAACCGGAAAAAACGTATGCATACACCTGGTATTGATCTTCCCCATTGCTCGTAAACGTCTGCTGATTATTTATTGTGACACATTTAATGCTTCTGCTAATTGCCGTTGAGTTTGAGTTGGGTCGTCATCCAGTAACTCCTGCTATTGCTGGTTTTCTCATTTTTGTTGTCCTACCAGAGGGGTCACCGTCTTTCACATTGAAATCATCACTATTAAATTGTCGAAACCATGTCTCGCATGTTCTAACTGATGGAGCGTCTTCACCATATGTTTCTACCAGCAAACGATGACTTTCAACAGCACTTATGCATCATCGTCATCATCATCATCGGCACTACAACCGGGATCCGATCTTGGCCTTATTTAGCAATTCTCACCACCGGTATGCGGTCCTGATCTGAGACTTGTTAAATTGCCCATAATAATTTGTTTTTCCGGGCAAGGTTATTAGCCTTGCGCCAACACTTATGCATACACCTGGTATCTTTTAACGATTATTTTCTTCGAATTCATCAGTTCTGCGAATCGCTTTTTTGATAAGGGCACCATACCGTTCCGGCATATTCGAGTAGTGGACGGCTAAAGCAAATGACCCGGGTCACCTTTTTGTTTCTTACTCTAACGCGCACACAAAAGGAGATTTTTTTTTTATTGAATATATATATAAATATATTTCTCTCGAGAGAGGCGAACCTATAGCTCCGACGCGGCGCCCCGAGATGCCACAAAGTAACCGTAGCAGTTCTTCTTTAACAGTTGCTGGTTGTAACGCTTTGGAAACACTCGCGCGAGGAGGGAATTCTAGGGCTTTCCCGCTCTCTAACGGAGCGGAATGCAGGGATGTTCACCGTCGGGAGATGAACCACAAATTGGTGCGATCCATCGGATTGTCTTATAGCATTTGGGATGATAGTGAAGAACGTGTAATTCGAACTGATGCTATGACAGTTAGAATCACAAAAAATTGAACCAATGCGCAACACATCAGGCTACTGGCCGTGTTTTAGAATTCGATTTTTAAACTGAAGTATATTCCACTGATGTGAATTGTTATGTTATCGCTATGGTATACGGCTCTGATGCATTTTCTTATTCGATTTTCGTTCGGTGTTCTTCACTATTTGCTTGTGTATTGTGTGTGTATCTGTTAGAGACGCTACAGTCTTGTAGAGCGCATACAAACTGAGTTGCGCGGAAAAATACCACGAATCTCCGAAGAACAGTACCCGTAATAATATCAGACAGAGGTCGACTACGCGCCTTCGATGTGATAGCGACTGTTGTCCCGATGTCGGCGCCGGGTCCCTGATCAGACGGATCTCTCGTCTCTGTATGCTCTAAAGTAGGTCGAGGGTATGTTTAGCAGTGGAGCTCCAAACATGAGAGCAATATTTGAGCGCGGGTCTAATTTGGGGTTTATACAGGAGAAGAAGTTGAGCCGGAGTAAAATATTTCTTAGCTCTAAAAAGATAGCTTCGCTTTCGTGAGGTGGATGTGGCGATGTTCGACCCGTGTTTATGCCACGATACATTCCCACAGAACGTGACGCCGCGCAATTTCATGCTTTCCCTAGATTCGAGGGCTCGGCCATTCATCATTAGGTGTGGAACCCTTAATCCACTTTTATTTGTGAATGTTGTATACTGTGTCTTTCTTGTATTGAAGTCGACGAGATTGTCCTTTCCCCACTGCAGGATCTTATCCGGATCCCGATTCAGAAAGCCGATCTGTCTACATCTCGGCTGGTGCGACGTTGCTGCACTGATCGGCCGATCACTCGAAAAAGACGAAACAAGCGTACTATCATCCACAAAACTGAACACTCGGTTATCTGTTGACTCCAACAAATTATTAATGTGAAGCAAGAACAAAGTTGGAGCCAAAATAGAACCTTGCGCCTCCAGAATTAACAGAATATGGATCCGAATACTCGCCGTCCATAACAACCCGGATCGATCGCTTTTCGAGGAAGCTCTTCGTCTAGTCGCAAAGCTGCTGGGAAAGTCCATATGGACGAAGCTTGCTCAGCAATGCCCTGTGCCAGACGCGGTCAAAAGCCTTGGAGATATCTAATGCGACCGCCCTTGACTCACCATGCCGCTCAATCGCAGATGTCCATATATCGGTTAAAACGGTCAAAAGGTCTCGTGGACCGCCTGCCACGGAATCCGTCTTGGCGATCTTTCAGAAGTCCGTTGCACCCCAAATACGTAATTAACTCGACATTGATGACCTTTTCTATCACCTTAGATAACACAGACAGTAATGCTATCGCTCGGTAATTTTGTGGGAGATACTTTTTTCCCTTCTTTGGATTGACTGAACTCAAGCGATTCTCTTGCAGATATGAAATGTTCTTCTGACAAGCGGAAGAGGCAACCAAGAACCGCCGATAGTTCTGGAGCACAGTTCTTAAGGACTATTGCTGGTATTCCGTCCGGACTGGTTGCCTTCCTACAGTCCAGTCCACGTAGAATGCGTTGAATAGTACGCGGGCGGAACCTCACATCCCGCATCGAAGACCGTACCGGCGCGATCTCGGGTGGCTCCAAAAGAGCAGCGGAAAATAAATTTGCGACACATTAGGTTTATCCTTTGAATTCGTTACCAACGTCCCTTTGCCCGTCACTAACGGAGGAAAAGAGGGTGACGCGAAGTTACTGCTGACAGCCTTTGCCTTTGACCAAAAGGGCGCGAACTAGTTGGGCACTAAATGAGATTATTGGTCACTCTGTCGTTGTAGGCCATCTTCGCGGTATCATTCGTATGGTTGCATGCGTTTCTGATTCTAACAACATTCGTTCTGTTAACATCGGCGGGATTGGAGCGCCGTTGTTTAAAACCTTTATTTTTTGCCGCTGTAATCTGCTCGCATTTGTTATCAAACCAAACCAAGGTTTATCAGATGAACTTCGTTTGATGGAATGCGGAATGTAGATCTCCATCCCGAGAAGAATAATCTCTGTGACCGACTCCGCGCATGCGTTAACATCGGAGTCTCCAAAGCACACCGCCGACCACGCAAAGGATGCGAAAAAACTCGCAAATCGTCCTAGTTAGCAACCCAATACATGGCGAAGCTGTTTAGGTCGGTTATTCGCTTGAAATGCAAGTGGTTGCGCAACAGATACCAAGCAGTGATCTGAGTTTCCCAGTGGCGCTAGAAACCTCTACGGTATAAATACCAGTGGCGCAGCCACTTCCACGGTATAAACGCTCGGCTTGGTGGTTAAAAAGGTGTTAGCATAATCACCCCGGGTATTCGGCACTCGCCTAGGTTCCTGCACGAGTTGAGTCAAAATGGCGGCTAACAGCGAATATCTCCGCTAGCCTGTTCGGTTCTGTTAGAATGTACCAACCAGCCAGAATTGTGCACATAAAAGTCGCTAAGGACGTCAATTGCAGAAGCTGGGCGGTTGATCTCTATCCAGTCGATGGTACGTGAAAGATGTTCGAAAAGCTTCGCCGGTCGATCGTTACTCGGGGAGAGGTAAAGGCAACAAAGAAATTTAACAGAATTTCTCAGCACGACCCTCAACTATATGATGTCCATGTTATTGGGTTTTAACACCTCCATCCTCTGGCAAGCCAGATCGCAGACGCAGACTCCGCCCTTAGAACGGAATCTCTCAATGTAAGTCGTATTCTGAGCAACGAAGATATGTCGAATCAGTTGACGAATCGATCTGGGCCTCAGTTAGGGCAACGATATCAGGTTTTGCTTTTTGGCAATATTGGTGGACGGTGTTTACCTTCGAATTGGTGCAACCGATGCCCCTGATGGTACAAAATACCGTTATCAGTCGAACGTCGACAGGGACTCGAGAACGAGCCCGATTATGTGATGACGAATTTCTTAAAGTTCGGTTATTTATCATAATATCTGCATGATGGATGTTCCCTCGGACGTAGTCCCCTCCGGAGATCCGAATGGGAAACTAGTTTACCTCCGGAATTCTGTATCTCAGAAGGTACCATCATGACTTATCTCCGTGTCAGTCCGGGCCATCAGCCATACATCCGAACCATAGTCGAATATTTCTCCCGACGATATCGTGGAATGTACAGCGTGACGGGATGGTATCTCACTTTGGGACCGACTACCACCTAAACCAACCTTTTCTCGAACAGGTCCATCAGCCAAGTACCGAAAGATGACCAGGGATTTCTACCGACCATTTCACGGAGCTTGTTGCTTGATGGGGTAGTATTTCGCTGTGCGACAGGGCGTTGGGACCCCACCCACCACTCGGCCTTTAGTCGCCTCTTACAACAAGCCGGCCTAGATGAGAGTATATTCTAACGCCCTACTTCGCGTCCAGAGAAACAGGCCACGTCAATCGTCTGGCTGCAGTAGAATTGGCATTTGTATTCGAATTAGGGCCCGACATGGGTGTTGATGCTCCTCGATAGTATAGTGGTTAGTATACCCGCCTGTCACACGGGAGACCGGGGTTCGATTCCCCGTCGGGGAGCCTCTGGCGCAGGACTAATGACCTGGCCCGGAAAAAACAAATCATTATGGAAAAATTTAACAAGCCTCAGGACTTGCTAAATAAGGCCAAGACCGGTTCCCGGTTGTAGTGCCGATGATGATGATGGGTGTTGATTCCGGGTCATTGCGGACTAAACTAAATGCGCTTGAGCGACGTAAACTTGCCTCTCCGTTGCTTTCTTTGATTTGACTTGATTCGCAGCTCTCCACATATACAAACAGGAGTTGGAGTATTTTTTAGGTCAAAGTTAAACAATTTCCAGAGTTGTGCTATCCTTACGGATTATCTCGGCAATATATAAGAGGGAATTTACCTATTACATATAAAAAAGCGAAGTTGCCGGTAGATTGGACAATAAGTAGGATTTGGTTATGAAGAAAAAAGGAGCGGGGAGGAGAAAGGATTGGCAGTCGTCAATATTGAGCGGTTTTTACGACAGCGAGCCAAAAAATTATCGGCATCTAGCAGTATAGAGTCAAGTGATGATATCATGGACGTATCGAATTTTGTGTGGTTACCATAAAAAGGTTGCTTGGTGACTTTATTCAAAACGTTTGTGGTGATTTTAACATGTGGATGGCCTAAACGGCTAACTTGAGCGGTTAAATGTCGTGGGTCCGAAACGTACCCTAGAAAATCTATCTTCCAAATAAGCGGAAATCCATTTCAACAGGGCAAGTTCAAAGTCTAGGGTGGCTACTTTGAAAATAAGTTTAGGGAGAATTTGATCGAAAGCCTTGACAAGTTCGGCTGTAACAATGTTGACCCCTTTCCCACGCTCCAGGGCTGAAAGTGTGAAAGATGTTGTTTAGAAACACTCTCGCTTACCAGGATTGCGCTGAAGTGAACCGTCTATCGCTGAGCATGTGCCTGGCTCCGAGGTCACACGTAACTGCAACTTGGGATGTGATGAGCCGCTATGCTCATTCGATACTAAGGAGCCAAGGGTTGTCCTTCGGATGTTTAAAGGCGTGAACGGATGAGGATCTAGAAAAGTATAAGCATTAATGTACTACCTGTGGTGAGGGTCACCAAATGTTCTCCATTGGGCATGGCACGTGTGAGTTGTCTCTGCTTGTTTCATCATCATCATCATCGTCACTACAACCGGGATCCGGTCTTGGCCTTATTTAGCAAGTCTCTCCCCCGATATCAGGTCCTTATCCGAGAATTGTTAAATTGTCCATAATAATTCGTTTTTCCGGGCAAGGTTATTAGTCTTGCGCCAACCTTTCTCAGGATGTCGCTGCATGCATTGGTTCACTACTTGGCGGGTGCCAAAGTAGCTATCCAGGGGTGTCACGTGGAGACTGCATGTTAACTTGGATTGAACAGGGACAAGGATCGTCCTGGCCTTCGCCGGGTTGAAAGCAGAGACTTTTCTCTGTATGTTCACTCCCATCCACCCTCTCTGCTTGTTTCCATCATTAATATTGCTGACACCGGCACTAGTCTTGTTTACTGGTAGAGGTCTCGTGCTGGGATGTGTGGACGACGATAAGCAACACCGCCTGGGCTAGACAATTCATGTCCAGAGAAAAAGGCCACTTCAATCGGCTGGCTGCAGCAGAATTGGTATTTGTATGCAAATTATGACACGACATGGGTGTTGATTCCGGGTCATTGCGGACTAAACTAAATGCAATTGAGCGACGTACACTTGCTTCTCCGTTGCTGTCTTTGGTTTGACTTGATTCGCAGTTCTTTACTGCATTCCACTCGCCATTGATGTTCATTTTTTTTTCTTTTGGGACGGATAACTCCTGGGTACCGTTCAATACTTGTTGGTGAAGGGCCATCAAACTGCAGAAGTTGGGAAAGCTCGCCATGATTCTATTCTTGTTCTGCTGAAGTTTAGCCAGTTAATGACGATATGCTTTGAATGCTGGACGAGTGTTATCCACAGGTGGTAGATCGTTTGTTTGCCATGATTATGGCTGGGCATGGTGGTACCCAGTAGCATGATTCAACGGCAGTATCCTATTTAAGATCACTGGTCAGCACCCTCCAAAGTAATTCACTTTCTTATACAGCTTTAAACTGCGAAGGCGTGCAATGACAAGTGTCACAAATTTCACCAAACCTCGACACGACGGAATAATATCCAATAATTACTTAATTCGAATAATAGGGTGTCTTTCAGCACTGGTTCACTGAGTTGTCGTTCACTCTAGAGGGGTGATTGTAATAATCTTCTGCTGTTTCTTTATAGATAACTTCTTCCTAAACCCAGTTGCGGCAAACTTCCCAACCGGGCGAGCGAATAAACACGCCGACCGCAACTCAACAGTGATGAACCGAGTCAACTTGACTTAACGACTAACACTTTTTAACTGACTCTCGGGACTTTCGTTAAGGACGAGATGACGGAGATCTGAGGAAAAAACAAGCACAGTGAGTGTGTGAATCCCAAGAAGCCGATTCCAGGCGTGACACGCTGAGGGTGCGCGGATTCTTCGGTGAGTGTTCGCGTGTGGCTTTGAGTTGCATGAACATGAAACAGCTTGATGAGGGTAGCAGCAGTTTGACAGCATCGCACCCATCAAGCTGATGTGGTCATGGTGGAGTATGATTATTTATATGACCAGGGTTTTGGTTTCTTGTGGACAGAGTTCATGATATTTTGCCCCGGCACACGTGCTCGGTTTTCAAATCCGCAAGCAGTAGCTGTGTTTATTCTATAGTACATTTGTTTAGCATTTCAGACCATGATATTCTGGAGTGCGCCAAGCAAAACCGTAGTCAGCCTTAAGCCAACTGAATGTGAGGCGGACGCCGCCTGATGATTGGTTACTCGTGGGATTGCTAATGAATTTGCCAAAGTGTGAGAGGGACGCCGGTTGTTGGTTTTGCCGCAACAATCCTTGGACGAAATGTTTTTAACACATGATAAGGCGCGCACCCGATTCCCTATCTTGCGACAATAAACATCTCGATTCCTTTCTGTTTAATGTGGATATCATCATCATCCTCATCGGCACTACAACCGGGAACCGGTCTTATTTAGCAACTCCTGACGCTTGTTAAATTTTCCATAATGATTTGTTTTTTCCGGGCAAGGTCATTAGTCTTGCGCCAGAGGCTCCCTGAGGGGGATTCGAACCCCAGTCTCCCGCGTGACAGGCGGGTATACTAACCACTATACTATCGAGGGGCCCAAATAATGTGGATATAGTATTATTAATTTAGATCAGGCTAATGCCATTACATGGATAGCAAAATCAACTAATGAAGGCTAGTCTTTGGGGGCTTACTAGCGGGTGTTAATGACCTTTTGCGCAAAAGGTGTCATAACTGTCCCACTTTACGTTACTCGTCGCTACTCGCTTGAAAAACGGGTCGATTTCGTACCTCTTAAGAAATGAATTGCAGATAGACGTGTTTGGCATATTTTCTTCGGTCAAATTCTGTGAAACACTAACATCGATATAAGAACTGCAATCAAGCTGTTGCAGAAGTATTTGATCGGTTCCATGTTTTATTTTAACAACTTCCCCGTCCATGTGATACGCTCTCCTGAGTCATATATGATTCATTTGACAGGATATATGATTCATTTGACAGGGAAGTTGTTAACGATAAGCTCTCCCACAGTAAGCGACCAATACTTTTCAAATAGCATTTTAACATCTTTGTAAGCCGACCGCTTCAAGGTCCATCTTCGAGACTCGTACCTCCGCTATGAATCTTGGCAAGCCATTTCTGTGCGGTGTGTTTTGTGAAGGCATCATCTCTGTATACGCCACATATCTGTCGATGGACCTGCGAGTTTCGCTTGCCCTTTTGGAAGTAAAAAGGAAAATATGCCGACAATGCACTTTATTTTAAGTTATATTAATCGCAAACAACTGAGCATAATGTCCCTTAGGTCTTACCTGCCTAGAGTAAGAACACAATTGAGAATTATGCACATTGAAATCACCTGCAATAGGGATTTCAGTATGCGGGTATAGGATTAAGATGCAATCGATGAAATTGGATAGGGCATTGAATTAGTTCAAGGATGTATTTTATTTTAACTGAATGACATCGGCTCGAAATCGAGACCAGTGGAGAGATTTGTTGAATAAGGCCAAGACCAGATCCCGGTTGTAGTGGCGATGATGATGATGATGTATTTTTATTTAAGTTCGGACAGGAAACAATGGACGGTGTGGTTCCGAACGTGAAGTTTAAGCCAAGAGAAGTCAAATTCTGGATTGAAACAAAGACCAGAGAATTTGATAAACGATATCAGTTCATATGTATTTTTTTTTACACTAACGCGCGCACAAAAGGGGATTTTGAACCTTAAATGTCAGAGCACAGTACGAGCGGACGGTGAGGAAGCGGATAAGAAAAGGAGGTGTCGATGTATATTGGTCTTGAATGCCTGACATCACAACGAGGAGGAAACAGATCATCAGGTAGAGCATTCCACATTCGTGTGATTCGTCTAAAGAATGCCTCTCTATGTTTATTTGTGCCCCTGAAGTTCAGTTTCAACGGCAACTGATGCGCATTCTCAGATTGTCGGGTATCACGGGAAAATGTCTGAAGGGGCGGAACACATTCAGCAAGTTCAGTTGAGCAACGACCCTGGTAATACCTATAGAAAAGAGATAGGCATGATACGTTGCGCCTATGTTCTAATGACGGAATTAAAACGACTTACGGCTGGGTCGCCAATAAGTTTCATGCTCTGTCGAGAACGTGTGCCGTTTTGGATGCGCCTGAACAAATATGAGAGTTGAACTCCATTTTGAGACGAATATACGCCCTGTAAGGATCCTCGATAGTATAGTGGTTAGTATACCCGCCTGTCACGCGGTAGACCGGGGTTCGATTCCCCGTCGGGGAGCCTCTGGCGCAAGACTAATGACCTTGCCCGGAAAAAACAAATCATTATGGAAAATTTAACAAGCCTCAGGACTTGCTAAATAAGGCCAAGACCGGTTCCAGGTTGGGTGCCGATGATGATAATGATGATACGCCTTGTATATAGTGGCCAGGTTGGATGGAGTGAAGTATCTTTTGCATCTCTTCAGGAACCCCATATATTTGGCCGTACTTTTCGCACCTTCAAATATGTGGTCGCTCCAATTAAGCGTCAAATTAATTCGAGTGCCGAGGATTGATAGTTCCTTGGCTTCGTCGATGCAAGTGCCGTTCATCGACAGTGTATTTTTTTGAGATTTGCCATTGACAGCAGGAGGCAGCACTGTGTTTTTTAAGCATTGAACTCTACTCGGTTAGATAATCTCCATTGATATATCTTGTTGAGGTCGGAATTCAATGTATCAAGCATAACCTGCTGATTGGTAATGACATTCGAAGAGTTTGGTCGGGAATGTTCATATGAGTATGAGAAACTCACCGTGCTATCATCAGCAAAGAGTGAATTGGGTTGTGAGTAATTGACAAGAGATAATTTATAAAGATAAGGAAGAGTGTTAGTGAAAACTGCGGACGACGCCTTTTCCGGTGACGTCTCGGTTTCCTTCGTGGACAGTATTTTCCGGCGCTGGCCGGCCAAACGATATATTCAACTAGCGAATTATACTTCCAGAACGGGACTCTGCTCTGAACGGAGGGCGTTATTGTCTTGCCCTGTACAAAGCACTACAATCTGCAAAGAAGAAAAATAATGCTGGTATAATTGCTTATTTTCTATTCTTTATTGATTTTCTATATATAACAATTTCCTTATGACTTTTTATATTTACGGTATCGTTAAGACCGTGCGGCGAGGAGTTCCTGTGTCGATTCCCGCTGTTCTGCTGATGTCCTCGTCTTATATAGGCCCGGAGCTGTCCTCTTTCTCGCTCGCTTCCTGAGCGCCGTCCTTCTCTTTCGTGGTTTCCTGCAATGGGTGCGCCGCTGAGCGTTTTTCCCAGGAACTTGTGTGCTGGTGTTTGCCTTGTCTTACTTGGGAATTCGTATCGCCAACAAAGAGAGTGGGTCAGAGTACAGAATCCTGGGGAACACCTGCATTAATTTGATGGAAGGCAGATTTGACACCGTTAAGAACCACTTGGATGGAACGGCCAGAAAGATAGTCTCTTATCCATTGGATCGGGGAATTGTCCTCTCCATAGGAATGCAATTTTGACAAAAGGGCTGGATACCAAACTCTGTCGAAGCCTTTTGAAATATCCAATGCGACTACCTTGCTTTCGCGGAGGTAGTGGGTGGAATGGCTCCACTTTTCGGTAAGGTACACCATTAAATCTCCTATGTACCTGTGCTAGAAATAAGTGAAGACAAAACAAAATATATGATTACGACGAGAGCATGTGGACCTCGGGGAATACATATAAACGAATCCGGAACAGCGGATTTGTTTGTGGTTAGCTCCTTGCTAAACTTCTTTGCCGATTAATATAACTTAAAATAAAGTGGACCTCGGGGAACACATATAAACGTCAGAGGCAAGGTATTCGAAAAAGTTAAAGAATTTAAATATCTGGGAACGATACTGACGGCCAGTAACGAAATGTCGAAGGAAATTAACAAAAGGCTGCATTCCAGCAACGCTAGTTCGCACGCAATCAGTAAACTGCTGAAATCCAAACTGCTATCACGTAATATAAAGCTCCGTCTCTATAGAACCATAATCACGCCGATTGCTCAATACGGATGCGAAACATGGGGTCTCATAAAACGGGAAGAAAACAAATTCCCCGTATTCGAGAATAAAGTTCTAAGGGGTATCTTTGGAAGTAAATATGATGAAGAGGCAGGACAATGGAGGAAACTCCACAAACACGAATTGGAAGAGCTTTACCGCAAACCGACAATAGTGAGAGTAATCAAGTCGCGAAGATTAAGATGAGCCGGACATGTGGGGCGAATGGGCAACGATAGGACCGTGCGTAGAATCCTTGACGGTAGACCAACGGGAAAGAGACCGGCATGACGGTCGCAACGGAGATGGGAGGACAGTGTAAGGTTTGACCTTGAGGAAATCGGAGCAGATGGTCAGGCGTGGAAGGAGAGTGCGCAGGACAGGGAACGATGGCGGAATCGAGTCGGTGAGGCCATGAACCTCCGGGTTCCTATAGGCCAATCATCACCATCATCGGCACTACAACCGGGATCCGGTCTTGGCCTTATTTAACAAGTCTGAGGCTTGTTAAATTTTCCATAATAATTTGTTTTTCCGGGCAAGGTTATTAGCCTTGCGCCATCCTATAGGCCAATAAATAGTAGTAATAGTAATGGACCTGTGCCACGAAAGCCATATTGTGGGTCATTGAGGAGGTCATTTGATTCCAGATATTTAGAAAGTTGATGGTTAATCAGTGATTCTATTACCTTCGAGAGAATAGAAGTTAGTGCTATGGGTCGATAAGAAGAGAGGGACGATTTGTCACCCTTTTGGGAAATTGGCTCAATGTTCGCTGACATCTATTTGGGAAACGGCCAGTAGAATAAGACAAATGGGAGAGTTTCCGCAGTGGTTTAGCGAGTGAAGGAGAACATTTCTTCAAGAGAATTGGGGGAATTCCATCAGGACCAGCGGATTTGTTTGCGTTTAGCTCCTTGAGTGCGCGGGCAGCAGTAGGCGTTCGGAGTGAATCTGACTCATGTGCGCTGCTTATGCTCAAGTTGAGGCGGAACTGATGTATCAGGCAGGCTCAAGATCTCTGCAAAATGTGCTACAAGTAGATTCGCCTTCTCTATTGCACTGGTGACTGGTCTGTCATCTACTGTAAGTGATGGAATGGATGAAGGGACTGAGTTTTGTATATTTTTCACGAATTCCCTGAAGTTTCTACTACTTGTGGGAGAATGTAGTATGTTTTGTCTCACTCTCTGGTAATGCAAGAACTTTGTGCGTTGAATATGTGCACTGCAGTCATTTCTAGCTCTCTTAAATCTCTTTCGGGTTTCTTCAGTATTGTTTGATTGGTACAACCGGAAGCTCAACTCTTTAGCCTTAATGGTTTCTCTGCTTCCGGAATCGAACCACATATTTCTCTTGGGTTTGATACTCTTTACCCTGTGTGAAATAAAGGTTCGCATGCCAAGTAGAATCGTGTCTGTCAATGTGCCCGCCATAGAGTCAACATCGTTATTGAGGAAAAATAACGACCAATTTAACCTCACAGAAAAGTCGTTCAGACCTTCTTAGTTAGCTTTCTCGTAGAACCATATTGTTCTTTTGGGAGTCTTCTCGCTAACGTTGCTGTTGGTCGAAGCAAACTTAGCTGACACAACACAGTGGCCAGAAGTGCCCAAGGGCGAAGACACTTCAATTATGTATTTGTTCGGGTTGGAGGTGAAAAACAGGTCCAGTCTGTTGGCGAAATGACCAGCTATGTCACCGTACCTGTGTTGGCGCATTGATGAGTTGAGTTAAACTATTTGACTCAGCAAAGAGCTGGACATATTGACCTTCAGATGTTGTGTGTCCGGAGTGGCGAAGCCACTTAGAGCTATGCACATTGAAATCACCCGCAATCACGATTTTAGTGTGCGGATATTGGGTCAAGATCCTATCGACAGAATCAGGCGGAGCATTAAATTTGTTAAAGGATGGATTTCTATCCAAGTTTGAGCTTCTGTAAAGAAAGCAGTAATGTATGATATGCTTACGAACGTGAAGTTTTAGCCACGAGTAACTAAATTCTGAATTGGAGCAGAGCCCATATTGTGGCAGAAGCTGATTAAATAATACCATTTCGTATGTATGTGGCTAGACCACGATGTGACAAGAACAGAGGCACTAAGTTATATCCAGGTAGATTAAAATCGGAAATATCTGTATTAGTTATTACCTGGATTTCGCCAAGTGCAAGGATAGTTGTTTTCTGGGTACAGACGTGGGCAGACACAGAGGAGAAATTGCTTCTCAGGCCGCGAATGTTACAAAAATCAACGCGAAATTCCCGTTTCATTGAAATGGCTTGACACAGAGAATCAATACCGCCTCGGGAAAGGATACAAGTCGGGACCAGCGATTGATAAGCGAAAGCAACCAGTACAAGTGTTATGCCCTTGTGGTAGATAGATCCGTGCCGAAATCCAGGTCACATCCCTTTCGTGATGAACATTATGCCACTCAGACACAAAAAAACTCTCCAAAGATTATAAATCAATCGAGAGTATCGACGCCTGAGGGATGCAAATAGAGGTCCGAAAAAGAGGAAAACAGACACAAGGAATGGAAGGAGTAGAGGGTTTTCCTGCATCATACATCACTCGCGTGTATATCCTCGCACTTTCCACAGCACTAAGACGAGTGTGTTGAGATCCGTTTATTTGCCTAGGATCGCACAGATAACATTGCACTGCACTCGGACGCGTGTGTGGAGATCCGTTTGTTTGCTTAGGATCCCACAGTAAGACTTGTCGCGCGAACCGATAGTGCAATTGTGTATCTTGTGTATATTTAAGATTCCCAAAACGGATTGCACAACTGATCCGATGGTACGGATCACGAGTCAGAAGGGCACGTGCTTTCTCATCGGCAGTCAGAACAGACGCCCTAAGTTATAACCAGGAGGATGAAATCCGGAATGTCGATATTAATTATTACCTGAGATTCACTTTTTTTTTAAATTATATTTCTCTCGGGATAGGCCAACCTATAGCGCCGAGTGGGCGCCCCGAGATGCCACAAAAACACGTTTGCAGTTCCTCTTGAACAGTTGCAAGTTGTAACGCCCCGGGAACACTCGCACTGAAAGGGAGTTCCACAGCTTTTCCGCTCTGCAACGGAACGAGGTCTGATGCAGGGATGTTCGCACCGTCGCGAGATGAACCGCAAACTGGTGCGATCCGTCGGATTGTCTTGTGGAGCGCACATAAACTGAATTGCGTGGAACAATATCTCGAATCTCTGAAGAACAGCACCCATGATAATATCTGTAAAACAGACAGAGGTCGGCTACGCGCCTTCGATGTGATAGCGACTGTAGTCCCGACGTTAGCGCCGAGTTCAAGATCAGGCGGATCGCTCGTCTCTGTATGCTCTCAAGTAGGTCGAGGGTATGTTTAGGAGCCGAGATCCAAATATCAGAGCAATATTCGAGCGCGGGTCTAATTTGGGATTTATACAGAAGAAGAAGTTGGCCGAAGTAAAATATTTCTTGCCCATAAAAAATATAACTCAGTTTTCCTAAGGCTGACCTGGCGATGCTCGACACGTGTTTATGCCACGACACATTCCCACAGACCGTGACGCCGAGCAATTCCAAGATTTCACCAGATTCGAGGGGCTTGCCATTCATCATCAGCTGTGGAACCGACGATACATTTTTCCTTGTGAATGTTGTATACTGTGTCTTTGTTGCATTGAAGTCGACAAGATTGGCCTTTCCCCAATGCAGGACTTTATCCAGATCCCGATTCAGAGAGTCGATCTGTCTACATCTCAGCTGGTGCAACGTTGATGCAGTGATCGGCCGATCACTCTAAAAGACGAAACAAGCGTAGTATCATTCCCAAAACTGAACACTTTGTTATCCGTTGACTCCAACAAGTTATTAATGTGAAGCAAAAACAAAGTTGGAGCCGAAATAGAACCTTGAGCCTCCAGAATTAACAGGATACGGATCCACACACTCACCGTCCACAACAAACACGATCGATCGATTTTCAAGGAAGCCATCGTCCAGTTGCAAAGTTACTAGGGAAGCCCATATGAACGAAGTTTGCTCAGAAATGCCCCGTGCCAGGCGCGATCAAAAGCCTTGGAGATATCCAATGCGACCGTCCTTGACTCACTATGCCGCTCAATCGCAGATGTCCATATATCGGTTATAAGTGTCAAGAGGTCTCCCGTGGACCGCCTGCCACGGAGTCCGTATTGACGACCATTCAACTGCAGAAGAATACTCAGAAACACTGCTATCACAGATGGTAAATTTGAATCCGCTTGGGCAACTCTGGTAAAACGATACCAGAACGTAAGATGGTTAAAGGATAACCAATTTGGATTGCTCTTTGATCAACCAAAGCTCGGTATAGAATCATCCGATGGCATCAAACTCCTCTTAGACACCACAAATGAGGTAAAGCTGTCTTTAGAACATCTAGGAGTTCCAGTTAAATCTTAGGAAGAGGTTCTAATATACCATACCGTGCAGAAACTACCGCGTACTACTCGGTCAGTGGGTCTCATGTAGCTTCTTATGTTGACTATCCGACCTACAGCGTGCTGGAAGACTTCTTACTAATGAGGACAAGAACCTTAGATGTTATAGGCCCATCCTCCTGAGGTACATCTCATCCAAAGGCGATGAAACACAAGTCGAGCACAGTTCACTTATTTAACTCCACCATTGGCAAATGTTCAATGTACCAGGGGTCGCATTCCATTAGGAATTGCTATGAATTCAAGGCATTGGATCCGAAGAAAAGACAAGAACTAGTTAGGAGAAACAAGCTGTGGAAGAAGGAAGGGAAAGAAAGGGAACGCTTCTGGGGGAATGAACCCATTCTGGAGAGTACTCTCCATATACATATCATTGGGATAGAATGCTCCCGAAATGAGATAATTTTAACTGCACGTTGCCCTTGTTGTGTGACCACGAATAATCTTGATAATGAAGCTATCTATTCTATTTACTCCTGATTTGTCATACAGGACTTTATTGGGATATTATTGCTTGTACTGCGACTCTGGGGTTCTATACATCGCGAGGCAGGAACGCAAACACTGCCTCTCGAACACCAGAAACTTCTCCATGTAAAATGGGGATATGTTGTACCATACCGGGCAGCCATACACAAAGATTGGTCGGATGAATGCTGAGTATGAAATTATTTTCACCTTGGGGAAAAGAAGACTACTGCGGAAGAGAACCCGTGTCATTGCATATGCGTTTTTAGCTGCTGTATGCTTATCAAAGTAAAGATACTGATCAAGCCAGATTTCAAGGTATCTGACTACAGTTTTTACTTGTGGCGGAAAATTATTACTTCCTGCAATGGAAAATGTTTTCCAATTCCGTTTTGTATCCCTTGATGCACTGGACAGGGGCGTTCTGAAAAGGATAGTCTGTTTTTTGGAAATTTATTTATAATTTCCAATCGTCGCAAAAACGTTTGATTTTGTTGAAAGCATTTTGTAGAAGTCTGTTGATGACATCAATCTTTTCTCCAGATCTATACACCACAATGTCGTCGGCATACGCAATTGCATGGTTGAGAGAACACACTAGATCGTTAGTGTGAATGTTACATAAAATGGGAGAATTCACTGCTCCATGTTGTAGGCCGTTTTTGATTATATCTCCACATTTCACTACAAATTGTTTACCCATTATCATATCGTAGACAACGTATAATAAATATTCGGGCATACCTAGATTTGATAACTTATATACCAGCCCTTCTAACCATACGGTGTCGAACGCCTTTTCAAAGTCAACCAAACAGGTCCCTGTGCATTGTAGCTTGGCCTTGTTCCACTGTATGTCGGAAACAAGTTTTGTCGCAGCATGAACTGTGTCATGTTGCGATCGGAAACCAAACTGGTTGTTCGGAATAATACCATTTTCCTCACACCAGTTAGTCAATGCTTTATTTATAATTTTCTCGAATACCTTGCTGATGTTCGGAAGCAAACTAATCGCGGGAAAATTGGCTGGATTGCTCCTGTCCTTGCCCTTTTTGGGGATGGGATGGACTACTGCAGATTTCCATTGGGTTGGATAATATGCATTATTTAGAGCGTTATTGAACAAAATGGTGTAAACCTTCACTACTTCAAGTGGTAAATGCTTTAGAACAATGTTTGGAATACTATCTATTCCAGAAGATTTTTTGTTCTTAATCGATCAAAGAATGTCCGTCAGTTCATCTTTGTGTACAAATATGGTAGTGTTTAGATTTCTCAGTGGGGAATCCGCTCTATTATTGATGTGTAGAGTTGATGTGTTCCAGGGTAAGTCCTGCGTCTAGCAGAGTTTCACAATTCTCGGGAGTACGTGGAACTCGCAGCAGTTAGAGTTATAGATGGTGAAACTTCGACTCAAGGGTACATTCCGGTTTGTCGGGTCAAAAAATAGGTTATTTTCATGATTTTTTTTAAGAGAAAGTACATTTTATTCATTTTTCGACTACGTTTGTAAATTTTGTCGAGTCACTCCGGAACCGGAAATCCAGGTGTTCAAAGTTAGCCACCCGTTCTGCTCGTGTAAGGGTTATTTTCGTCCCCGGTGAAAAAATACGAAAAATGCAAAAAGTTTATTGAACTTAAATATATTTAGCCCAATGTGACTGAAAAAAATTTTAAAATTGATAAAAAACAACAAAATGGCGGGCTATTGAAAAAAAATTGATTTTTCGGCCCTTTTTTACACTATTTTTTAGTTATAACTAAAAAAATAAATAAATAAATAAAAAAGTAATTCGCTCACAATTTGCGTGTGCTTGTTAAAAATATGTGTGCGAACTTTCATAAGAATCGCATGCACCGTTTTCATATTATCGCCTACACCGCACTCAAAAAAGTCGTTTCGAGAAAAACGCATTCAAAGTTTGGAGATAAATTAGACAAAAGATAAAAGTGATTTTTTTCATGAAATTTTTTATACTAACAGCTAGACATCTATTCCTGGATCATAAACAATTCCTTCCACGACTTAGAATTGGTCCTCCAGTTGCATTTTCGCCTTTTTCCTCGCTCTTCGTGCCTCGTGCGAGTTGTACGAGGGTTGCCTTTTATATTTCGGGATTAGAGAACAAAAACAAATATTGATCATCGAAAATCACTTTATTGTTTTTCAAAATATTTCCCATGAAGATCTATACACTTTTGCATGCGTTTGGACCAATTGTCGAAGCACTTTTGCCACTCTGATTGAGGTATCTCCAACACATGCATTCTGAATGCAGCAACCGCTTCTTCAGGTGTCGAAAAACGTTGACCTCTCAGTTTGTATTTTACGTACGGGAATAAAAAGAAGTCATTCGGTGCCAAGTCAGGACTATACGGTGGATGACCCATCAAATCGATGTTTTGTGTGCTCAAAAATGCAGTCGTCGCAGCCGGTGTGTGAGAGCTCGCATTGTCGTGGTGAAGAGTGATCCGTCTTCGGCGGTTGGTTTTCCTGATTTCTTGGAAGACAACTGGCAAACAAATGGTTGTGTACCACTCAGAATTGACTGTTTTGCGTTGTTCTAGTGGTACGGTTGCGACATGTCTAGTTTTTCCGAAAAAACAGGCGACCATTTGCTTGGAAGTGCTTCGTGCGCGAACAACTTTTGTTGGATTTGGCTCATCTTGAAACACCCAGACAGTCGACTGCTGTTTACTTTCGGGCTCATACGCGTAAATCCACGATTTATGACCTGTCACGATGTCATAGACGTGTTTCGAAGCACCGCGACCGTATTTTTTGAGCATTTCTTTCGACCAATTGACACGAGCCTTTTTTTGGGCGATTGACAAATTGTGTGGGATCCAACGCGAACAAATTTTTTTGTCAGTCAAATGTTTATGCAATATTGAATGTATGCTGGTCCCACTAACGCCTAAGGTTGTCTCAATCTCACGATAGGTCACATGACGATCTTCCAATATCAGTTCGCGCACAGCATCAATGGTTTTCGGAACAACAACTGATTTTGGACGACCTTCACGAAATTCATTTTTGAGTGAACTACGACCACGATTGAATTCACCATACCATCGATAAACGCTGGTCCTTGATGGAGCTTCATCGCCAAAAATTGAATTAAGTTCATCCATGCACTGTTGCTGAGTTAATCCACGCCGAAAGTTGTAAAAAATAATCGCACGAAAATGTTGACGATTTAATTCCATTTTTGGGCCGAGATGAATCTTTTGAGTTACTGTAAACAACACAAATAGCGCTCGTATGTCAAAACGTTCTGAGTGCGTATAACCTCAAAAATGTCCAACTTTACGACAGAGCTGTCAATTGCCGGATTGCAACACTAGGGTTGCCAAATCCCGAAACATAAGAGGCAAACCTCGTATACTAGGCTGCGGTCAGCGTCTTGCAGCCGATCTCTGTCCTTCTCGTTCGCAAACGCTCTCGCAGCGTACCCAATTTTGATGCCCATGACTTGCATTATTAGCGATACGGGTAAAAACCCCTCATTAAACATACAAGCTGCGGTAAGAGCCGCAACTTCAATGATTTTCTTACCACTGTATGTGTGTTTTGGTGCCATTTGCCAGATAGTAGCATTGAAACTTTCGTTGTTATTTTGCGTGAAACCTCCCTCGCATTTTTTTAACAAATCGGGATCTGTCAGTTTTACGTAAACTGGGTAAATAGCTGTTCGTACTTTAGGATCCAAGGGAGGTTTGTCGTGGTGGAACTTTGACATTCGCAGCTTCCGCGCGTTTCCATTTGCACCATGACTCTGGGCTCTCTGGACAGTTTTGATGTTGCGGATTTTCATCGGTTGATATTTTGTGGTAGTATGTTACCCAAATTTCTTTCGCCATTTCTTCAGCAGAGTGAGCATAAAGAAAAAACCACCAGCACCGTGCAACAGGCAAGTTAGTTTCATATATATGAAACTAACTAAAACTCAGACAATCGCAGGACACCCACAGTAGGCCCGAATGTAAAAACAACATACACAGGAGCGACTATCCATTACCGCTTATGAACATGTTGTTCAATCGCACAAGATTGCGACATATTCAAAGAAGTGGCAGTTGGCCCAAGCCAACAACGAAGCAAATTAATGCCCATAAATGGATAGTCTGCATCTTTCTAAATACACGGTAGTTGCCACCTATTATACGAATTTGTATCCGCGGGAGACCCGACCCTTTAATGACCTATAACTTTGGAACCGCCTAAGATTTCGTTTCCAAATTTTAACATATTATTTTTGAAGGATAAAACTATCGATTAAGCAAAAAAAAAAAATGATTTTTTGAACCGAACAAACCAGGTCAAGGTTAGAATAAGCCGATTCGTTCAATCTATACACTGCTTCGAAACAAGCACCAATTGAGTTCGCTTTTTTTTGCGGATCCTCGACTATTATGAACTTTTCGTTATAGTTGATGTGTTCCAGGGACCTGCGTTCAGCAGAGTTTAACAATTCTCGGGAGTACGCGGAACTCGCAGCATGGGATGTCATTATAATCTTTCCTTCGAAAGACTTTATTTATTTGAGGGAACATATTCGGTCCACTAGCTTTAATGGCTTGAATTCTCTTGTTCCAATCTTCATTAATTACTGGTCTATAGTTGTCACGAATCAGTTTTTGAAGATTTTTAATTAGTGACTTAATTGTTTTTATTTGCTGGCTATTTGGATCGCTGAACTGTCTGTAGAGCAGTTTTAACTTAGAGAGCAGAATACTCTTTTGCCTATACAGCTCGTCGATCGTTGCGTTTCTGTATCGGTTTGTATGGCTCTCGGAGTGAGACACTTTTGGGATATTAATAATAATTCGTTTAAAGATTTTATTAAATAGTTTTTTTTTTTTTTTTGTGGAAACTTCTGTCTGTCATCTCTCTAATTTTAGTTGTAACGGTAATTTTGTTACTTATGCAATACTTGATATGAGATGGAATTCTGCCAGTTTCCAACATTGAAGATTTCTTATTCCTTCGTCATGTTTATTGTTTCTCTGTTTCTCAAAATCTCTGTTTTCCAAAGATCGTTATAATATTGCACATGAGATCTCATAACCATATTCCTAATGGCACAAATTTCATTACAAATGTTACAGTACACTCAACAAAAAGGAATATGTCCAATGTGACAGTGTGTGAGGAGTCTGCATTAGATGACTCGCAAAAGAGTTCTCTTAAAGGAAATCATTTAATTGACGCGATTAAAATAAAAAAAGATGCAAGTAGATCTGGTTCCGAAGGTAAGTATCTATAAAAACTGAACACAATGCTCATACTTTATATAACGAATTTATTTGTAGAAATAATTCAAGATCAAGCGGATCAGTCAGAAGCTATACTACCAACCGATCAAGCGAGCGAAGATGAGAGCCAACATAAAATCATAGTATTTCTGGCTGTTTCTAGTAGACACAAATGTGTCGAATGTGGCAAATTCAAATTGTGTGGCTTTCGTTTTAAGGACACCGACAAGAGTTCAACAGATTATATATGCGATACAAAATGCGTAGATAATTTATTCGCTGCTAATCCGGGAAAATATTTTTTGCGGCGTAAAAAATTTCTTATAGATGAAATGCCCGCTGATGAACAAGAAATTCACAAATGCCTACAATGTAAAAATAAGTCCAAGTGTAAATATTTTTTCCGTCAGGATGATGAACAATACTACATCTGTACAGAAGGTTGTTATAAATCACTGTGTGCCAATGAACCAGATAAATTTAATTTAAAACGGGATTCTATCAGAGTACGGAATATTGGTCACACAACAATATCATCTTCAAATAGATCTAATAGCACGGATATGCGGATAATTTCACGTACAGCTGCAGAAGCGGAATCAGCACGTGTTGATCGTCTAGCCAGTTTTGTGCGTCGGTGTGAAGAATGTTCGAATGAACTTAATTTCCGGATATGTGGGAAACAGTTAATGTGGCAAACAATGGACTTTTGTGACGAATTATGTTTGGAAAAATACCAACGACGGACTGGTTCATTTTGTAAAGTATGCGATAGCGAAGTATCACCACAAGCCTCGGGTAAATACTGTGTCCGTTTCGGATTTGATATTCGACAATTCTGTTCTGCAGCATGTTTGAACAGCTTCAAAAAGAACTTGAAATTATGCTCATGCTGTCAAAAGAATATATCCGTCAGTGGACAAGGATTTGTGGCTCCAGTTGGAGATAAGGAACAATTCAAAGATTTCTGTGGACAAAGCTGTATGCAAAGATACGATTCAATGTGTAGTACAAAAAAGAAACTTCGCACGGATCGCTGTGCGGTGTGTAACTTTAAGAAATTGATGCGTGTGGAGATAACTGTCAACGGAACTGATCTCTACTTCTGTTCAAACCCATGTTTTTCAGCTTTCAAGTTTGTCAGCAATGTTGTTCCAGACCAATGTGAAATGTGTTGTAAATATTTCGAACGCAATTCTTCGGACTGTTATACGATTTACGGGGAGAAACAACGTATGAAGATGTTCTGCTCACGGATTTGCTTTAACGTGTTCATAGTCTTTAATCGGCAAATAACTTCATGTCATTGGTGTAAAGTGAAAAAATATGATTTTGATATGATTATCAAAGTCGCAGAACAACAACAAATAATGACATGCTCCTTAAATTGTTTGGCATTGTATGGTGTCTCTGTAAATGCATTTAGCTGTTCATCGGTTCAATGCGATCAGTGCAACTCTTATTCAACACCACAATATCACCTAACAATGTCGGATGGGTCAATGCGAAATTTTTGCACATATCAATGTGTTATGCAATTTCAGAGTCAATTTGCTAGAGCCCCGTTAACGCTTGATGCGGAGATTGTTGCTTCTGCATCGCGCCACGTTAAGCAAAAGCACTCATCTACGAAAACCACACGTGCCCCAGTGCCGTTTCCAACTGGACTTCCAAAAAGGGCCAAATTGACCTCAAATCATTTAAGAAAATCTGAAGTAATACTTTCGTCATCTAATAAAACTCCGAATCACCAACAGGAACAGACGCCAGTAATACCAGTTATTTCGAATGTTGCCTCTTTGGCTACTGGCGCAAATGAGACATTAATAGGTAATACAACAATTCGGCGTAGTATAACACGCGGACGGGGTCGTGGTAAGAAGTACATTATGAAGAAACAACCATCTACAGCATTGCCCCTACCTTCCGCTAGCACTTCACCACCATTAAGGACACGCTCTTCAACTACGTCTCCAATATTAACACCATCAGCACAAAGTCCGACAGCAAATAAAATGCAATTAAGAGGTGCCAAATCCGGAAAGATAAATACAACGCCTACTACAGAAACGAATATAACATCACCGCCTGTTAAAAGTCATGAAACAAAAATTATAACAGTACCGCCATATCCTCCATTATTGAGAAATGTACAAACAAGTTGTCAACCACAAACCCGAAGTGTCGGAGTGAACTGTCGATGCAAAACAGTCGATGTTGGTATTCAAACGGATGAGGATTTAAGTTCGAAGATATTACTACCGATACCAGTTCCGATTTACGTCCCAAATCCGATGTATATGTATTCAGCACCATTTCCAGTGCCTGTACCTATACCTTTGCCAATCCCAGTACCAATATTTATTCCTACAACAAGAAATTCAGCTAATGGTATAATGAAGGAGATCAAGAAGATTCAGGATAAAATGCCTTCAGATCCATACGAAGCTGAACTACTGATGATAGCTGAAATGGTAGCGGATGAAAAGAATGAATCAAATTCAGATTCAGAAGAAGAAACTAAGCCGGAGCCACATATTCCTGATATGCAGTATGAAAATACAGCTGCAGACACAAAGAATGTGGTAGTAATAGACAACCAAAACACAGTTGCTACATGTAATGAAGAAACTTTACCAATTGTACCAAACGTAAATACTGGCGAGTATGAAACACCAACTGTAGATTTGGAATCAGCAGTTACTGCAAATACAATAACACATCCACCTCCACGACTGGTTGCGTCTTCACCAGTTGGGAATAGTATTAATCTGCAAATTACACCAACTTTAGAAGCTCAACGGTAAGTGGATTTCCTTGTTTCTTGGCATTATTTCTCTAGTAAGATTTTGACGATTTTATTCTTGTTCTGCCAACACAAATTAAATGTCACAATTTATTTTATTTCTAATGTTAAAGAATTACAAATTTAGGTTAATTCCAATTGACACAATTTACCACACGACAACGGCACAGAGAACCAACACGATCAAGTAACTGAAACCTCACTGACTCAATCTAAACCGCCAACAATAATACTTGTCAACGCCATTGAAATTTTTCAATTACGTTAATTTTTGTCCAAAGATACAACACACTCGTTTCCGTTGACCAACTGACTCGTATTTTACGGCGGGCAACAACAAAAACCGACACTATCGACATTTTTCAAAGAATACTAAATGATTGATATGGCTTTTCTCACTCAGGAAGTGTATTCTCTAATCTTACGGTCGCATAAAATTGCGGTATAACATTTCGAATTTCAAAGGCAATTAAATCCACCACAAATTAACTATTCAATCCACCACAAATTGACTATATTTTATGCAGTAATCAAAACTATATCCGAAAATCTCTAACTTCTTTCGTTTGTACCGAAGTTTTAGTACTATAGCTTTTTTATAATCGTTTAACCACCATCGGTCAATACTTTAAATACAGATTCCCATCTTGCAATGTCTCTTTATTGAGTGTTATGTGCTTTAAGGAGTTCATCCATTCTAGGGCGTCGGAAAGTAACGTTATTTTAAGAAAATTTTCCTAGAAAAAGATTAAAGAAATTCAATCATTCATTCAATCCCAGGATATCGGGATCTTATTTTTGACAAACTGATGCAGTTCTCTGTTAGGTTAATTTTATGCCACTAAGAGAGTATTGCAAAGATAGGAACAAATGATAATCTGACAATGTTAGGACTTAACAGTGGATACAAAATATCCCGCCAAGATCTCCCAAATTTGCCGGGTCATCAAAGACGTGTGTGGCTTAGTGTTGTCATTAGAAAACACAACACATTTCCAGATTATCAATTCGAGCTTCTTTTTTTCAGTTTGTTGCTTTAACCGAATTATAATTGCTGACAGTAGAGATTCGAATCCATCGTCTGCACAGGCGGTAGGAGCTCATAATGGATAATAGCATTTTAGTCAACTTAATCATATGTAATTCATTTTTCATCACCTCTAGTCATACACTTCAAAAATGGATTGATTTCGTTCCATTTCAACTATTAATCGCAGATGGAAATTCGGTCAACAAACTTTTGTTCACTCACCTCCTGAGACATCAAGCTTCATTTTGTAACCAGCTTCATGCAAATGGTTTTAAACAATTCTCTGGAAGGTCATCAATTCTCTAGCGATATTGTGACTGTGTCCACATGTCGGTCTTCTTGAACCTTTTCCATAATTTCATCGATTTTTTCGGTGATAGGCCGACTAGAGCGAGGAGCATCTTTTTTATTCAAGCGAGCAACCGAACGAAACACCAGTGAAGCAGTAGGCGATTGCAATAGTGCGCCTTCATAATAATCATCTTTCTTTCACTTTATCGTAGTGAAATTGTAAAATATGGCGCAATTTTTTTTAATCCTGATTATTTTGCCTGCTTTTAATAACACGATGCAGCAATCCCATTAAATATGTCACAGATCATCAATTGATCTAATACCTGTCAAACAAAAAAAAAGGAAATCTAACCTGTCAACAATTTTAAAAAAGACATCTAAACTGTCAAGAATTTTAAAAAGAGTTGTCAGATGCATTTAACATTTTCAAACTTACAACGCTTTGATATCAAGGGAACAGAAAACATCGAATTCTCTTACCCGAATTAATATTATATTAATAAATCCCTTAAATAATTTTGCAGGGCTGGTCGTGGTCGTAAACGAGGTGCACTAAGTACTGGAATAACACCGCGGAACCATCGAACAACTCCGATTAAAAGACAACGTTTATCTGGTGAAGATTTAGTAGGGCAACGGACAGCACCTCTGTCGTCCAAACCCGTGAAACCTGACGCAAACATGTGCCTAAAATATACATTTGGTGTCAATGCTTGGAAGCAGTGGGTTATGATGAAAAATGCAGGCATGGAAAAAAGTGCAATTCGACGGCGGCCATTTAAGACGGATCTCCTACAAATGACTGCTGATGAGCTTAATTATTCACTATGCTTATTTGTGAAGGAAGTTCGTAAGCCGAACGGTTCAGAATATGCTCCAGATACAATATATTATCTCGTTTTAGGTAAAGAGATTTGTAACAATTTTAAAACAAAATTTGACGATTTATTTATTTTTCAGGCATTCAGCAATATTTGTATCAACGTGGTCGCATAGATAATATTTTTGCCGATTCTTATTATGAAAGATTCACAGATTGCCTAGACGACGTCGCACGTAAATTTTCGGTCCTGTACAATGATGCACGTAAGAATATTTTTAATCTCTCTTGGAATATCTTTAAGAGTACACAAATTCATAAGGTGTGGTCTGTTTTGCGTCACATATAAAAAATTGAAGAAATACCAATGTTGTTTCGTCCTGTGTTGTGCCGTGGAGTAAGTGGACGGTATTTTTTTAAATTATTTTCTCGACATTGGATGAATGTGATTCAACTTTATTTTCTTATAATGCAACTTTGTTGGTTCTGTTTCATGCAAAAAAAAGGTTATTAAGAAAAGGTCTAAGGTAAATTCCTCAGCGTTGTTGCGATGGATGACCGTGTTGAATGTTGTTCAGCAAACGTAACGGTTGTTTGTCTGGAGGTCCAATCGCGAATTCGTTCCTCCACCTTGACTGCTTGGAATGGGGTGCAAAAATGTTATCAGATACGATAAATTCAAGAATCACCTCAGAACGTCAGAAGGTCCAACCTAACATTGTCCTCCCATCTCCGTCGCGGCCGCCCTGTCGGTCTCTTTCCCGTTGGCTTACCGTCAAGAATTCTATGCGCGGTCCTATCGTTCCTACCGTTGATATTTGACTTACATTTGCTTTCATGGATTCTTCCTCTATGTTGTTGGTTTGGTTGGTTATCGGTTGTCACTGTTTAAATCGGCTACTGGTTGGCTGGTCAACGTCCATCGGTTCTGGTGCATCATACTGAGGTTTGAAGTTGCTATGTGATTGTTTTCTGTGCTGGGGTTGGAAGTTCTTGAGTTCCATTGGTTATGTTGACGTCCGGCGCCGTGCTTCCTCGGATGAGGGAAGAGTGGGGACCTTTTATTATTCCTTTATTTAATCTTCTTTCATCAATTCGCGTTTTGTTTGATTTCAATTCTTGATATAAAGTTGTCCGTTTTCGAATTGAAAAATTGTTTGCTTATGTGGGTGGTTTCTATAGTTTCTTTTCTTTTATTGTGTGTTACTTTGTTTATTTTTATTACAGCTTCTCCTTTTTTTTAAATAACAAAACTCACACTAAAACTTACAATTCAATTGCTAACTCAAACAATTCTTCCACTGTAATCTCCAACTAGAACTCTCAAACTAAACTTCTTCTTCCAACTGCCAAAACTAAACCTACTAACTTCCAATCTCAACTTCAAAACTAACTGAACTGATTTTACAATTGAATTTTTTCTCTACTTATAAAACATTGTGTTCTAATTTACTGTAAATTATAATATGAACAAAACAAATTTTCTCAAAGTATTCCTTTAGTTTCTGTGACTTTTAAATCGAATAAAATTTGAACGAAAATCAAAGTGCTCTGTTTTGAAATAAAAAGGGGCAAGTTATGAAAAGGGGCATGTTATTAAATGTGCTGTAACTGGCAATATTGTGAATGTTTATGAATGGTATGTATTAAGTGAGAATGTAATATATGTTAAGGGAAGTTTTTAAGGATGTGTAAGGTGATTCAGTGTTAAATTTAATAAAGGGTAGTATTCTGGAATACAACAGTTATTTCGTTGGTTATTTTCCTTCCTAAATGAATTCTTCGGGCCGGGCGAGTGGGGAAATCCTCTACTGGGCTGGTTTGATTCCCCTTTCTATCTATCGAACTGGTATACATCGTTGTTATGCATAATTGTACGGGCAAGTGCGTAGGCTGTCTCCAAATCTTTGGGGCGATTTGTGTATAGTGTGCCTCGTGTAAATTCGCATTTTTGGCCTTGTATAAAGGTTCTTACGCCTTCTTCCATTGCGTCTACTTGTCTGGGTTTTATTCCTGGGCATTTCGATCTTGCTGAGTACTAGGTTTAAGGCTCGGTTGACTTCATCGAAAAAATTTCGATAGGTTCCTGCGTCCCTATGTTAGATTTCTTAATTGGTCGTTGAGCACGTATAGTGGTCGTTGGTCGGCATATATGTAATCCAGTCTTTTAGTATTTATAATATCGCTCCACAGCTATTTAAGTAGCTTTTCCGGTAAGTTCGTCCTGCTTTCTGATCCTCGAGAATTTCCTCAGGCTGCTGCGACATCTTCTGGGTGATCTGGTTGCAAGTCACTTGGAGTAAAAACAATATCTTTTACTCCTGGCAGGATCGCCAATTAATGTAATGCTGTTTGTTAAATGTAAAAAAAAAACTTTTCTTCTATTAGCCTATGGCCGTTTTATTTCTCTTAACATTACTTGTATGGAAAAGCTACTGCCGCTCCTCGGTTCTTGGATTTCTATTTATATCTGTGTTTTTGCTTATGGGGATAATCTTATCAATATACATTATGAACTCATCGATATACATTATGAGTGATGTTAACTCAGTTTTGGAGATAACATGGGTGAGTCACATGAGTTATGTTATCTACTGAGGTTACATCGTGTTATCTAACATAATGACTCATGTCAACAGTGGCGTTAACCCGCGCGTGGAATTCCCGAAGGTCAACGATTTGTATGACTTTCCTAGTTGTCGCGAGCGAACGGCACACGAATTGGTTTAGTCTCACCAGACGCCGATGTAACCTCTATTTGCACTGCACCTTGCTTTTGATGTATACCGGATGTGTATGAGCTTACAGCATGAAGTTTTTCCCCGTTTTTATCTGAGCCGTTTTATATTCCTTTGCTCGGGTTTCATACCGGAGATACTCCTTGCACGTTCCGTTAATTGGTTTTCTTCCTTCTATTGTATTTCAATTTTTTTTATTTTTTTATTTTTATTTTTAGACCTCTCTCGGGAGAGGCGAACCTATAGCGCCGAGTGGGCGCCCCGAGATGCCACAAAAAAACGGTTGCACTTCCTCTTGAATAGCTGCAGGTTGTAACGTTCCGGGAACACTCGCACTGGAAGGGAGTTCCACAGCTTCCCCGCTCTGTAACGGAACGAGGTCTGATGCAGGGATGTTCGCACCGTCGGCAGATGAACCGCAAACTGGTGCGATCCGTCGGATTGTCTTGTGGAGCGCACATAAACTGAATTGCGTGGAACAATATCTCGAATCTCCGAAGAACAGTACACATGATAATATCTGTAAAACACAGAGGTCGGCTATGCGCCTTCGATGTGATAGCGACTGTAGTCCCGACGTTAGCGCCGAGTCCCCGATCAGGCGGATCGCTCGTCTCTGTATGCTCTCAAGTAGGTCGAGGGTATGTTTAGGAGCCGAGCTCCAAATATCAGAGCAATATTCGAGCGCGGGTCTAATTTGGGATTTATACAGAAGAAGAAGTTGACCGAAGAAAAATATTTCTTGGCTTTAAAAAGATAACTCAGTTTTCCTGATGCTGACCTGGCGATGCTCAACACCTGTTTATGCCACGACACGTTCACGACACAAACAAAATTTGGGATTTATACAGAAGAAGAAGTTGGGGCGGAGTAAAATATTTCTTGGCTCAAAAAAGATAGCTCAGTGTTCCTGAGGCTGACCAGGTGATGCTCGGCACGTGTTTATGCCACGACACATTTCCACAGACCGTGACGCCGAGCAATTTCAAGCTTTCCCCAGATTCGAGGGCCGGGCCAGTCATCATCAGCTGTGGAACCAGTGATCCCCTTTTCTTTGTGAATGTTGTGTATTGTGTCTTCGCTGCATTGAAGTTGACGAGATTGGCCCTTCCCCACTGCAGGACCTTATCTAAATCCTGATTCAGAGAGTCAATCTGTCTACATCTCAGCTGGTGCGACGTAGATGCACTAATCGGCCGAACACTCGAAAAGGAGGAAACAAACGCACTATCATCCCCAAAACTGAACATTTTGTTATCCGTTGTCTCCAACAAATCATTTATGTGAAGCACAAATAAGGTTGGAGCCAAAATAGACCTTTGAGGTACCCCGGAATTAACAGGAACACTCACCATCCACAACAACCCGGCTCGATCGATTTTCGAGGAAGCTTTTCGCCCAGTCGCAAAGCTGCTGGGAAAGTCCATATGGGCGAAGTTTGCTCAGCAATGCTTCATGCCAAATGCGGAGAAAAACATGCGAGGAGATATCCAATGCTATCGCTCATGACCCGCCATGCCCCTCAATTGCAGATGTTCATATATCGATTATAAGTGTAAAAAGTTCTCCTGTCGACCGCCTACCACGGAATCCGTATTGACGATCATTCGGAAGTCCGTTGCACTCCAAATACTTAATTAACTCGGCATTGATGACCTTTTCCATCACCATAGACGACATAAACAGTAATGCTATCGGCCTGTAATTTTATGGGAGACACATTTCCCCCCCTCTTTGGGATTGGCTGAACTCAAGCCACGTTCCAGCAGGTAGGAAACGTCCTCCGTGCATAAGATAAGTTATTAATGCGGTTTCTTGCTTCCTTTACAAACTTGCTGCTGGAGTAGACTGTGGTATCATCAGCGTAATTCAACATTACGGTATTGGGTAATTGAGGCTGCAGTATATCTGAAGTATAGAGGAGGTATAATAGTGGTCCAAGATTTGAGCCCGAGTCTGCCAAGAGCTGGCGATAGTTCTGGAGCACCGTTTTTTAGGACTATTGCTGGTATTCTGTCCTGGCCGGTTGACTTCTTACAGTCCAGTCCACGTAGAATGCGTTGCACAGTACGCTTGCGGAACCTCACATCCCGCATCGAAGACCGTGCGGGCACGATCACAGGTGACTCCAAAAGGCTGGCATTGAGGTTTGAATTCGCGAACACATTAACTTTATCCCTTGAATTTGTGACTAGTGCCCGCTGTCCCTCCACTAATGGAGGAAAAGAGGAGGAAGCGAAGTTACTGCTGACAGCGCTTGCCATTGACCAGAAGGGACGCGAACCAGTTGGACACTCAAGGAGTTTATTGCTCACTCTGTCGTTGTAAGCCTTCTTCGCGGTATCAATCGTATGGTTGCACGCGTTTCTGATTCTAACAAAATTCGTTCTGTTAACATCGGCGGGATTGTAGCGCCGTTGTTTAATACCTTTATTTTTTGCCGCTGTAATCTGCTCGCATTTTTTATCAAACCAAGGCTTATCGGATGAACTTCGTTTAATGGAATGCGGGATGTAAATCTCCTTCCCGAGAAGAATAATCTCTGTGATAGACTCCGCGCATGCATCAACATCGAAGTCTCCAAAGCATACCTCTGACCAACTAAAGAATGCGAATAAATCTCGCAAATCGTCCCAGTTAGCAGCACCATACCTCCATACATGGCGAAGCTTCTTAGATCGGCTATTCGTTTGAAATGAAAGTGTTTGCACGACCAATACCAAGCAGTGATCTGAGTTTCCCAGTGGCGTAGCAACTTCCACGATATAAACGGTCGGTTCGGATGTCAAAAACAGATCCAGGGTGCTCGCATAATCACCTCGTAGGTCCCTCCACGAGTTGAGTCAAATTGCGGCTAACAGCGAACATCTCAACCAGTCTCCCAGCCTCGTCGGTTCTGTCAGTATGTACCAACCAGCCGGGGTTGTGTAGATTAATATCGGTAACGATGACAATTTCAGAACCCGGGTGGTTGATCTGTATCCAGTCGATGGTGCGTGAAAGATGTTCAAAAAGTGTCGTTGGTCGATCGTCATTCGAGAAGCGATAAAGACAACAAAGAAACTTAACAAAATTCTTCAGCACGACTTTCAACCACATGATGTCCAAGTTATTGAATTCTAACGTTTTCATCCTTTGGCAAGCCAGATCGAACCGTGCGAAGATGCAGACTCCACCCCTAAAACGGAATCGCGAATGCAAGTCATATCCTGAACAACGAAGATATGTAGACTCAGTTGACGAATCGACCCGGGTCTCAGTTAGGGCAAGGATATCAGGTTTCGTTGGTTGTAGATATTGGTGGACGGTGCTTACATTCATATTGGTGAAACCGATGCCCCTGATGTTACAAAGTGCCGTCACCAGTCGAGCGTGGGCCGAGCCTCGAGAGCGAGCCCGGTTATGCGATGACGAACCTCTCAAAGTTATATTATTTATCATGATATCTGCATGATGTTCCCCCTGACATAGTCCCCCCGGAGATCCGAATGGGAGACTAGTTCACCTCCGGAATTCTTTATATCAAAAGGTACCATCATGACTTATCTCCGTGTCAGTCCGGGCCATCGGACGATATCGTGGAATGTACAGCGTGACGGGATGGTATCTCACCTTGGGACCGGCTACCACATAAACCAACCTTTTCACGAACCGGTACATCAACCAAGCTCCGAAAAATGACCAGGGATTTCTCCCGACCATTTCACGGAGCCTATAGCTTGATGGAGTGGTATTTCACGGGGCGACAGGGCGTTGGGATCCCACCTACCACTCGGCCTTTAGTCGCCTCTTACGACAAACCGGCCTAGCTGTGAGTATATTCGAACGCCCTATTTACATGGAGTTTAGAAGGAATATGCTTCAGTGCTGATCTGTTTATTTTGTAAATTTTCCGACCTCTTCTACTTTTAAAGACGATTTTCAAACCGATGGACACGGCATTTGCCTAGCACATCCATAAGAAGTGATTCATTCATACGAGTCATATTAACGATCCGTTACGTATATGTTCCTTCTCTCTGAAATCATGGAAACGTTGGTAATGATTATCTCTTGAAATACCTCGCGGTTGTGACTGGTAATATGAGTTGTTTTTGTCAGTTTTGTTTAATGGATATGTAGCAGTTCCAACAGACGACACATCACCCGAATACGCTACCATAGTGAAGAACACAACACCAAAAGAAAAACCGCAAATATAAGTCATCAGAGACGAGTACCATCCCACAGATTGAACAGTAGCAAGAAAAAATACATCTTCGTTTCCACGCGATCGTGGTCTAACGCTTCAGTGTTTTCGAATCGCATTCTTCACTACCACTTAAAAAAGCTATAGATAGATTTACAAACCACTAAAATCACGGCGCTCCTCGTTAGTATAGTGGTTAGTATGCTCGACTGTCACGCGGGAGACCGGGGTTCGATTCCCCGTCGGGGAGCCTCTGGCGCAAGGCTAATAACCTCGTCCGAAAAAAAAAAATCATTATGGAAAATTGAACAAGCCCCAGGACTTGCTAAATAAGGCCCAGACCGGCTCCCGGTTGTAGTGCCGATGATGATGATGATGAAAACCACGGCGCAAGGCTAATAACCTTGCCGGTAAAAATAAATTGTTATGGAAAATTTTACAAGCCTCGAGACTTGCTAAATAGGGCCAAGACCGGAACCCGGTTGTAGTGCCAATGATGATGATGATGATGAAAATCATCTTATCTAACTTTTAGAAAATTAGTGGTGGATGTTGGTTCCCCACACCATTTTTTATAAGGAATGTACAGAGTGGAATAAATGGTTGAACACAATGGAAACCACCAACCACGCGATGGCGATAATTTTTAACACATATGTGAAAAATAATGGATTTCTTGTTCCTCAAAGTAATAACTATTATAGTAAAAAAAGGTGTCATTATGCAGAAAATCTACAAACTGATACTAGCAACACCTTATGTTTGGTTATAAGAAATTAAAGACCTTACATGCAAACGTAGTTAGCGAAAGACAGTTCTGAACTATATGTTGCTCTCCACTTGTAGCAGTGTGGTCGGTTTTTACCTGTAAAGAAGAGTGGTGCTATTGTCGGTTTTTTATCTAGAAGAAGAGCGGTCCTATTGTTATTTACTTCTACCGAGTTTGATAAATCAACAAAAATCAAATAATTGCCTACAATATTTGAATTGAATTCCAAGTGGATTTTGCGGTTTGATAATAAATTATTCAATCGATATTTCAAGTACCATTTATTTACTTTCTAGCTCGAAGACCACTATTTGGGGTTGACTATTGAGTACAGCATTAATCAGTACAGTTGTGTACCCCTAAGTTTTGCTTGTCAGCTTTTAATGAATGATCTATTGCTTTCCAATGCTACATTAAATTCAATTCATTCTTTCACAGATGATAGTAACCTTAGGTGTCCATAGTTGCTTTGTAATCCACACAACGGAGTTTCTTAAATTTTGACATCGACAACATTTCAAAGCGCAAGCTTGTTTATAGTTATGTGAAGTAGTGAAAATCGTTGTTCGAACCCACGTAATGAAAGATTTGGTTATAACCAAAACACACATGTATGAGACCACGGCGTGTGTACGCGGAGAGATTCCAACACTTTACTAAAGCAGTGAGTTATTACGTTAATGCCCTGGTATACGACTCTGATGATCTTGTGGGGGTTCTTTTAAGCTTACCCAAAGAACCCCCCATAATTGCAAACCAACTACCATTGTTTTTCGCCAATGCAATCGCATTGGCAGCTGAAAACATTTCCTTTTCCAAGGCCATTTAATGCATACAACGCATTATCTAAATTTCCTAAAAAGAATTCTTTAATGTGCATATGCATCATAAATTCCAAACCATTCGGCACCCTTTGCCATCATTAAAATGCTATGTCGGACAGCTTGTTTTTACAGCCGCAACAAACCGACCAGCGATTCGTTTGTTCAATCGGCAAACAATTACCGCTTCTCCAGCGTTTCCTAAATACAAACAATCACCAATTTTGTGCTTTGCCACAAACGATTTACCCTGCATATATAAATGCAGACAAGGGATTCGTTTCTTCCACCGACCCAAGATACGATATACAATTGTCATTGTATAAAGTATCCCAATTCATTAGCACCTTTTTCTAATGGCTATGCGTCTATTTACGCAAGGTCATCACTCATCCAAGACTTTTATGATGCCCTTGTCCCATCTTTCCTTTTAGTACCATTTCCTCGATGCATCGCCGTCTATTTATTTAGCCGCAATGCACATCATAAACAATGATCTTCACGATGCCTTTGTCCGTCTTTTTGCTTTGTTTTTCCATGGCCTTGTTTTATGAGAAAACCAATGTGATCTTCACGATCACACATACACCCATACACCATGATCTTCATTACGAGATCTGGTTTTCTAACTTTACGTTTCTCTTGTGGTAAGTAAACATATCCTTAGCCGAAAAGATATTCACCACACCATTAATTGAGGATGGAATTCCAGTCAGAGTTCCATCCACCGACCGAGCAGGTCGTGTCCACTCCCACTCCCCGGCGCGGCGGGGACGCGTACGTCCCGGAGTTGTTTATCACCAGTTCTTACCTAAGCGCATTCCTAGTTTTTATTCAATTATGCTTAAAGAAAATATGCCAACAAACGTGAGACAAACCGCGAATTAACTTAATCGAAACCGATTATCAGTGCTAAGATCTGCTCCTGATTCAACTCCTTTGTAACGCAATAAGAAAAAAAGCAAGAATCATAAATAATAAAACACAATTTATCATTAAATAGTAAACAGTGTGTTTTTCTGCCTTCTCGTGAATGACTTGTGGTGGAGTTTGCTTTTGATGAGCAATGTTCTGCAACGGAACAATTAGTGAACAATTGATTTGGCACCAGTTTTGATTTTCTTTCGGTGGAATAGTTGATCTTCGTGATAGCGATGACTTGGGTTGGTAGTGGAACCCAACGTCCATGCCGGCGCACAGACTACCTACCCCACTATCTCTCTTGGTGTTGTGTTCTTCATTGCGGTTGCGTGTACTTATGTTTCGACTGGAATGGCCACACTTTCACCTAGCTTCAGTGTGAAATTGCATTATTGTACGTTAATGGCAACATGAATTGGCTTGATTTTACCGTCGAAATAGATGGTCATACAACTACAGGGAATCATTTTTCTTTATGTACTATACATAAGGATGGAACGTTCTGTCCAGGCATTTCTTCGTGATATCTATCGTCAGATATTCAAGATCACTCAGCATCGATAATACCTCTCTGTAGTAAATCAAATTAACAATTTCTGGCCAATACCAGATCACTTTACTATTTAAATTTGCATTACATAATAAATAACAAAACGGACATTTAATAACACATCAAGTTTATATACTCTTTAGAATATATTGTGACGCGAGTGGAAGAAGAACACCTTTGGGAGTGTAAACAGCTGGGTCCTCATTCTCCTCATGTACTTCTGACTACTCTTATGTTTTTCAATACGAAACATTTCAACTTAACGGTAAGGTATTAATATATTGAGTGTATTTAAGGTTAGTAATATTTTTAACTCACTGGTCTACCAAATAAAGACGGTCGATGATCATATGCAGTTATCTTTCTCTCATATTATGAAACATTGGAAACGCTCCACACAACCTGTCAAGTCATCTACAGCTAGAAATGTGTTGTTACGCTTTTACCCACCACAAACTCCCCCAGGTAAGCTATTTGTTAATTAGATTGTTTTTGGAAAATAATAATTTTGTGCATTTTCCAGGATTAGAGGATACGAATCCTCGAAGGAAAAAAGTTTATGAGCAACAAGAAAATGAAATTAACCCAATAAGATGTCCTGTTAGATTGTATGAGTTCTACCTTTCAAAATGGTAATGTAAACACTTTATTCGCGTTAGTTAGTGTTAATTTTAACTTCCACGAGTGTGGTTATTATATTATTGAAAGCAACTCATGCCATTAAAGGCAAATTAATGGCACACTATTCTGCCTGCTGGAAGACAGAAATTGTAGAGAAATCACAAATGCGTTTAAATATAAATTGATTCTATTATTTATTATTAACATTCAATTTAAATTTCAAAGCAATAAATCTGCTGCTAAAACAATTGCTTAAGTACTATATTTATTCTTGAGTTTAAATTTATTATGTGTATTGTACATTTTTAGCCCGGAAAGTGTAAAGACTCGCAATGATGTCTTCTATCTTCAACCAGAACGCTCTTGTGTGGCTGACTCACCCGTTTGGTATTCTACTCAGGCGCTAAGTCGGGAACATTTACAAAAAATCTTGCATCGTGTTAAAATGGTTAAAGAGATCAATGTTGCACTCTTGACTTGTTAACTTTTACTTTAATTCACATACATATTATTTTTAAGTAGTTTTAAGCTATAAATAAAAATAATGAAACCACAATAAGTAGCATCTAACAAAACATTTTAATTTTACAATTTCAAATGCCTAGAAATATATAAACATTTACACATATTTACTTATACACATACATATGTACATTTATATATACGTACACGCATATATAGATAATATTAGATATTTACTTAACTAAATATCTATTCAGGTTTGTTTAATTTTAAGGTGCTTGGCACATAATTTTGTTTTTATATTTCTTTTGTTCACAACAATAATTTTACAATGCGATGTTTTAAATGTACAATATAAATAAGAATCAAATAAATAACTATAAATATATAATGAAGGTGATTCTAGTATTTTGAATTAATTATTGTAGCGAGCTTAGGGTTCGCAGCATTAATTATTTTTAATAAATAAGAGCCGTTAATCGAAATTGAATTAATCTAACACTTTATTATTCCGTTAATAACAACCGTTACTTTCACCGTACAGTTAGCGATTTCTTTACTTATTGCCTTCGTACTTATCGCCTCTTTGACTGCTTACTTCTTACTTATCTCCCTGATCTGCGTGCGATGTATTTATACCGTTTCCTCATTCTGATTTGGCGTTTCGTTTCCGTCCGTTCTGTTAAAGAAATTGTGCACTAAACTATATATGTACACACAGAATGAAAACACACGTAGTTAAATAAAATACACTACTTTATTTTTGAAGATAACAAAGGCACAGGACTAACACAATTAATTTAATGAACATTAGTTTTAATTTTATCTTAAGCTCTAAGGCTTGTTTAATTGAAATTGCACACACGGCACACGACTTTCTAGACGGCACACGTCTTGGTTGACGGGGTACTTCGACTTCGTTTAATTTTTCTACCAAATTTTCACGCGCGGCGGCGTTTTTAATTACGTCCGTCCAGGACAACGATGGGTATTGGAATTTTTATATTTTTATGTCCGATGTGGACGATGGTTGCTTTCAGACTCTCTTTCGGTCGTGTAGACCGAAATATACATTCATCCATTGTTTACTCACAATAGATCCTTTTTGATACCCATGAGGTATGCTTTGTAGTACATTTCTTGAGAATAATAAACATTGAAAATGTTTATGATCTGCGAGATCTGATTGTGTGGATGCGTGTATAAAATTTAGAATCTTGTATTTACACAAGTGTTCATTTATGGTCAACGATGGCAAAGATATTTTGTATACTTTATTGCTTCGTTACCATAGAATTATTCTCTGTTTTGAGCAGCACATTATTTTCTTTGTGCCGTCATGAATTTTTCCCAGATGTGGTATCTGGATTCCATGATTTGCCCGTATATGCATTTTGTAACTAATGCACTTTTACAGGTACTCATTGGGTTGGATATGTTGATTTGGATTAATCAACATATGGGGCTTCACATGAAGGTGAATCCTATTAATGGTGGGGGGTGGCCTCCAAAAAGGGTGAGTATTAGAGGAGGGTAGGCGTTGCGTGTAACAATCCTCCCCCCTTTAGAAAATGAATATTATTCTTAGAAGAGGAATAATACTCTCGAACGGTTTTTAAAGTGGGTACCGGGGCGTGAAGCCTTGCGTGAATAAATGTCAGTGTCAGCGTGCGCGTTTACAAAAATTGTTTAAAGAAAAAAAATTTTTTTTGTGTCCCATATTCTGTCATTACAATTGTTGGGATCATTGTATTTTGTTTACAAGATTTATGTTTTTGTTTTTATTTATATATATATACTTTTTGAGCATGTAATGCTAACTTTGTTCGCTAGTTTACATAAGAGTATATTTTTTATCCATTTATTTTTGGACGTTAGTTTCCATTAATCTGGTTTGTTTTATTGTAGCTGGGTTGTACAATTATTGTTAAAGTGTATTAAGTGACAAAAAAAAATAATAAAAACAGATGCATGTATGTATTTTTTTTTTTTTTGAACTTAATAGATGTAAAGGTATATCTATATTTATTTATTTTTAAAATAGAAATCTTACAATAGTTATATATGCGAAAATGTAGAGTATATTCATAATTTTTTTTTTTTTTTTTTTTTTTTGTATTTTTTCTTTAGATATTAGGGGGACTATTAATTATAGGTTAAGTATAACTTTTTGTATAAAATCTACCTATATATAATTTTTAGCTACTAACTAAAAGGAGAATATATATTTACAATAATAGTAATGATAATTTTAGAATAATACAGTAATATTAGTAATTATAATAAAACTTGCAATGATTCTTTTATTTTTGTTATAAGATTAAATAGTATCTTCCATTGTAATTATGAAATAAGCAAGTTGGTGGTAAACACAAAGTTATTTCGTATAAAATGTTGATAAGATTGAGTTTCATTTAATTATATATATAGATTTTTTTTTTTTTCAATTTACATGTAGTTGTAGAAAAGATTATATTATTGTTTACATGTTTAAAACTTTGGTTTGAGTTTTTTTTTTTTTTTAATTTATTAATAATAATTATTACTTAATTTTATGAGGTAAAATATATAATTCTATTATAAGCATTTGTGTTACAAGTTCTTTGTTTTACAATTTTCAACTTTTTACTCCTTTCAATTTTGTTCATATTTGTTTACTTTACAGATCTTATTTCATCTACAATATTTACGACACACAATTCATTTGTGTTCTGCCAGGGAGTCATCTATGATTTCTGAAAAAGGTTTTTGTCCTGGGAAGCAAATAGATAATGTATGTGGATAAGGAAAGGGAATGGGAATATTGGTAGTTCGTTCATCAGGTGTAGTTTGGTTTATTCATAAAATGGCTTCAGACGATTGTTGTGTATTACAACATTTCTGTTGCCTACCTTGATAGTGGTATTAACGGCTCCTGTAATTGATGTAACCACATAAGGGCCTTTCCATATGGGTGTTAATTTCCCCTTCCTGTTTTCGTTTCGTACCAAAACTTTATCGCCCACGTGAAACGTGAAAGGGCGTGTTACACGGTCGTGGTACTGTTTTGACCGCTGTTTGCTAGCCAATAAGTTTCGCCTAGCTATTTCATACATTTTCTGTAATTTGTATTTTAATAGCTTGTGATAACTCTCGTGGTTATACACTGGTTCCGGTGCTCGTTTTAAGTTTGAGGGTACTTCCGGAGTGAAACCATAGAGACAATCCATAGGCGTGAGTTTTGTACCTTCGTGTACACTGCTGTTGTACACGAATGTCGCCGTCCTCAGGTACTGATCCCAAGATTGAGGGTTTTCATCCACAATGCTGCGTAGGTATTCTACGATTGGTCGATGGACTCTTTCGAGAGCTCCATTCGATTGTGGATGGTATGCTGAGGTTTGTAGTTTTTTAATATGGAGCAGCTTACACACGCTTTTAAATAAGCCGCTGAGAAAGTTGGATCCCTGATCGGTGACTAGACACTTCGGAACACCATACCGAGCAATGATTTGATCGAAAAAGGCTTGCGCCACCGGTTCTGCCTCTACATTTGGTAGAGCATAGCAATCCATATACCTGGACAAATTGTCCTGAAAAGTTAAAATGTATTGGTTGCCAGTAGGAGTTTGTTCGATAGGACCCACGATGTCTAAGTAGACTTTATCAAAGGGCCTCTCAGCAATGTCAGTCACTACCATTGGCATACGCAGGGCTGGTGAGGATTTCATGGTTTGACATGTTTTGCATACTTTTATGTAGTGCTTAATGTCACGCAACATGTTCCTCCACCAGTAGTTCCTACGAATTTTTTTATATGTTTTAGCCACTCCCTGGTGTCCACCCATGGGAAGGTCATGGTAGTCTTTGAGTATTATTTGGATTTCTTCGGGGTTTGTAATTTCCATCACCCCTATCTCATATGTGCGACTCACCGTTGCATTCTCAGGAGGATCAGTGTCCTCTGGAAGTCCTTGGGTAAGTTTGACATTTGTATTCGCTGCCTGTTTTTTGGTTTGAGCACGAGTTACAGCATTACATTGCTGAGGGGGTTGTTTTCTAATAGGCATTTTCTTTGGGTGGATGCCTGAAAGTTGTTCCGTTGATATAGGTTGATCAAGGGAATTTTGGGGGATGCGGCTAAGAGCGTCCGCATTTGTATTGTATTTTCCGGGTTTGTACTCAATCTGGTAGTCAAACTCTGCTAATTTTTGTTGAAATTTTGTTAGGCGGGATGAGGGATCCTTTAATTTCATCATTCCTCTAAGAGGTCTGTGGTCTGTGTACACCGTAAATTTTCGTCCTTGCAAGTAGCAACGAAAGTTTTTGGTAGCCCAAACGATCGCTAACAACTCTTTTTCGATTGTGGAGTAATTTCTTTCGGCCTTGTTTAAGGTCAGACTAGCGTAGGCAATAGGTTGATCCTTGCCCACTTCGCCTTGTGAGAGCACTGCTCCTAGTGCTTCATTGCTAGCGTCCGTGGTCAGGTTAAAAGGCCGTGTAAAATCAGGGTAGATAAGAAGAGGTGGTGAAGTTAACAGCTCTTTTATTTTTTCAAATGCTTGCTGGCATTTATTTGACCATGTGAATTTTACCTCTTTTCTTAAAAGGTTAGTTATGGGACGTACTATCTTGGAAAAATCCGGAATGAATTTTCGATAGTTGTTGGCAAGACCTAAAAAGGATTGAACGTTTTTAACTGTTCTTGGAGTTGGAAAAGTCTTTACGCTGGCAGTTGTAGCGGGATTTGGCAGCGCTCCTTTTTCCGAACAGACATGTCCAAGGTAAACCACTTCTTTTTGTAGAAACCTACATTTCTCCGGTTGCAGTTTTAGATTATGTTCTCTTAGTTTGTCGAAGACTTTTTGAACTTTGCCATTATGGTTTGCCAAATTTTTGCCATATATGACAATATCGTCTAGGTATACAAAACATTCGAGACCTTGCAGTCCGGTTAGGACATGGTTCATGAGTCTTTGGAACGTAGCCGGTGCTCCTTTTAATCCGAACGGCATACGTGTAAACTCATAGTGTCCATAATTGGTGCTGAAAGCTGTTTTTTGTTGGTCTTTGGGGTCTACCAATACTTGATGGTAGCCGCTAGCCAGATCGAGCGTAGAGAAATAACGCGAATGACCGAGCTGGTCAAGTATATCCTCTATTCGAGGCAACGGGTATGCGTCTCCGATGGTTTTTTCATTTAGCTTCCTGAAATCAACTACGACTCTCCATCGGGTTTCTCCGTCGGGGCCCGCCTTCTTTGGAACTACCAGAAGTGGTGAGTTCCATGGACTTTTGCTAGGTTGAATAATATTATTCTCTAGCATTTCCCGCACTTGCTCGTTTATTATCTGTTTTTTATTTTCGGGTAGTCTGTACATCCTTTGGTTTATTGGTGCTTGGTCCTGTACCAAAGGGATTTCATGCATTATTGCCTTGGTGTACGTCAGGTAATCGCCTTTCAGATGAAATATGTCGTGATATTCCTGGCATAAACTCACAATGGATTGGTGCTCCTCAGAACTTAGATTTTTCCCTAAATTAAGTTCCTCATATAGTTTCTCCAACCGTGTATCAATTGTGGTTTCACCTGACGATTCATTTTCCGAGTACAAGTATTTTATGTGTTGGAGGGTTGCCACCTCCGAAGGGGTTAACTCGGTTTTATCTGCTGACGTACATACTCGCATCCGGAGGCTTTCGTTATCTCGGATATCCAGGGGAATTAATGAGTATTCCCTGGTGGGCAGTAACTCTACTTTTATCCGGTGAATTAATTTGGCAGTGTCTGTTATATTGAGTGCTGCAATCTTTGGCCTCGAAGCATTGTTTAATATGCAAATCGATAGGTATATTCCTGATTGCATTTCTTTGGGCAAACAGATCACTTCCTCTCGGATTTCTATTGGTAACACAATTACCTTTTGTGAACGTCCTGGTATTTCAACCGGTTCACTCAGAATAACTTCTACTGTTTCAGAGTTTGGAGCTGCTGGATCTGTAGTCCTATTTTCTCTGATTATTTCTATAGAAGTGTGAGGCTCTGCTTGTGGGATCGGGGATATTGGGAGCGATGCAGTTTTGCAGCCAGCACTTTTCTTAGAAAAGGCTTTGGAAGAGCTACCAACTATGGGTTGTACCTTTTTGGGTCCCATTTCGTCAATAGTCCTTTTCTCATCGGCTGCCCGTGTTCGTCCTGTTTTTCCTCGATTCCTTACGAAGGGGATGGTGAAGTGTTCGGAGTTGGTACCCATGCGAGGGAATTCCAAACACTGTCCCGGTCCATCCACTTTGCAATTCCTGGACAAAAAATCGTTGCCCAAGAAACCATCTTCTTTGAGCCCAGGCAGAGAGTGTACCACTTGGAATGAGCATGGCACGCTCTGTGCCAACTCGAAATGCCCCAAACAGCTGCCTCTAGTTTTCCCTGAACCAAAGGGCGTCTGCAGGGTACATGAGTCTTGGCTATCTATTTGGCAATTTGAGTGAAGCGCATTTTGTTTGATTATACTGATCTCGGCGCCAGTATCTACTACTAATTTTATTTCTTTGCGTCGCCCTATATCCATAGGAAGTTGGACTATGGGGACACGGGTTAGTGGCGCCTGAGAACAGTTAGTGTTATGTGATTTTAATTCGGTCGGGTTGGGGTATTTGAACCCGACCGTACTGAGTTTCCCGAACTATTCTCCCATCTTTGTTTTTGTCGGCATTCTGCCACCGTGTGATTTCGCCTATTGCAAAATTCACAGGGCTTTCTCCAGCTTTGGGAGGGCGGGTTGGTATTTGAGCGCGTATTGCTGGGCTCGGGTGGGCGGGAGTTTTGCGTTGCCCTTGTTCGACGGCGTCGTCGTTGAGACCGATTCCTTGGAGTGTCTCGGTTAGAATTCTGATGCCTTACCTGTTTTTCTTCCTCCGACACCAAGTCCGGATCCACGTTGACAGTCAATGTGACTGTGCGCTTTTGTGGATTTGACCGACGTTGATTATTTTTCGGATTTGATTCCCGAGTATTGTTGGAGGCGGAAGTCGAATGACCTGCCTGTTCCCAATTTAATTTGTGGCGGCATTCTGTCCACTTATGGCCTCGTCGGCCACAGAATTCACAGCTGTGTCCTACGCTGTAAACTTTGTAGTTTTGCGTGGGGCGCCCCTGAGCGGAAGTTGATGGTTGAGGGACCTGTGGTGATTATACCTGGGGTCCTCTTAGATTTGATTGTGGCCGACCGCTTTTTGGAGGCCCATAGTTTCTATATGTTGGTTGGGTTGCGGGTACACGACATTCCCTAATATCATGTCCATACTGCCGACAACCCATGCAGAAATGCGTATTTCTGCGTTTTAGACACTCCTCATAAACGTGTCCCTTTTTCTTGCAGAAACTGCAAGTTACGCGTGCAACCTGTGGAAAAGGAGAGCGGATGCTGCTGAAATGAGCTGGTATTGGCTGACTTTCCCCAGGGTATGCAGCTGGAGCCGGTAATTGTTGTGTAGCCACCTGTGGGTTTACAGAATTCCATCCAGGGGCAAGTGGAGAATCGACTGGTGTTCGATTTATTGCCACCTGTGGGTATGAAACAGAGGCAGAAGGAGCGTTGACCGGTATACTGTTTGATATTGGATATTGAACAAGGGCAGAAGGAGCGTTGATTGGTATACTGTTTGACACCGCCTGTGGATATGTAGTTTGTCGCACAGGGGCAGGTAGATCGTAAGATCCTATGTAGTTTTCCTGTGGCTGTGGAGCAAATTGCACAGGGGCGTGGGGAGAACTTAAATAATGAATATTATTTGTCTCCTGAGGATATGTGCTATATTGCACATGAGGATAGTGATCGAGTTGTGGGTAGTTGACTTGAGTCATATTTTCAGATTGGTTAGGGACTGGAGGTCTACTTTGGGTGGAGTTATACAACCGTATCATTTCCTGTTGTGACTTCTCCATCTGGATTAATTTCTGGGCCAAACCGTCAAATGTGTCATCACCGACCAACACCATGAATTGCCTCAGAAAAGGATCTGCAGTACCACCTTTCAGAGCGGATTTCGCTGCTAAGTCTACCTGCAGCTTGAACGTAGCGCCGTTCACCAGGCCGTACGTTTTATTTGCTGCATTTTGGCACCGCGACATGGTTTGCCCCAATCTTGAGACGAAACCATTCATCTCTTCTCCAGGAGCCTGTCGTGTTGCTCGTAGTTGGTTCAGCAAGTCCTCGAACGACTCTTGTGGCTGTTGTGAGCTCTCGAAGAGTGTCTCCAATTCTTCAATAGACTCTACTGACTTAGCGGTGACCAACTCATAGGCATCACCAACCAGTCGTGTGGGCAGCAGTTGGAGAAACACCCGTTGTTCCTCAGCTGGCAAACAACTTATTGCTCTCCTGCAGCTACTTACGAACGCCTTAAGTTCGCTTGCTGCATTTGGAGTTCTAACACCTGAAAAAATTGGCACCGCCCTTGCCAGCAAATCCAAAATACCTCCTAGATTCACCGAACTACCAGGAAACGAGGGGGGAACGGGAGTGGACGCGGTAAGTGGGTTTTCAAGATTAGGTTGTTGGGTCAGGGTTTGGGTAAAACTTGTCCCAGGCAGAACATCTATTTTTGTTATACTTAATTTGTTTGATATATCCATTTTATTATTTTTGTTAATAATTGTTTTAATTTCTCTACTATTAAATTTTTTTAATAATACTTTTAAATTACTCACCACCGATGCTGCAGTTCCTGCCGCTGCAGTTTTCTTTACTCGCCGGGAACGGCGAAGAGGCACGATTTCGTGTTGGTCTCCAGGCATCCAATTACAGTCGGTGTTTTCTGGTGTTGTTGGTGTGATGGGGTGCTGTTTTTGTTGTCCTGGAATGCTGGTGGCGATTTTGTTCCCTCGTTGTTATATCTGATGTGGTTTTATTACTTTCCTGTCCGTTTTTATTTAGTGTCTGTTGTTTTCTCACTGCCAGTTGTGGCTAAATTGTATTACTTTACGTGCGCTTGAATCACTTTTTTGTAGATTTAGTTTAGTGTCTTTATAAGCGTGTTTTGTTTGTGGAATGTTTTTATGTGCATTTATTTCTCACTTTGATACTTTTTTTTTGTATTTGTGTTTTCTCGTTGTATGTGTGCCTTATTAAATTTGCTTTAGTCACTTTTTTGTAGTTTTACTTTAGTGTCTTTGATTTGTGTCTTTATTTTTTGTGTGGTTAATTAATTTTTTTCTTCACTTTTTTTCACTATTGTTTATTTTGTGTTGTTTTTTTGTTTGTTTGTGAGCGCGAATGTGTTTTATTATATTGTCTATTTTTATGTTCACTTTTTTCTCCACTTTTTTTCCTTGGAGAACATATACATTCTCTTCAAACTTTTTGTTTTGTGTTTGGGAGCTCTGTAAGCTCTTTTAGAGTTAAGGGTTTTCAAGCTCTTATGGGTTCTTAAACTCAGGCTTCCTTAAACTCTTCGGCTGCGCCACTTGTTAAAGAAATTGTGCACTAAACTATATATGTACACACAGAATGAAAACACACGTAGTTAAATAAAATACACTACTTTATTTTTGAAGATAACAAAGGCACAGGACTAACACAATTAATTTAATGAACATTAGTTTTAATTTTATCTTAAGCTCTAAGGCTTGTTTAATTGAAATTGCACACACGGCACACGACTTTCTTGACGGCACACGTCTTGGTTGACGGGGTACTTCGACTTCGTTTAATTTTTCTACCAAATTTTCACGCGCGGCGGCGTTTTTAATTACGTCCGTCCAGGACAACGATGGGTATTGGAATTTTTATATTTTTATGTCCGATGTGGACGATGGTTGCTTTCAGACTCTCTTTCGGTCGTGTAGAGCGAAATATACATTCATCCATTGTTTACTCACAATAGATCCTTTTTGATACCCATGAGGTATGCTTTGTAGTACATTTCTTGAGAATAATAAACATTGAAAATGTTTATGATCTGCGAGATCTGATTGTGTGGATGCGTGTATACAATTTAGAATCTTGTATTTACACAAGTGTTCATTTATGGTCAACGATGGCAAAGATATTTTGTATACTTTATTGCTTCGTTACCATAGAATTATTCTCTGTTTTGAGCAGCACATTATTTTCTTTGTGCCGTCATGAATTTTTCCCAGATGTGGTATCTGGATTCCATGATTTGCCCGTATATGCATTTTGTAGCTAATGCACTTTTACAGGTACTCATTGGGTTGGATATGTTGATTTGGATTAATCAACATATGGGGCTTCACATGAAGGTGAATCCTATTAATGGTGGGGGGTGGCCTCCAAAAAGGGTGAGTATTATGGGAGGGTAGGCGTTGCGTGTAACAGTTCCGTAGCCTCGAATTTTCTACTGCCCATCATCTCTAGTTTTCCAGTACTTTCTAGAATATTCTAGTACTGATTGTCATATGCGTCACAATATGTTTGTTATATATTATGCATTATATAAACGGGAGTTATGGTTCTTGGGTAAGCGGTGAGATAACACGTACAGCAACAGAAAAAAACAACGTCCGCTCATTGAAACAATTAAAACACAGAGCTTTTTTTTATTTTTTGTTATTGTTTCATTTTCTCTTTTTATTTTCACTAACGATATATTTCTCGATTGTTTTACACCTGATTTCGTTATTCCTTTTATACAATGCTAGTACACTAAAAGATTTCACCAAGGAAACGCTTTGCACAGAAGTAATCATAAATGGTAAAATTAATAAAGTTTATTAGATATCTAGTGTCAAGTTCTAATATATTCTATTTAGTCACTTTTCTTATTAATAGTTTTCGTTAACACACTTCGACATTACATTCAATTGTTAATATGATCTATGTAATCATTTCTCTTAAATTTTAGTTTTTTCTTTCTTCACTCGGACATTACATTCAAATATTAATATATCGTATTTAGTTACTTTTCTTATTATTTCCTTCGTTGTCTCACTTCGACATTACATACAATTGTTAATATGGTCTATGTAATCATTTCTCTTAAACTTAAGTTTTTTCTTTCTTCACTCCGACATTACATTCAAATATTAATACATCGTATTTAGACACTTTTCTTATTATTTCCCTCGTGGTCTCATTTCGACACTATATACATTTGTTAATATGGTCTATGTAATCATTTCTCTTAAACTTTAGTTTTTTCTTTCTTCACTCCGTCATTACATGTCACAAAACCAAAAATCTTCCTGTTTTCTAATTATCGACCACTTTCTCTCTTTATAACCGTCACCAGATTTCTTCCATACCCCAATCTAATCGACTCTATTATCATTAACAGACTGCTCGTTCGACCACCGATTCAACCTTCTTTGCGACCACAATCCCACTGCCCACTTCAATCCTCTATCACAATCCAAAATCCCCTGCCCAAATCATTTCCTCTTGCACAACACCTTCCGGGGTTAACGTTTCCCTTATTTCATACAGCATTTCAACTTCAGTTGCCCCAATTATCGATTACTGGTCTCAGTTCGCAAACTTGCTGAATTGTCCAATATTTCTTTATTGGTTTGAACTCGGTTCACCTTCTACGGTTGCGAACTAACCCAATTAATTGCATTTCTGTTGATTGGGCTGGAACATGCAGTTTAATTGCTTTCGCAATTTGTTTGTTCCGGCTTATGCATACGATAATTGCTTTAGGGCAATGAATTTAATTGTTTTTCTTTTTCTTTCATTTTAATTGATTTGCCAATTGCCTGTGAAGTGCTAATCTGGCTGTAATTGTTTTAGGAAATCGTGATTAATCGTTTTCCGATTGATTCCTATGAAATGACGATTCGGATGCACTTGTTGGACTGTAGGGTTATTGGAGTTCAGAATCTGGTGGTACTTCTTTGATTAAGTGTATCAATGACCCCTTGTATGTTATCTTCAGGTATAACATCATCGACACACTTAACTCGCGCAATGTCTATACTCCCTGACAACTGGTTGAGACGTCCCCTGATTTCGGCGTTTCTCGATAATTTTGTTCCCTGTGTACTGCAAATATTGCGTTTGTGGGGGTTCTCTATACTACATGGAGAACCAATCCACGATTTCAACCACAATTTCCGAATTATTTCGACCGCTTTCAACGCGTCATATCAACCCCTATCCCACCGTTCAGTTAATTCTCCTGCAAAACATGTTTCCCAAAAGGACGCATAGCTAAACTCATTATCCTATGCAGATAATGCATAATTGAGTTTAGCTATCTTTTCGCCATACGGCAACACCATTTCGCTAACCCATGAGATTTCCACCGGAAATCGCATCATGTCGGTTAGCAACGGCATAGTCTGATCAAACGACGCGGTTGCATAATCATGCAATCGCTGGGGAAATTATCAAAGCATTTAATTTAGTTCCCAGGATCAGATTTCCCTAGCCAATTCGGCGTACTATTCACTTTCCCCAGACACTCCATTCGCTGAGTATCAATGATCTCTTTTCACATGTGAATAGCACTAGCTATATTTTCCTCTCCTTCACAGTTCTGTCTTCCTACAGTTCAATGCACTCTGAGAACACCATATTCACCGAGTTGGGTCAGTGGGTTATTATCAGAGCTGCATTGATTCATGCACACACAACCAAACCCACCCCCTCACATTCTGATTCGGTGTTTCGTTTCCGTCCGTTCCATAGCCTTGAATGTTCTATTGTTCATAGTCTCCAGTTTTCCAGTACTTTGTTTCGGTCTTTCTCGAATATTCTAGTACTGTCATGCGTCACACTACCCTCCACCTAGATTAGTTCGTCCCGAACTAAGTTCACTTGTCTGCTGGGTTAACAAAAAGTCGCCAGTCGGTCACGATGTACCACTTTCATCTTGGCGTTCGGTCTTCGCTGAATCCTATAACAGCGTCGTTAATTCTTGTGAGAATCTTATAGGGTCCTTCCCAATGTTGCTGCAACTTCGGAGACGTTCCTTTTTGCCGATGAGGGTTATAAAGCCACACGTTATCGCCTGCATTAAATCCGGATGCGATGGCTCAAACGTCGTACCTTGTTTTCATCCTGTCACTTGAATGATCCGTCCGAAGTTGGAATCGATGTCCGTAGAGGTACTTATGGAAATTCTTAAAGGCTTCTACGACATCCAGCAGTTCCTTTCTTGTTGCGCAGTAATTTCTCTCTGGATTAGATAGAACTCGACTATAATATGCGACAACGCTCTCTTTACCATCGACTTCCTGTGACAACACTGCTCCGATTCCTGTGTTACTTTCATCAGTATCCAATATAAATGGGTGATCCGATCTTGGGAATGCCAATGTTGGAGTCATACATAACTCAGCCTTCAATGTGTTGAATGCTGCCTCACACTTTTCTGTCCACTTAATTTTCTTGTCTTTACCCATTAGTTCATGTAGGGTTTCAGTCACACTGGCGAAACCTTTAACAAACCGTCGGTAATATGTGGCTAATCCCATAAAGCTTCTTAACTATTGCTTATCTTCTGGAGTATGCCACTATTGGACAGCTGCTATCTTATCAGTATCCGTTTGGACTCGTGCAGATGAAGCGATGTGTCCCAGGAATTTTACTCTCCTTTGGAAGAGTTCACATTTCTTCGAATTGAGCTTTAAGTTGGCCTGTCTTAGTCGTTCGAAGACGGAGCGCAGATTATTGATGTGTTCTGGTAAATTCCTTCCAACAACGATGATATCGTCCGAGTACACAAGACACGTCTTCCATGTAAGTCCCCGTAGAACACTTTCCATTAATCGTTCAAAAGTTGCTGGAGCATTACACAATTCAAAAGGCATCACGTCCGTTTCCGGTAGTAAACGCTGTCTTCTCCTTCACTTCCACTTGCCAGTAACTGCTTTTTAGGTCCAATGATGAAAACCACTGAGCTCCAGAAAGGGTATCTAGTGTGTCGTCGATTCGAGGAAGTTGGTAACTGTTTTTCTTCGTAACTACGTTTAACCGGCGGTAGTCGACACAAAATCTAGTTGTCCCATCCTTCTTTTTGACGAGCACTACCGGCGAAGCCCAAGGGCTCGATGATTTTTCGATGACTCCTTGCTCTTCCATCTCTCGAATCATGTTGCCTACTTCTCATTCTTTGGCCAATGGTAGTCGACGAGGTGGCTGTCTTATAGGTCTTGACTCACCCATGTCAATGCGTTGTTTAACTATACCGGTGCGTCCGAATTTATCATTTCCTGTCACAAAAATATCAGAAAAATCGTTCAGGAGTGATTTAACGCTTGCCTTTTCGCTGTCTCTTAATCCGATTTTCTGGGGCATCAACTTATTAACCATAGAGGATGCACCAGCGGGCTGTTGAATTGAATGGTCCTCTCCCCTTGTCTGAATTGAGCTTATCATTGCTACGGGTGCACATTCGGCGATTCCTCTCCTTTTCTTATTGCGATCGGCTCCTTGGGCGCATTTAGTACTCTGACGGGTACGATGTGCTTCTTCGCATCGATAAGGGCTTACCCAACAAGGATGTTCCCCATACGCTGATTTTGTACAGCCTCGGTGATGTAAAATCGATGGTCACCGGGATCACTCTCGAGACTGGTCCAAATTACCGAGTCTGAAAGAGCTGGGATCTCATCCTCCTCACGCACATAACATTTCAGCCTTCGCAATTGTTCGTCCTGCAGTGTAATAGCAAACTCCAAGTTACTCGTACCAATTCGCAGTGTTCTTTGACCGATATCTAGAACAACTTGATGCTCCTTCATGAGATCCATTCCAAGAATCCATTCGTCCGTAATATAGGCAACCAAAAGCACAGAGGACACAACCGGCCGAATTATGGATCTCGTTGCTTCAGTGTCGATTGTCACTGTTGTTGTCCTTGCATTAACAATCGTAGTTATAACCAAACTTTGGTTATCCCGTTGGAGTTGTGATACAGTTACGATGCTTGGGCTGCACATTCCACCAGGCGACTTTCACCCCTTAAAGTCTGCCCTTACAAGTTTTCCCGAGCCATTGACCTCAGGTTGGTCCGTTGATAGTCTCCTCTTATGATTAGCGCATGAGCAACAATTCTCAATTGATGTTTCATTCATTCGTCGAGGTTTCCTACAGTCGACAGAGATCATGCCGCATGTCCAACACCTCATATCAGGTCTCGAGGTTGTCCGTTGTACATGCCCGATTTTTTTGCAGGAAGATTCCTGGACGGACATTTCTCGGACTCTATATGTACTCCTGGTAGCCAGTTTAGCAGATTCATATGCCAATGCGAACGCCAGTATTTCATTAGTCGTCTTCTTTCCCGCCAAACGAACGGCTTGTTGCAAGTCCTGATCTTGGAGTGCTTCCTGAAAATATCTTACATCTGATTAGGTTACGAAACTCTGAAAGAAGAAAATGGCTTCGTTACAGAATCGATTGCTTTCTATACGAGGGTGAGCTGGAAAGTTTCCGACCTCAACGTGAAGATAGCGGCACTCGTCAAGAAATTGTGTGTTGTGTGTATACAGATCACGTCGGCGTCACCAATTATTGTGTTTTACGACGATAATTGCTATGTTATTGTTTTTGAGGCACCATCTTTTATATACGAGATGATGCATAATACGATGTATAATGTTAGATTCTTAAATAGTACCATTAAAAACGAAATCACAGCTTTCAGGAACAAGTGTTGGAATAACCACCTTTCCTCTCTTGACAAAGCAAGCAAACCGTTCTGGAAAATTTCCAAAAATTATGAAAAAGAGGGTCAAGTATTCCACCGTTTAAAGTCAGGAATTATCTCAATTACAAGCTGAAAGTTCATACGTAACTAATGTTAGCAAAGTTAATGAATTGATAAAAAAATCAAAATCAAAAAAGGCTGCTGGTCTTAATAATAATAACAATAAATTAATTAAAACACTACCACCCGCTGCAAGTAAGTATTTAACGTTTATTTTCAACGCTTGTCTTAGGAACTGATATTTTCCGGACTGTTGGAAAACAGCAAAAGTAATTCCTCTCGCGAAACCTGGCAAGCCGAAGAATATCTCTGAGAGTTACAGACCTATTAGTCTTCTTAGCTGTCTGAGTAAGATTTTAGAAAAAATTGATCTTCTCGTGGAAGGCAATAATATCCTACCTAACTTTCAGTTCGGTTTTCGTCTGGGTCACAGGACAATCCACCAAGTCTTACGCATTAAAAACCACATAGCTAATAAATTCATCGACAAGAAGTCAACGGGACTGGTTCTTTTAGACATCGAAAAAGCCATTGAAACGGTTTGGCACGACGCGACGCCTTGATTTATAAGCTTCTCAAACTTGAGCTGCCAATTCCGTTTATTAAAATTATTCAGAGCTGTCTTTGTTCAAGAAAATATGTTGTTAGTATAGGAACTGACAAATCATCTACTCGCCAAATCCATTATGGTGTACCCCAAGGCTCGATCCGTGGACCCATATTATTCACAGATTTACCATGTCTAGGTGAGAATATCCAAGTAGCTATGTTTGCCGATGATACGGCCATATTTTCTTCGGGTGCCTTATTCACTAACGTCTACAACTCTTTGCTAGCAGCTCTTGATAAACTGGCAGTTTATTTCGGTAAATGGAAAATAAAAATAAATTGTAATAAAACATAAGCTGTCTGGTTTTCAATATGTAGGAAACTCTGCTACCTACCTAATGGCACTAAACTCAGTATGTGCTCTGTTGATATTGATTGGTCGGAAGGAATATTTAGGTATTTTCTAGACAAAAAACGTGTCTTCCAAAACCACATCACTACCACGATTGGCAAAATCAACAAAGTTGTAAGAGTTGTTTATCCATTAGTGTGTAGAAAGCGAAAGCTTAGCCTCGAAAACAAAATTATTTTACTATTTTTTTTTTTTACTACTGTGGGGGTACGTCGGTGTGCCAGCACGGGAACGGGTTCACTACTCACCCACGGAATACTGCGGACAATCGTTCACCAAGGGATAAATGAAACACACGGATTTTGTTGGAAATTTATTTTTATTGTTTTCTGCACGGCACGGGTTCACTAAAAGCCCACTGAATACTGCTGCGAACCGTTCACAAGAAAATGATAAATGAAACACACTGATTTTGTTGCAAATTTATTTTTATTGCTTTCTTAAAATCTTACTGAATCACTTCTAAATTTCGACAATCAAACAGTAAATGAAATTTATAAATGGTCTATGGTTTGTCTTTTAATTTTATATGGTTTATTTGTTTTTACAAAACTTTCGACCACCTTGGTATGAACTTAATGCTATTTGTTATCCAAGAGACTATTGCATACCGATTTTTGTGCCGCATTATATGTTTTCGATAATAACGATTTGGGATTAATGAATTTACGTTATTTCATAGATTTACGGATTAGTTTCCGTGGAAAAATAAACTGAAACTTCCCCGAGTTGAAAAATAAAACACACACGACTGCGCTTGACGTTATTCGATCTTCGATGCACACTCCACGCAGAGTAAAACTCGACTCTTAAAAATGACTCGGGGGTGTGCGCACTCGACTAAACTTCACCTGCGACCGACCCGTTTGATGGTTGAATTTCGACTCGTGTACTCAAGGATTAACCTCGAGGGATTCGTGGTGAGTCCGCTCTCAGCTAAGGATGAGTTTTTTTCTCGAGAGAAACGTGGTCTCTCTTTGTGGTGACGAATTGGAGAGGATCTCTCTGTGTTGATCTTAGCTAGTGTGCTAATTGATCCATTGTTTACTCATGCTACGAGGTCATGGGTAAACGACACAGAGAAAAGGAAATAGACAAGGGCATCATAGAAGACGTGCATGCAGCTGTGTAAATAGACCGCAAGCCATTAGGAAACTGGAGCTAAAAGCAACCCAGATAGACAATGGTGATTGTGCACTGTATCTTTGCTGGGGGAAAGGGTCGACTTCTTTGTGTGTATATTTGGCCGCCGGAGAATTCGGTTTTTGGCGGCTAGACGCGATATGCGTAAACAGCTTTTGGACAAAAGGCTGCCGTCACTGTGGATAAGCCAGGAAAATGTGCTGCGCACGTGTGTGGCAGATTACGCTGGCTGACATGGGCGCCGATAAGGTTTCCTAATTTATGATGATGCTTGTATGTAAAGAATTCTTTTCTGGGAATTTCGGTGATGCATTAAATGCATGAATGTTAATGAATTCTCCACGGGGAATTATGGGTGTGGTGCATTAAATGCATTAGATGCCCTCGGGAAGGAAATATTTGCAGGTAACTGCAGGTTGGCAAAGGAAGTCCGGGTTGGAATCGTGGGTGGTTCTTTGCGTAGCTTAAAAGAACCCCCACATTACTATTTATTGGCCTGTAGGAACCCGGAAGTTCATGACCTCACCGACTCGACTCCGCCATCGTTCCCTGTCCTGTGCACTCCCCTTCCACGTTCGATCATTCGATTCGATCTCGTCAAGGTCAAACCTTACATTGTCCTCCTCGGCTTATAGCTACCATGTGAATTCAATTCACATCTTTATACCCTGCGGCGTTCTAAACAGTTGATCTTATCAAAGTGTAAGAACAAGATTTGACTTCTATAACCGGGCGATTGAGTAGATTATATGTACAGCGTGTTTTTTTAAGAGGAATATAACTTTAAAATGAAATAAAATATATCAAAATCGCGATATAAACATTATATTGGTCTTATTTAAAAGATTGTTTTATGTCATTAAGGTTAAAATATGATTTCCGGCTTGCAGTTGCCAATCCAATTCAATTCACAACTTTATACCACCGCGGCGTTCTAAGCAGTTGATCATATCAAAGTGTAAGAACAAGATTTGACTTCTATAACCGAGCGACTGGATACCTTATCTGAATACGGTGTTTTTTAAGAGGAATATAACTTTAAAATGAAATAAAATACGTCCAAATCATGATATGAACATGATTTGGTCTTATTTAAAAGTGTTTTATGTCATTAAGGTTTCAACATGATTTCCGGCTTATAGTTGCCGGGTCAATTCAATTCACAACTTTATATCACTGCAGCGTTCTAAGTAGATCTTATCAAAGTGTAAGAATAAGACGTGATAGCAGTTTACTGACTGCGTGCCAACTAGCGTTGCCGGAATGCAGTCTTTTGTTAATTTCCTTCGACATTTCGTTACTGGCCGTCAGTGTCGTTCCCAGATATTTAAATTCTTTAACTTTTTCAAATATCTAGCCTCTGACGTTTATATGTGTTCCCTGAGGTCCACCCGCTCTCGCCGTAATCATGTATTTTGTTTTGTCTTCATTTATTTCTAGGCCCACCTCTTCAGCCGCTTGCTTGATGATTTCACAGTTTTTACTTACAGTTTCTAGATTATCGCCCAAAACGGCGATGTCATCCGCCTATGCGATCACTTGTGTGTTGCCTTTTTTGAAAATGGGGACGACTATTGAGTTTTTCTATTCTTGACGTCCTTATCCCATATTGTTTTGATAAGCTGGTGGATCTTTCGAGGGCTTGCCCCCCCTCCCATGCATTACAAGCTCTGCCGGTATGCAGTCGACTCCGGGAGCTTTCTGGTTTTTCAAACGAGTTATTGCGTCTACAACTTCGTTGAAAGAGGGCTCTGAGATCTGAGGCTCGGCTGTATGTACATCTGGTGCGTTTATTGGTGGTTGATAGGTGCGCACATTGAGCAGGTTACCAAAGTACGATATTGTTTGTTTCTGGGACCAGACAGGCATTTGCATCTCGAATTATTTTGGCTCTCCCTCGGTAGCCAATTCTAATTGAATTTATGCCGACATACACACCTCTGATGTTCTTTGCCTGGCATTTTCTATGATTTTTTCGATCCGTCTTCTCCCATTCGCGTTTTTTGCGTTTGAAAATTCTCATTGTCTCTTTCCGAATTGTCGCGTATCTTTCTGCGTTGACTCCATCATATCTTTGTAAGTGGATCACTCTGAGGCGTTTACGTTCTTTGATCTTCGCCCTGCACTCATCGTCAAACCAAGGTTTGGACTTAATAACGAAAGTTATAATTCTCGCGTCTGGAATGTGGCCTCGAAACATACATTTTCCGCACAAAATATAATAAATATGGCCACCAATATTTCTGCATGCAATTTTAATGAAGGATTTATGTTCATTCTCAGAATAATGCAAGTCATTGGCATTACAATTGGTCAACGTGGGATGCAACATGCAGAATCTCGAGATGCTGCAACAATCAAGCAGGCGGAGAAACACTGCACTGAGGCATCTAAAGAGGCCAGAACTGCTCGTAGAGAGCAGAAATCTTTGGCAGAGGAGGAGTATGAGCTAGAGGAAGGAATATTGTATGGCCCAGGCATCGCAGATTAAATTTTGGTAATGTTTAAAAAAAAATGTTGTATTGAATTTCTCAAAACAACGTTTTTCAAGTTGGCGTGCATGATTAAAAGAAAAGTATTTATCCGATTGTCCTGAAACCTTAACACGTTAATCTACACATGTTAATGCTCAGAATGACATACGGATGAAAAGATCGGCATTCAATGTTTTGGGTTACAATCGATTTTTTGCGGACAAAAAAGTCAATTTTCGAAAAAACGCGGCCATTTTGTTATTTTTCAACCAATTTTTTTTCTTTTTAAGTCATTCTATGGCCGCTTTGATGCTGATTAAAAACCCGTTTTTTCGAACTTTTCTGAGGGCAGTAATCCTACAGCCTGTGATTTTTTTTTAAATTGTAGCAGACGACGTGGGGCAAAAAAAATTTGTTTGTATACTATGAGACCAATAAAACATATGTTCTAAGTTTCATTAAGATATGTCGTCTTCGTATTCAATAAAAAATTTACCTTTAAAAAAAGATTTTTTTTTGTCTCCAAGTTTCAAAACGCGTCTGTTTCCAAGCGGAATTCAAGCATATTTGGCCGGGAAAAATTGATTTTAAGAAATTTTGAATGTAGATCGGTACTGATGTATATGTTGATTCTAGAAATGTTTTGGCGTAATTTAAGCCAATAAAAAAAATGGAAAACTAAAAATTCAAACGGATACAAACCCTTAATAGCTTACATTTGCATAAGCCCCGTTTTTGCGTGGCAAACATTTATCCCTATTGTTTCCATTTTCTGCTGACTGTCTTGTTCACGTCCTTCAGTTTAATTTGGGAAAGAAACATTAATGGGATTACAGCCTGCGTGGGATTAAAATCTCATGAATGTATCGAGCAGAGTATTTACCTTTAGAGTGTGTGCATATTTATGTGAAAAAGACAACGGCGTCCAATGAAAGACATTCAAGGTGAAGCTCTCAAATATATAACCCTCCTGCGCCAGAAGCGGCACATATGGTAAGATCATTTGCCAAGGATAAGTTAAATTCCAAACGTTAGTTGGGTTCCTTTCATTCAAAACCAATATGTTTATATATTTCCCGAAAATATATAATAATATTATTGGATACTTAAATGGAAACTTCACATAGTCCGAAACTTAATAGAATACAAAAAATAAACAAATATTACCAGGGATTTTAGTGGTTTTTGCACCAATTAAACTACTGAATACTATATAACATTATCACTATTAGTACCTAGCGCATAAATGTGTCATGTCACGACGAAAAAATAAATACAATTAAAACATAAAGACTAAAAAAAAATTATAATAATAATAATAAACAAGTAAAAGAAAAGCTAAGCCCCTCTAGTGTTAAATTAAAGAAATAGTGTCGACTATTTCTTATTTCCATTTAATAAAGGTTATACGGATTCAGATCTATGTCTTTACCAGAGACTTTGGGCAATCCCCACAATGGTGTTCATTTACGGTGTATTTTTATTTTATATTATTAAGATAGTGAATATTTTTAATTGATAACAAATATCATCTTACTATTTTAATTTGACATATTTTAACGATTTATCGTCGCGAACTTAAGATATATAATGTAAAGCGAAGTAAGATACCAATTCTTAAATTACGATGAACAACTGTGAATTTGCCCAAATATTACCAAAATTACAACAGGAGAAAAAAACAAGCAAGAAATAATAATAAAAAATAATATTGAAAATAATAATAATAAAAAAAAAAAATAATAATAATAATAAACATAACGCATAAACTTCAGAATTAATTTACATTCTACCACTCGGCGTCGCCATTAGACTTCTGAAAGATATAGTCCTTGCCAGCAATATTCATTATGCCATCTTTTAAGTAGAACTTCCATTTATTCCTTGAGCGAGTGATCTAGATAAGCACAATTGATAAAAATATAATAATAGACGGCTAGCATGCTTACAAACCTTATCGTATTGACAGACTATAACATTGTCTGTATCAAATAAATCACTTGCGTCTTCGTCGGTAACGTCGTCTTCACTATTTAAAGGATCATCTTCAGCACCTCCTTCATTTTCGGCGTCTTCATCTTCTTCTTTTTCTAAGTCCTCATCATCTTCATTGTCCATATTATCATCACTCTCTTCTGATTCTTCTTCATCTGATGTATCTAAGGCACCGTCTAGTTGTTTAGATGTAGGAAAGTTTTCTTAAAAGAGAAAAAATTATAATTAATAAAAATTAAAATCTTAAGATATTGTAGCGAGCTTAGGGTTCGCTGGATTAATTATTTTAATGAATAAGAGCCGTTAAATCGATTCTTTTTGCAAACACTTTATTAGTCCGTTAATAACTGTTCCTTGATATTTCGATTCGTTACTTATCGCTTCTTACTTTTTGATCGGCGTGCGACGTATTTATACCGCTTTTCCGGTGTTTCGTTTCCGTCCGTTCCATAGCCTCGAATTTTCTACTGCTCATAGTCTCCAGTTTTCCAGTACTTTCTAGAATATTCTAGTACTGATTGTCATATGCGTCACAATATTTTTTTTTTGCATATGCAGTCTTATTTATGTGTTTCTCCGCTGCAACAGAGGAATGGCTAAAAGTACTGTACGGCGACATTTTTTATACCTATCATACAATTAAAGTGTTGTTTCTTCGATATTTGAGATTATCAAAAGATCCCTTTGATGCACAGTATTTAAGAAAGTTAATCTTAGACATCAAATTCGGACAGGGTAAATATTTCCTTTTGATACTATTGCCCTTTGGGTCATTTACCACTCCTCGGCTATTTGTAACTTTTGTTTATTTCTAATATAACTGATCTGCCCAACACGTGCGCGAACCTCTGCTTTAAAATATATTTGTCAGGATAAAATATACGTTTCCTCTCCAATACAAAATCTTCACATAATGCACTATATTACTATTTATTTGCCCATAGGAACCCGGAAGTTCATGACCTCGCCGACTCGACTCCGCCATCGTTCCCTGTCTTGTGCATTCTCCTTCCACGCTTGACCATCTGATCCGATTTCCTCAAGGTTAGACCTATCATTGTCGTCCCATCTCCGTCGCGGCCGTCCTACCACCCTATTTTCCGTTGGTCTATAGCGTTTGCGACGATAATATAGAGCGTGTGATTCGATCCGACGCTATCACGGTTAGAATCACTAAAAGATAGAACCAACGCTCAACACATCAGACCACTGCCGCGTGTACGAATTCGATTTCTAAACTCAAATACATTCAGCTGATGTGGAAATGCTATATTATTGCTGTGGTATACGGCTGTAATGGATGTGCTTTGATTGTTCGACTTATCTTTTAGGTGGTGCTGTTCTTCACTATTGGTCGTGTGTATTTGCTAGAAACTCCACAGGTCTATCATCAAGAATTCTACGCACGGTTCTATCGTTGCCCATCTTAATCTTCGCGACCTGATTACTCTCACACCTGCCCAAGATACGATGTGAAAATCGTTCTTGGTGATTTGAATGCTGAAGTAGGTTGGGAGCCGGTTCTCAGGTACTACTCAGATTCTCCAAGTCCCCAACCTTAAAACATATATACGTATCTTACAATCTGCTACACGCAGAATCTTCATATCCCAACCTTAAACGTGTACACGCACCTTACAATCTGCTACACGCAGAATCCCCAAATCCCAACCCAAAAACCTACTTACGTATCTTACAATCTGCTACACGCAGAATCCCTAAATCCCAACCTAAAAGCATACTTACACATCTTACAATCTGCTACACGCAGAATCCCCAATGTCCCAACCTAAATCAAATTGCCAATGGTAATAAAATCCCGAAACCCAGTAAACATTAAATATCCTGAATCATCAAAAGCCAATACCCATGATTGGCATCATTCGCATACAACATTGTATGCATATGAAACATTCCGATGTCTCATAATTGCAATACACTCATTTCCAAGCCCATACAAAAAGTGCAAATCTTACATATGTGGAATAAGCTGGCCACGTTGGGGTCGCAGTTCTGTAAATTCTGCAGTCTCATCATCTGCATGAAGATGAAACCTCATCGTCATGCGGATGATGAGACCTGCACCGCGTCCGCTATGAGAAGCGAAATGTTCTCATGGTGCAGAATCTGCGGACTTGCAGAATTTGTGATTCTCCATCGTTGGCTTGGCCTTCGACTGCGACTGGTGTAAAGTTACTGTCTGGAGGACAGCCACAGCCATGGATGTTTGTTTCGTTTTTCAGCTAACAATTTAGTATATAAAGGGGAGCTCCGTTAGGAGAAGATACAATTAGGATCCGACAGCACCAAGGGGTGCATCTTATATAAGATGCATCATTTTTGTTAAAAGTATTAAAGTAAAGACGAAATAAATGAAGTACCGCTTCCGCGGTACTAGGAGAAAGAGCAAGTGTTTGTCATTAGTTGGCCCTTAACCCAAAGAGGAAGATCCAAACATCGGGGACGCTGCTAAAATGTCACAAGAGGTGGGACGCACCCTGCTCACCTCCTTTCACTCCTCCAGCTGGACCGGGTACTCGAAAGTAGCCCGAAGAAGACAACAAAGAAGTAAGTAAACCATATAAATAAATAAATAATAAGTGCTGTATATTATTATACAACAGTTTGCATGAGAACACTAATGACAATGGACTACGAGTCATCGAACTGGCAGCATCGAAAAACTTAGTCGTTGCAAGTGCCAGGTTTCCGCGTAAAGATATCCACAAAGCCACCTGGGTATCACCTGATGGAGCCACTCGCAACCAAATTGACCACGCCGACACTCCTCGAGCCTGATGACGGTACGAACGTACGAGGTGCCAACGTCAACTCGCATAACTATCTTGTTGGTACAGTTTTCCGAACGCGGATTGCCTTACGGAGACGTATTGCAACCGCGGATCAGGTTCGAATCAACACGGTTGCCTTACACAATGAGAATACCAGTAACACCTTTGGTCATGCGTTAAGACTCGCCTTCGAATAGCTCGACGGAGGGAGAGTAAGTCCTGGGATCAGAATGCCGGGCCTAGAAGAGAAATGGACACGCCATAAGAATACTGCCATTAGTACTGACCACTCCATCTTAGGCAGTAGTCGTAGAGATCGGAACAACTGGTTTGATGATAAGTGCAAACTAGCGACTGAACGTAAGAATGCTGCATACCGGGCAATGCAGCAGTCTCATAGGACGCGGGTACGCGAGGAGAAATACAAAGAGCTCAGAAGATCAGAAAAAAGACTCCACAGACAAAAGAAAAGGGCCTGGGAAAAAAATCTAGGCTGTGAAATAGAGAAAAGTAGAGAGCGAGGTCCACACCAGGCGCGGAAGTTCTACCAAATAATCCGCAGTATGAGGCGGTACACACCACGCTGCACTTACTGCAAAGATAAAGAGGGTAATCTGATCACCGATCCCAAAGGCATTCTGGAGCGATGGGAAGTGCACTTCAATGAATTGCTCATTGGTCAGCTCACAGTATAATTGGAGGGTCACCAATGCAAGATCAAGACTAATTGTTGCCGCCACCAAGCATTGAGGAAACATTAAAAGCCATTAGACAGCTCAAATCAAATAAAGCCCCCGGAGCTGATGGCATACCAGCTGAGCTGATTAAACAAGGAGGGACAGCGCAATTCATGAGATCGTGGTGCACGTATGGGAGCAAGAGGAGATGCCGGAAGATTGGCGTCGTGGTATAATTTGCCCCATACATAAGAAGGGAGATATCACACTGTGCAGTAACTATAGGGGTATAACATTGCTGAGTACCACCTATAAGATACTCTCCACTATCCTACAAGATCGGATAGCCCCATACGCTAAAGCAATCATTGGTCAATATCAGTGTGGCTTCATCCCAGGCAAATCAGCAATTGATCAGATATTCACCCTTAGGCAGACGATGGAAAAATATCAGGAATTTAAGATTCCATTATGTCATCTATTTATAGACTTTAAGGTCGCCTACGACAGCATATCCAGGGTAGAACTATATAATGTCATGAGAGAGTTCGGCATTTCAAACAAATTTATACGACTTCGTAGGTTGACCATGACCAACGCAACTAGTCAAGTAAAAATAGCGGGATTGCTGGTCAAACCAATAAACATCTTTAATTGACTCCGACAAGGGGACGGTCTGGCCTGCCTCCTCTTCAACCTGGCGTTGGAGAAAGCAATCCGTGACTCTGGCGTTACAACAAGAGGGACTATTGTCACCAGGTCCGGCCAGATACTTGCCTACGCAGATGACATCGACATCATCGGTAGAACCGAATCGGCTGTACAGGAATCCTTCACCCAGATCGAGCAGGCGGCACAAAAACTGGGACTGCACATTAATGAGGGAAAAACGAAGTACATGGTGGCAACTTCTGCGAAGAGAAGACCTAACGTTGGTCAAACTATCAGGGTAGTGGAGCACGAATTTGAAGTAGTGCAATCCTTTAACTACTTTGGGCCAATAGTATCAGCCGATAACAATATGGAAGAAGAAATACGCGAGCGGCTGATCAAATCCAACAAAGCCTACTATGGTCTATCAAGGCTCTTTAAATCCCGACATTTATCCAGAACATCCAAGCTACTACTGTACAAGACCATGGTCTTGTGGGGTACGAGGTCATTGTGCAGGCGCACGACACGGGGTTCTACCTCGTCTCCACCAGTTCTAAAAGGTTCCGCCAAACCGAATTGTTACTGCGCTAAGGTATGCACACCAAGTAGACCGTTCGCACCGTCACGAGCCATTAAGGAACAAGGCAAATGAATGAAACACCGGAATATATTTGTTCAGTTTTATTCTCTTTGTTCTCAGCCATTATTAATTATGTTAGTGTTTTTATACTTCTTTTAGAACTTATTAATAATATTATATTGAATTTTATAAATTTTATACAGGATGAACAACTTCTTTCTCGACACGACTTCGGTATATCTACGCTTCTCCGCCGCGCGACGGAGAGCGGGAGCCGCAACGACCGTGGTGGCCGGCGGATGTAAAAAGACAGCGATAAACGGCTCGTGCAGAGCCGACTCGCTAATGGGGTGAGTTTGTGGTGTGGTGGTAGATATCCTCTCCACTAAGGATATGTTTTTACTTACCACTAGAGAAACGTAAAGTCTCTCTTTGTGGGATATAAAACCAGATCTCGTAATGAAGATCATGGTGGTATGTGTGTGATCGTTTAGATCTGTGTTGTTTACCCATGCGCGAAGGCAATGGCAAAATAAAGCAGGCAGGCGGCAAGGACAAAGGGATCGAAAATATCGTTGTCTATGAAGTGCATCGCGTCTAAATAAATAGACGACGATGCATCGAAGAAATGTGGTTAGAGAAAAGATGAGACGAGGGCATCATAAAAGTATTAGATGAGTGATGCCCTTGTGTAAATATACGAATAGACATTGGGAAAGGTGCTAATGGTTTGGTGGACGAAACGAATCCCTTGCTTGCATTTGTATATGCAGCGAAATTCGTTTGTGGGAAACGGATTCTATATTTGCATTGTTTATGCTTTGAATTCAATCCGGCGGCTATGCGCGAAGTCGATGATTGTTTGGAGATTCAAACAAAGGAGTATTTCTGGGTAAAGTGCTTGCAGCTGTATCGATAATTGCAAGTCATTGCGAAGCAATGGTGATTACACAATGACAGTTTGTATATACCATCGGTGTCAATTGTACATGGCATCTATGGCGACGCCAGGATCGAACTCTACTGTGAATATCTACGCTAATTGGAAATTCGGCTCTGGGTCGCTAATGCAGAGATGCATTAATACATGTATGAATGCCCATGTAGGAAAAATTCTTTGCAGGCATTTCCAGGTAATGCATTGAAAACATTAACTATCCTTGGGAAGGAAATGTTTTTGCTGCGGGGAGATTGCGGTGCAGGTGTGGGAAGGTTGGAATTCGCCTGACAACCGAAGCTACCGAATAGGATTTGATTTATGCACCCGTATAATGGAAAGAATTCTTGTAGGGAAATTTTATACGAAGAGATGCATGAAAGTTAAGGATTCTTTACAGGGACTTTTAGATTATAAATTGCTCTATTTAATGCGTAAAGCATTTAAGGTGCTAATGTGATTGCATTATCGAACTTAAGGAAGTTGGGTAACAGTTATGGGGGTTTTTCAGGTAAGTGAACCATGGGGTTTGGCGGAACCGCCACAGTCTTACCAGTACTCATGTATGGATCCGAGACCTGGGTGCTCAATGAAAGGCACTCTGAACTCTTATCCGCATTCGAGAGGAAGGTCTTAAGGAGAATTGTTGGCCCCGTATGTGAGGAAGGACGATTCCGGAGACGCTACAACCATGAGTTGTACGCAATCTACCTTGAAGCTAATGTTGTAAGAAAAATCAAGCTCAGTACACTCCGGTGGGCGGGACACCTAGCTCGAATGAGCGAAGTGGAGCCTGACCGGAAAGTCCTTTGTGCCAGGATGTATGGAAGGAGACAGCGTGGCAGACCTTGTCTGCGATGGAGGGATGGCGTAGGCCAGGATGCCCAGAGCCTGTGAGTGCCAAACTGGATGACATCGGCCCGAAATCGGGACCGGTGGAGAGATTTGTTAAATAAGGCCAAGACCGGATCCCGATTGTAGTGCCGATGATGATGATGATGATGATAAAAATTCTAAAAATCAAATTATAATTTAAAAGTACTGAGCCAATAGTCTCAGGTGCTACGCTCATTATGTTAATGTATTGATATGTATTTTTGAATTACTTGTTAAAAATAAATAAATATTCCCTGAGTATTTCATGTTAAAACATTTTCTTTTTTTTTTTTGGGTTACGTAAACATCTGGAGTGTACTACCTGGGGTTCACTAAGCACAAACAGTAGAAGTATGATAGTGGAGCTGTTGTTATTAGACACAAATGTTGTGTTTTCTATCCGACTCATATCTCGAAACACAATGTTGTTGTTATGTGTTGTTCTCCTGAGGGAAAGGATGCTTTGTATAGTAGTGACCAATCCCTTATTATTTGTATATATGTATATATATTATTTGTATATATGTATATATATTATTTGTATAATATATGTATATATTTCCCTCGAGAAAGGCGAACCTATTGTGCCCTTATTATTCTTTCCGCTCCTCTTGCACCGGTCCCACTCCGATAAACCGCCAACAATATTTAAAACTGACCTGACCAACTGAGATAGTTTCGGCAAGTACATATTGAATTTGTTGTTAGAAGAAACTAGAACGTCCGATATTTAATTTAATACAGACAAAACTTTAAAAATATGCGATTGTTTGATGCCAATATTACCAAGGTTTCGTTGTCCACTGTTAGATTCACGAACACTCAAGAATTCAAGACTCAAGACTCAAGAAGCGTTAAAACATTCGTATTGCTATGATTTTGTCGCCTTTTCAAGTATCGAAAAAAGAGAGTATTTGAATATAAACTCATGTTCAATGAAATTTAGAAACTAAACGTTCGACCTTTCTACGCGTCACCACTCGCGCCTTTCGGAAAAATGTTAAATGTCTGTATTTTGTTGAAATCATCACTTTTTAGAACAAATACCTGACTCTAAGCGCAATACTTACTTTGGATAACAGAGGCTTGCAGAGCGGCGTTGACATGTTGCTGAAGTACAGAGGAGGCCAATTGAGTAGGTAAGGACATTATTGATGAGATTAAGTGTGCCGTAAGTATTTGCGTTAAATGGTTTTCTTGAAGAGCTGAAGCTGGCACATGAATAGTTAGAACGCGGGATTCCGAATTTAAAATGCCAGGCTGCGCTGGTAAAGTTATCTAGTTAAAAAGAAATAGACATACATTGGTGGTTTGTCTTTTGTTTGCTATTATTTGACAACAGAATAGAAATTGGGCTTACGTTTACAGGCATAATTTTGTTTGGATCCAATGCAGCTACAGCCGGTATAGCTGCAGGCGATGTTGTTTGGGGCTGTATGGAATTGTTGTGATTTGGTTGTTGCTGTTTTTGTTGTATTAACTGAGTTTGCATTGATTGAGCTTGTTGCTGCTGAGTTACGTTTTGTCCTGAATGTGTACCAGGATGCTCTGTATCTTTGATTATGCCATTCGCTATAGTCTCGTCAGGCAGACTTGGCTTGATATCAGGGTTTTGAGGTGTTGACGTGATCGTTTGTGAAGAGGCGGCAGCGGCTGCTGCAGCCGCTGCAGCAGCTGCTGCCGCGGCGGCCGCCGCTTTCTTCGCTTTACTAGTTGCAGCCTGAGGAAAACAATTCACATAATAAAATAAATAGATAACTAAAGCGATGTTATGTGAAATCAGTTCGCAGGTGATATAAAAACAAAAAACAAGTTCAAATATTCCGTACCTTTGAGGGCTGATGGTAATTGTGTGAAAATGTTCGACACGGTTGGTAATCAGCGACATAAGGTTTAGTTAAGTAAGATAGTTTCGATTAGGTTGTTGGTTTTACATTGTTGTTAATGTTTTACATTGTGACAATATTGAATGATATTTGGTTCATTTGAGGGCATTCGACAACAGAAAACAAATTAATATTATTTGTTTAAGCAAGTACGAGCCATATTATAGTTTTATATGATTTTTATTTTTTGACATTCAACAGCAACGCACACAGCAAAAGGCACAGGACATAAAGAGGGGAAAAACACACTGTTAGAATTGCTTACGTATTCTAATAACAAATAGGCTTACCTTTGCGGCATTAGCGTTCAGGAAAGGGGAAGGAATTTCAGGCGGATCAGGGTTGCTATCCACTGCCTTGCTCGCTGTTAGTTTTGTCCGCCATATTTGTTTCATTTCTTGCAGGACTTGCTCGTCTACGCCCTCATCAAGGAAGGCATCCCTAACGCTTGAAATAACATCCTCTATTATTGAATTGTAAAGTTTCATCTGAAAATAATTATAATAATTGAGTTATTAACCGGGCATCACAACTGAGAATATAGTCACGAATGGGAGGATCAATTCATACCATTTGTAGCTGTAAGCAAACATTTATACGAGAATATATAAGGTAATAGACATTCTTAGTATCTGAGAAGACCGTGGCGTCATATGAGTGAGAGGAAGTGGTTGATAGTTGAGAGCTAATTTGGAGTACCATTACGATCAAATCAATAATACCGAAAATCATCATGTTGCGATGGCTAAGAAGTACAGGGTATGTAGCGAGAATGGACAACAACAGAATGGTTCGTAAATTTCTTGACAGAACACTAACCGGAGAGAGACCGGTGAGAAGGCATCGCTAGTGATGGGAGGACAATGTAAGACGCGACCTTGAGGAAATCGGATCAGGTGGCAAAGCGAAGAGAAAAGAAGCCCATGTTACACCTCGCTTTACACCCCCTCTCAAACAATCAAGATTCCATTCATCTTATGATCCATCATCCTATCTATATGAACAACCATCCTCAAATAATAAATCTTCATAGAAATCCATTCATCAATTCATATAAACATTAATCAAAGTATTCTGCATACAATGCAATACTCGCGTTCATTCAGAATCAAAGCCTTCTCCACGAACAATTAATGCATATCGCATATCTTGCGATAATCATCCATCCATGCCAAAGCATATATCCGTCGTGCACTTCACCTTGCATTCTGCTTCGCATTACTAAAAGCAAACAAACACCTGTCCACAGACCTACACGGTCTCATGTTATAAGTATATATGTTAACAGGTGTGATACATGATATGCGAGCGCCAGCGGCATTATCAAAGGCTAGCGACTACGAAGTAGTCGAGCGTCATAAAACTGCTGAGTTCGGCGAAGTAGCGCTCACAACAGTGAGGCGCAAATAAATCGTATGATACGATTGGCACATGCGGGCAATGGCCTATAATTGGTTCGGTGAATTGAAAGCAATTAAGTAATTGCGAAATTCATTACCGATGCATTTTAGCAGGGCAAACTTAACAGTTACTGAAAATGCAATGAAGATGATTAGTATTATAATATTTTATAGTAAGAAGGTTGCAGCCTTGCAACGGTACAGCGGACCTTCTTACTACTAAGTTTAAGTATATAAGTTAAACTAAAAGTAATATTAAAGAAGACTATTGCGAAGACCATTGGTAAAAGTGATATAGAAGAAGACTATAGAAGATTGTTGAGACGACCATTTGTAAAACTGATATTAAAGAAGACTATTAGTAAGTGATGTTTTTAATATTAAAGAAGACTATGGAGAAGACCATTTGTAAAAGTGACATTAAGGAAGACTATTGAGAAGACCATTTGTGAAAGTGATATTAAGGAAGACTATTGAAGATTATTGAGAAGACCATTTGTAAAAGTGATAATAAGGAAGACTATTGAAGATTATTGAGAAAACCATTTGTAAAAGTGATATAGAAGAAGACTATAGAAGATTGTTGAGACGACCATTTGTAAAACTGATATTAAAGAAGAGTATTAGTAAGTGATGTTTTTAATATTAAAGAAGACTATGGAGAAGACCATTTGTAAAAGTGACATTAAGGAAGACTATTGAGAAGACCATTTGTGAAAGTGATATTAAGGAAGACTATTGAAGATTATTGAGAAGACCATTTGTAAAAGTGATAATAAGGAACACTATTGAAGATTATTGAGAAGACCATTTGTAAAAGTGACATTAAGGAAGACTATTAAAGATTATTGAGAGGATCATTTGTAAAAGTGATAATAAGGAACACTATTGAAGATTATTGAGAAGACCATTTGTAAAAGTGACATTAAGGAAGACTATTAATTATTATTGAGAGGACCATTTGTAAAAGTGATAATAAGGAAGACTATTGAAGATTATTGAGAAGAACATTTTTATTTATTTATTATCAATTAGTAATGTAAAATTACATATCAATAACTTAACCTAATGAGCCTAGCAGCGGGGACTATTGGCTCTGTATTTCTAATTTACAATTTAATCTTAATGCTATTTACAAATTTATTTAGAATTTCTATGTTGTCGGTAGTGGGATCTGCCAGAATTGTATAAATATCTGTATTGCGAAATAGTTTGTCTTTTAAGGGCTTTAGGTGAGGACAGTCTTTCAAAATGTGAGTGATTGTAAGTGTTGTGTTGCATTTAGGGCAGATTGGGGCTGTTGCTCGGTGGAGCAGGTGGAGGTGGGTAGCAGCTGTATGGCCTAATCGCAGCCTCACAAAGTTTGTGATTTTGGATTTGGACAAGTTAGTTGGGTAAGAAGGGTGAGTTTTGAAAGGGTTTACCATTTTATAGGTATGGTGGTGAGTATCCCAGTTTGTTTGGTTTATTTGTTTTTGTTGATTGCTGATAATTGACAGTAGATCGGCTCTTGTGTAGGTGTTGAATTTATGGACTGGAGCTCTTTTGACTGAGTTGGCTGCGGCGTCTGCATTCTCGTTACCGCTGATGGCGACGTGACTGGGAGTCCACATTAGTTTTATTTTATTGCAGTATTTAATGATATTATTCCGAATATTGGAAATGATATCATCAGTGTTGTTGGTGTTTCTTATTGAGTTGAGTACCGACAGGCTGTCGGTGCAGATGACATTTTTCTCTGTGGTTGGTGGCGAATGTTACGGCTTGTAAGATCGCGAAGGCTTCCGCCGTGAAAATGGAGCAAAATTCGGGTAATAGTCCGATTTTCCATTTTAAAAAGTGTCATTAAGGAAGACTATTGAAGATTATTGAGAAGACCATTTGTGAAAGTGACATTAAGGAAGACTATTGAAGATTATTGAGAAGACCATTTGTGAAAGTGACATTAAGGAAGACTATTGAAGATTATTGAGAAGACCATTTGTGATAGTGATATTAAGCAAGACTATTGAAGACTATTGAGAAGGCTATTTGTAAAAGTGGTACTTTGATATTAAAGATTAAACAAAAGTAAAGAAACGTGCTGTTTTAATTACAACCAGTCTAAACCGGAAGGATGACTAAATGTTAAATCTAGATACGGTATTTGTAATGAACAAATAATAAGCTAAAACCCAAGTTTACAATCTTTGATGGGTAAACATTGAAAACAAATTCGGTACAAACGCTGTGATACCGGGACTAAACAAAATAAAACATTTTCCGATAATTAATTAATAAATGTTAGCATCTGGGGTTACGCTCAGGTGTTACATTTTGGCGCCCAACGTGGGGCATAATAAAAGAAAATACAACTAACTTAACCAAATATTATTTCAGATGACTAAATAGTCAGTGTTAACATTAGGGGTTACACTCAAATGTTACACACATGACAGAGACCAGTGATGTAGTTGAGCTAATGAGGTCCCCAACTTTTGGATTTCTACAGACCAAAAAGTAATAGTAGTAATGGTATTACGATCACTGTAAAATATCCCACAAATATGTGGTCAAGACGCCGAACAGAAAGGGTGCTGCAGTACGCCACATGTGGTGACGAGAGTATTCATTGTAATAGTTTCGAAAACAACTTTTCATCCTCTACCCTAGAGGTGTTAGCTTGTGTCACGACCGATTAGCTCAGTTTCGATTACATCGACCTGTGAGACAAGAACTAATGGGGCGAATTCAAGAGAACAGATACGTTTAGAGAAGTTTAGCGAAGGCGGGACCCTCATTTATATGGCTTCATCATCATCATCATCGGCACTACAACCGGGCCTTATTTATTAAGTCTCTCCACCGGTATCCGGTCCTTATCCGAGACTTGTTAAATTGTCCATAATAATTTGTTTTTCCGGGCAAGGATGTCTTGCGCCAATTTATTAGGCTTAATCCAAGCTTAAATTAAATTAATATAATACCTTACAGACTAACTTAAAATCTAAAGTAGTGTTACGGACCTACCTCGCGACCAGGTCCCCCCTAACATCCACTAATCCCCCTTATGTAAGTTTCCCCTCTCTACCTCTAAAAGGAAAACAACTCGCCAAGTAGCTAATTTGCATAAACTACTTTGTGCAAATTCTACTCGGTAGAGAAAATAATAATAGAACGGCGTTGGCGCCGGATAAAAATTAAACGGCAATGGCAAATAAAAATAATATTCATTGGCCGTTAAACTATTAAGACAAACGCAACGTTATTGATTCACGGAAGCTCTATTAAAGCCGTGGGTACCTTTATTGTGAACGTAGCCTTAGAAGAAGCCACTGTCTTCGGAACATTACACATACGTTATCCATTTGACTGTGAGAAATTATTATCAGGAAACCAAACGTATACAACCAATCAAGCTCAATCAAGTAAGTGCTTTTAAGTCCCTCTATACCTAAAACAGATAAATAAAGTAATGTCTTTCTAAAACTTAACTATATTCAAATACATCAAATATATATAATTTTAATATATTAAATTGTTGTATAACCTATAACAGTAGTAATTTAGACATATGTGGGGGTGGCGAATGCGGCATTTGTGAGACGGCGACAGTGAACGGCATGTGTACGAACTGGTAGTGGGGCGGGGTTAGTGAGCTAGAGGGAAGAGGTTGAAATTGTGGGTGAGGGTGGCAAATGCGGCATTTGTGAGACAGCGACAGTGAACGGCATGTGTACGGACTGTTAGTGGGGCGGGGTTAGTGAACTGGAGGGGAGAGGTTAAAATTGTGGGTGGGGCTGGAAAGGTGTAGGGGGGAAATTAGTTTGAGAGCGGGAGAGGAGAGGTAGGGTTGAAGGCTAGAGGGGTTATTAGAAGGAGGGGGCGGGGTTAGGACGGGTATCTTCTGAGACGTTGTTTGAGAGCGAGAGTGGAGAGGTTGAAATCGAAGGTGGGGAAAGAGTTGGCCCGTTGTGGCATACGCGAGATGGGTTCGTTAGTGCCATAAGAAGTGTGATGAGCGGGCAAGTAAAAGTGTCGAGGGTTACGTACGTTACGGGGGTTTGTGTGAAATGTTATAGTGGCTTGGGCAATTGATTCAGCCTGACAGTAGGCGATGGACAAAGATGATGTCGGCATGGATTCTGCGCTCTTCAAATGTGTTAAGATTGATTAAAGCGAGCCGGCTCGTAGTCAGCGGACTTTCCCAGTTTAGTCCATAGAGGGTAAAGCGCAAGAAACGACGCTGAACGCTCTCGATCCTGCGAATGTGAGACAATTGATACGGAGACCAGACATGACTAGCATATTCGAGTAGTGGGCGGACAAAAATTATGTAGAGTGATCGGGTGACGTAGGGGTTTAGGAATTCCTTCGACCAGCGTTTGACAAAGCCAAGGGCGGCGTTGGCCTTAAGGATTATGTCATCAATATGTGAGGTAAATTTGAGCTCCTTGCGAATTGATTCAACCGATGTTATCGGTTGGTTCAGTAAGAGATAGCAGCGTGGCTGGGTGGGGGGGCGCCTCCGAGAGGTGATTGTGTGACATTTGGCGATATTCAGTTCTAGGCAGTTATTTTGACACCAAGTCGAAAAGCTGTCAAGATCCGATTGGAGTAGTGAGGAATCTAGGGGAGAGCGGATTGTCTTGAAAATTTTGGTATCATCCGCGTAAAGCGAGATGGAGTGATTGATACTAGAGCATATGTCGTTAATGGTTAGGATAAATAGGAGGGGGCCGAGATGACTGCCCTGGGGGACACATGAGATTGGAAAAAAAATAATCGGGAGGGTGGATCTAAATCGCATGCGGCAGGGTCGATAATTGAGATAGGATGAAATCCACTTAATCAGCAGGGGTTCAAAACCGGGGGAAGATAACTTAAAGCGAATGAGGTTGTGGGAGATTTTGTCGAAGACCTTGCTAAAGTCGGTAGTAATTACATCGACGTCATCGCCGTTTTCTAGGGCAAGGAGTGCGTGGGATGTGAATTCGAAAAGGTTGGTAGTAGTGGACCCGCCGGAGACAAAGCCGTGCCGGTTGGGAGAGATGAGGGGTGTGCAGCGAAAACATAACGCATCATATAGAAGACCTTCGAACAGTTTAGGAATGTGCGAAAGCTTAGCAATGGGACGATAATTGCATATATCGTTTTTTGGTCCCTTTTTATGTATGGGGGTTATGTAAGAGGATGTCCAAATGTCAGGGAATAGACCTTGTGCAAGGGATAGATTGAAGATGAAGCGAGCGGGAGAGAGAGAAGGAACATTTTTTTAAGAGGATAACAGGGAGTCCACCTGGGCCGGGACTGAGATCGTCATTTGCACCATCATATACCACTGTGACATTTCGGACAGCTGAATTTAAACGTGGCTGTGAGAGCTTGGGAGCTCCTCGATAGTATAGTGGTTAGTATACCCGTCTGTCACGCGGGAGACCGGGGTTCGATTCCTCGTCGGGGAGCCTCTGGGGCAAGACTAACAACCTTGCCCGAAAAAACACATCACTATGAAAAATTTAACAAGCCTTAGGACTTGCTAAATAAGGCCAAGACCGGTTCTCGGTTGTAGTGCCGATGATGATGGTGTGAGAGCTTGGGAGACGATGAACGTTCGGGACGTCCAAAAACTGCAACAACTGACGATAACATAGCTAAAGTTCACCAAATGGTGCTAGACGACCGCCGAATTAAAGTCCGAGAGATAGCAGAGGCTATGAAAATGTCCAAAGAACGTGTTTGTCACATATTAAATTAAGATTTAGGCATGAGAAAGCTGTGTGGGCGTTGAGTGCCGCTTTTGCTCACGTTAGACCAAAAACGTGTTCGAATGAATATTTCCAACGCTCTATTGGCACAGTTAAGACGCAATGAATCCGAGTTTTGGCGCCGATTAATTACTGTCGATGAAACGTGGATACACCATTATACGCCCGAAACAAAAATACAGTCAAAACAGTGGACTGCAAAGGGGGAATCGGCTCCAAAAAAAGCAAAAATTGTTTTTCGACTGGGAACGTGATGGCGACTGTTTTTTGGGATAGGCATAGAGTTATCTTAATCGATTATCTTCAAAAAGGAAAAACCATTACAGGAACATACTACGCATCATTACTTGAGCAACTGAAGGCAGAAATTGGGGGAAAACGGCCAGATTTGCAGAAAAATAAAATCCTGTTTCACCGAGACAACGCACCGTCTCACACCTCAGGGATTGCCATGGCAAAAATCCTGGAATTATGGTTTGAACTGCTTGACCATCCGCCTTACTCACCAGATCTAGCCCCAAGCGACTTTTTTTTTTTTGTTCCCTAATGTAAAAATTTCGCCCGGAGGACAGAGGTTTTCGTTAAATGGGGAGGCAATCTATGTCACTCTTTACGTTACATCAGCGTGCATCGAAACTTCTTTTCACAAAAACAAAAAAAAAGGATTGTAAAAAAAGAAGAAAAAAAATATTTTAAAAAAGAAGAGAAAAAAAAAGGATTGTTAAAAAGAAGTTATTAAGAGCACTGGAAAACACCTAACATTGTAAGCAAACCGTTCTGGTTTACTTTGACCATGTAAACTCTACAACGGTATCTACTAACATGTTGGTAATGCAAAGAAATAAAATATTCAGGTAAAGTTATTTTTGCCTTGCCATGCAAGAAGAAATTAGTCTAGTCTATAAAAGTTAGTATCTACTTGTTCCTTAAGTCTGATATGACTGAAAATGTACTCTTACAAACATTATAATAACAATTGCATTGCAATTCTTATCAAATCTTGCCACACTGGCGCCTGGGTTTCATAACATTGTAATTGTGATTCATATACAATTTAAAAAATGGAACTAAAAACAGCAACGTTACGTTAATACATGCTGTGAAATTATACTGAGAGCAGCGTCAATTAATGAATTACTGAGTGCGGTGTTAGGGAGTTGATTGCAAACATGGCAAACACACTAAACTCCATTATCAGGAGAATACGAAAAGGTCCCACATTATCGATTTGGAGCTAACAATCATCGCTCCTGCAACGAGAATATTAATCTACCTAATTGCCAATTTCATTAAGACAAGTGTACAAAGATTTTATCAAAGGTGCACTTTCGTACCGTTGCCATGGTAAAAGCAATATAACTTTTTACATTATTATAGATGATTTTAAGTTGCCTATGGGACAATGGGAAACGATAATATTGACAGAGTTTGTTGTTTGGGTACAATTAGTCTGGCCGGTGGCGTCACAATCTGGCCGATTCCTATAATTAACTTAAAAACTTCTATTAACGTGTTTGTCGTTTTTCTTCTTTTTTTCATTTTGTCGAAACTTATGCAATTTAATATAACGAACTGAGCATGCACAAGTACGAATCTAGATACAATTTACAACTCTTCGATCGATAATTCCCAGTTCACTAAGTCCATATTGTACTCTCTGCTTAGATTTTACTTTCCGTATGTTTCTGGATTCGATTGACGTAGATCATAATAACTTTACACTTACCACCGAAGTTTGGCATCCAGGTGGTGGTATCTTTTTTTCCGCAATTTTGAGGCCGTAATATGTGCTGCGTATAAAGAAATTATAGTTGAAGGGAATACCAAATTTCAGCTTTGGCGAGTAGAGACAAATGCCGAATTGTATGACACAATTATTTTCCGGGGTTTTTTCTCGTCCCAACCAGAACAGACTGACTAATTAAGGGCTACTTCCAGACACAAGGTTAATGAGGAAAAAGTAAATTCCCTTTAATGTTCAGTGATCAACGACTTACAACTCGTTACAAATTAATATAATGGCGACCCGTCACTTGTACTGTTGCAGGTGAGATAGCAACACACTTTACAATACATTTTATTACGGCAGGGATAGTAGAAGTGGCTTGACAGTGTAGCATGCACTCAATGAATTGTACTACAGTGACATCTGCAGGAATTACCAGCCGTTATTCTTTATGTTATATCCGATTTTTTTTTATATATGCTGCATTTATTAGACGGAAAATTAAAAGTTACAATAAGTAATACAGTTAACTTATAATAGATTGGTTATATAATAATTATTTACATGTTATTTGTTAACATTTTCCAAACAGTTTTTTTTTACATGTGCTTAGGATTTAATGGGATTTAGATATATTGGTAATTTTGTTTTTCCTGGAAAAGGTCAGTAAAAAAACCAGGAACTCTGTTAATTTGAACTTAGCCTACTGAAAATTACTTAACATAATTTAATCTAACTTAATCTAAACTTATTTACAATTTACAATATTTTATATTACAATGGTAGTGACAATTTGATGACTTAAAAATAATATTTACAATTTTGCTTTATGTGGATGCGGGATTTCTCGTTTTGATTGAGGGTAATAAGGGATAAGATCAGGTGTGTTCTTGAAGTAGGGGGTTCCATTCGGTGGTGTGTTAAAAGTAAGAATCTTGGATGAATGGTTGGATGTTGCTGTATTTGAATTAATTGGGTGCCAGTTCGGTGTTGTGGTACACGACCTCGTTTAAATCATTAACCAGTCTGCTTGAGGTGAAGAGGGTTCAGATTTGGAGGCAATTACGGTAGTGAGTTCCTGTATTAGAAGCAGGTGATGGTAGGTCTGTTATTAGGCGGTTTTTTTTTACACTAACGCGCACACAAAAGGGAATTTTAAAGTACCCTTAAATGTCAGAGCACAGTGCGAGCGGATGGAGAGGAAGTGGATAAGGAAAGGAGGTCTCGATGTGTATTGGTCTTGAATTTCTGGACATCACAACGGCCAGGAAACACATGATCAGGCAGAACATTCCACATTCATGTGGTTCGGCTAAAGAATGACCCTCTATGTTTATTTGTGCGCCTGAAGTCCACTTTCAACGTGAACTGATGAGCATTCATAGATTGACGGGTATCGCAGGAAATTGCAACGACCGTTAATATTACCTATAGAAAAGAGATAGGCATGATACGAGGAGTGCCTTTTACATTTCGGGATTAGAGAACAAAAACAAATATTGATCATCGAAAATCACTTTATAGTTTTTCAAAATATTCCCCATGAAGATCTATTTCTTTTGCATGCTTTTTAACCAATTGTCGAAGCACTTTTCCCACTCTGAATTGAGGTATCTCCAACACATGCATTCTGAATGCAGCTTCTTCAGGTGTCGAAAAACGTTGACCTCTCAGTTTGTTTTTTACGTACGGGAATAAAAAGAAGTCATTCGGTGCCAAGTCAGGACTATACGGCAGATGACCCATCAAATCGATGTTTTGGGTGCTCAAAAACGCAGTTGTCGCAGCCGATGTGTGAGAGCTCCATTGTCGTGGTGAAGAGTGATCCGTCTTCGGCGGTTGGTTTTCCTGATTTCTTGGAAGACAACTGGCAAACAAATGGTTGTGTACCACTCAGAATTGACTGTTCTGCGTTGTTCTAGTGATACGGTTGCGACATGTCCAGTTTTTCCGAAAAAACAGGCGACCATTTGCTTGGAAGTGCTTCGTGCGCGAACAACTTTTGTTGGATTTGGCTCATCTTGAAACACCCAGACAGTCGACTGCTGTTTACTTTCGGGCTCATACGCTTAAATCCACGATTCATCACCTGTCACGATGTCATAGACGTGTTTCGAAGCACCGCGACCGTATTTTTTGAGTATTTCTTTCGACCAATTGACACGAGCCTTTTTTTGGGCGACTGACAAATTGTGTGGGATCCAACGCGAACAAATTTTTTTGACAGTCAAATGTTAATGCAAGATTGAATGTATGCTGGTCCCACTAACGCCTAAGGTTGTCTCAATCTCACGATAGGTCACATGACGATCTTCCAATATCAGTTCGCGCACAGCATCAATGGTTTTCGGAACAACAACTGATTTTGGACGACCTTCACGAAATTCATCTTGGAGTGAACTACGACCACGATTGAATTCACCATACCATCGATAAACACTGGTCCTTGATGGAGCTTCATCGCCAAAAATTGAATTAAGTTCATCCATGCACTGTTGCTGAGTTAATCCACGTCGAAAGTTGTAAAAAATCATCGCACGAAAATGTTGACGATTTAATTCCATTTTTGGGCCGAGATGAATCTTTTAAGTTACTGTAAACAACACAAAGAGCTCTGGCATGTCAAAACGTTCTGAGTGCGTATAACCTCAAAAATGTCCTACTTTACGACAGAGCTGTCAATTGCCGGATTGCAACGCTAGGGTTGCCAAATCCCGAAACATAAGAGGCAACCCTCGTACGTTGCGCCAGTGTTCTAACGACGGAATTGATCGACTTACGGCTGAGTCCCCAATAAGTTTCACTGCTCGTTTGTGCATCCTGCCGAGCACGTGTAGTGCAGTTTTGGATGCGCCTGACCAAATATGGGTGTTGAAGTCCATTTTTGGACGAATATACGCCTTGTAAATAGTCGCCAGGTTGGATGGAGTGCAGTATCTTTTGCATCTCTTAAGGAACCCCATAAATTTGGCTGCACTTTTCGCAGCTTCAAATATGTGGTTATTCCAGTTAAGAGTCGAATTAATTCGACTGCCGAGCGTTGATAATTCCTTGGATTCGTCGATGCAAGTGCCGTTCATAGACAGTATATTTACTTTGGGGCTCACCTTTGACGACAAGAGGCAGCACTGGGGTTTTAGGGCATTGAATTCTACTCGGTTAGATAATCCCCACTGATATATCTTGTTGAGATCTGAATTCAATGTATCAAACATAATGTTGGAGTTATAAATGACTCGGGTTCGTTGATCATCAATAAATAACAGTCTAGAGTTAGCAGTGAATTGAAATGTTAATTTAATTTGCGAAAAGAAAATTTCGATTGACACGGAATACACATGATAAAAATGGATCAAAAATTCGAGGCACGTTTTCTATATCGTTTACTTGCTCTTGCGTTTGAATCAGGCAGTTGATTGATAAATGGGATCAGTGCCAACTTTAAGTCCAAGAACTGTGTGAAATTCGCACAGGCTGACGGTTGTGTTGAGTAAGACCAGCTGTCAATTTGATAAATTCTCAACACTCCTCCTTGATCAATTTACGGCGGAGCGTCTGAAAGACTCTCCTGTTCAGTGGCTTGGTTAGAATGTCTGCAACCTGCCTGCTGCTCTCGACGTGTCGCAGTGTCACGTTCTTGTCGACGTGTTGCTGGATGTAGTTTCGTGGTATCTCAATATGCTTCTTTCCCTTGCTTGTCTTTCCCTCGTGTGCATTCTGCAGCATGTGTATGGCTGACACGTTGTCGACGTGCAAGGTGATTGCTTGGTCGGTTTTCAGGATACCCAGTTCCAGCGCGATTCGCTTGATCCAGCACACATCGTCGATTACTGACACTGCTGCTCGGTACTCGGCTTCTGCGGTTGAGATCACTACCAGACGCTGCTTTTGTGAGTACCAGATCACTGGTCTTTCCTCATCACTAACACTCCGCTTGTCGACTGCCCTGTCTCCGAGTCTCCTCCACAGTCTGAGTTGGTGTAGGCCATGAGTGTCTGGTCTCCTCCAAAATGAATACCGGCTGTGGTTGTCCCTCTCAGGTACTGGAACACACGTTTCACCATCGCCCGATGCCTCCTCATTGGCTTGTTGCAAAATCGACTCAGGTAGTTCACGGCGAAGCTGATGTCTGGCCTGGTGATTGTAGCTAGGTACAATAAGCTTCCTATCGCCTCCCGATAGTTGTTGTTCGCCGGAAGTGGATCATCGTTTTTGAAGTCTGTCTTCTTGGTGATCATTCCTTGCTCAATTGGTGTGGACGCTGGGTTGTATTGTTCGAGTATCATTTTCTTCAGTATTTTCTCCGTGTAGCTGGGCTGGTTCACGAAAATACCTTCTTGATCAATCTTGATTTCCATGCCTAGATATGTCAACTTGTCCTTTACTTTCTTGCTGTATGTGATCTCAAATTCCTTGCTTATCTCATTCAGAAGCTTGTATATCTGATCTTCATCTTTTCCAGCTACCAATCCATCATCCACGAAGAGTGAGAGCATAATGCTCCTGTCCTTGTTGTAGTAGATACACGGGTCGTCGTCTGTACTTGTCAGGCCTATCTTCCTTTCAAAGTGTGACCCTCTCGTTCCACATCCTTGGAGCTTGTTTGAGCCCGTAGAGACTCTTGTCCAACTTGCAGATTTTCCTTGATCCGTCGTCGAACCCTTCAGGCTGGTTCATGTCGACATTCCGTTCTAGGTTCCCGTACAGGAATGCCGTTTTGACATCGAATAACACCAGCTTCATTTTCTCTGACGCGGTGTGACTTAGAAGCAGGCGAATGGATGCATGGCGGGCTACTGGACTGAAGGTTTCTCCATAATCCACTCCCTCTTTCTGTTCAAATCCTCTCGCCACGAGTCTGGCCCTGAGTCTCCCGTCCGCCTTCTCTCGAAGTACCCAACGACAAGTGATCGGCTTCACTCCTTCGGGACAGTCCACCGGCCTCCAGGTTTTCATTTTCATGAGAGAATCGTACTCCTTCTGCATCGCTCGTCTCCTGTAGCCAGCAACATGCTAGCCTTTTCTCTTGGTAAGCGGATCGTGGCAGTCTGCGTGCTATCTGGTTTCTTTCTTAAACTCTTTACCGCTTCCTTTTGGCTCGCGTTCAGAGCAGCGAACTCTGTACCGATCGCTGTCAGGATTTACTCCACAGTGGTCACCTCATCTAAATCACGACACTCAACCGTGATTTCCTGTGACACTGTTTTGACATTAGCATCTTCCTTTAGTACTTGTTGTACCTTTACTTTCAGTGTCTCGGTGGTGGCCTCTGGGCGGCGTTTCAGTCTAAGCAGCAATTCCCCTTTTGCTGTCTTTTGAACTTTATTTACGCAATTTCCTAGTTCACTTAGCTGGGGTTTGGCCTGCATAAACTTCAGTATATCCGTATACGTTTTTTTCCCTGGTTTTGCATATTATTATAGCGTCCGGGCGTGGTCTCCTTCTTTTCATAATATTTGCCTTCCCAGTATCACCTTTTGGAGCCTCTTCACCTTCCACACTCAAATCCCTCTTTCTTCCCCTCTGGCCAATTGTAAACCATTTATAATTGGCTGACTCAACATTGATCTGCCCTTGGACCCTGCTTACGTCTGTGCGCGAGTTTTGCTTTGGCTGGATTTGCACGTTTCCACCGCTTGCTTCAGCCGGCGCAGATAGCTTCTTTAATCGATTTTTCACTTCTTTATCTTTTTAATTTTGATCGTCCTCGTTAATTCTGCGATCCGCTCTCCGGGCTGCCCGAACACCAAAGAACCATCATCACCACCATCACGCTTCTGACCCGTGCTCGTCCCTAACTCGCCACTGCTTGTTGCCGCCATAAATTTTCCGAAAACCTTCCCTTGCACAACTGTGACAAGCCCCGCTGATTCTGTGAGTAGAGTGGAGCCAAATTAAATCTGTATTGGGTAAAACGAAAAGCGAATACTGTGGTGCACCTCTATAGTTTATCACCGATTGCGCGAAGTCCAATTGTTAATATACAAAACTTACCCGGTGATGAAAAAATTGCAGTGTATTTTTTTCCATTTTTTTTCACACTGGTTTTCCACTCACTTTTTTTTCCTAAAATTTACACTTTTAGTTTAATTTTTTTATTTTTCACCGTCACTTATTATTCACCACTTCATTATTTATTATCATCATCATCATCGGCACTACAACCGGGATCCGGTCTTGGCCTTATTTAAGGCAAGGCTCTCCACCGGTATCTGGTACTTATCCGAGACATGTTAAATTGTCCATAATAATTTGTTTTCCGGGCAAGGTTATTAGCCTTTCGCCAACCTTACTCAGGATGTCGCTGCATGCATTGGTTCACTACTTGGCGGATGAGAAAGTACCTATCCAGGGGTGTCACGTGGAGAATGCATGCCAACTTTGATTGAACAGAGACAAAGATCGTCCTGGTCTTCACCGGGTTGAAAGCAGAGACTTTGCCCTGTATGTTAACCTCCCTTTCTTATCCACTTCCTCTCCATCCGCTCTCACTGTGCTCTGTTACGGACCCACCACGCGTCCAGGTCCTCCCCTAACACCCACTAATCCCCTTTCGCAAGTTTCCCCTCTCTACCTGCAAAAGGAAAACAAATCGTCAAGTAGCTAATTTGCATAAACTACTTTGTGCAAATTCTACTTGGTAGAAAAATAATAAAAAACGGCGTTGACGCCGGATAAAATAATTAAACGTCAACGGCATTGATAAAAAATAACTCATTCGCCGTTAAACAACGCAAAGGCAATAACGTTCAAACCCAGAGGAAACACAGTTGAACAGTGAATAAGTGACAAACGACCGCTTCAAACAGTTAATAACAATCAACAAGAACAACAAGCCAACAGGGGAGCATATAGCAGCGCCCCCTGCAACCTGCGACCAGGAAACAGCTTTGGAGATCGCTCCACGGTCAATAACAGTAAGTTCATTTACTTTTGAATTACTTCATTTAAATAATACCTAACTAAATAAATTTACATATATAAATATATTAACTACATTAATATTAAATTGTTAACATACACATAACAGCTCTGCCATATAAAGGTGCTCCTAAATCTCATTTTGTGCGCGCGTTTGTGTAAAACAAAATTGATTTAGAAGAGCGCACAGCACCACTATGGCTCTCAACATTTTTCAAAACCACATCTGCGGGTGCCTCTTTAATAAGCAACCCATCATTGTGGTGACCCACGACATTGAAAAGGCTTTTGACACGACCTAGATCGAAGGTCTCGTCTTTAAATTAATGAAAACTGGTTTCAGTAGAGGACTGTGTAGTATCACCTACCACTTCGTTCAAAACAGAGCTGTTCAAGTTCGGGTGAATATAAAGCTATCACAAATTTTCAACCCCGCCCCAGGCGTAGCACAAGGCTCCATTGTAGGCGCAATCCTATTTAATATCAACACCTGAGATATTCCTCGCCCCGTCGACGGGAGAGTAAAACAATTATGCAATGCGGATGACGTCCTAGTGTACACGTCATTCAAAAGCCCTAAACTCACAACAAATCGAATCAACCGTCACCTAGACGAACTGTATCAGTATTACAGTCGATGGAAAATTCGACTCAATTCATCCAAAATAGTAGCTATAATTCTGAGTAGTAAACACTCACCACCTACTTCTTGATATACAAATAGGAGGTACTACGATTAGACCACAGGACAGGATAAAATATCGTGGGGTCATTTATACCCCAAAAATGAATTTTATCAAACATGTGACCCACATTCTTCAAAGGGCCCTCGGTCGGTGTAAGCAACTGCACCAAATCTTGAATTGAAACAACAAAGTTGACATCATACTTAAACTTCTCGGCTATAAGCAGTTAATCCGATCTGGAATATAGTATGAAGAACCGAAACCACATTCAGTGAATCGGTAAACGGAAAAGTGAGGATAAATTTGGCACCCCATATAAAAGGACCCGAATGAGCGGACCTCGTTCTCTCTCCAAAGCAATAGCTATAATTCCGAGTATAGATATAGAGGTATAGATGACTATACCCCAAAAATTAATTTCATCAAACATGTAACCCACATTCTTCAAACGCACCTCGGTCGGTCTAAGCAACTGCACAACATTTTGAAGTGGTGCAACAAAGTTGACAAAAAGTTAAGCTTCTCTGCTATAAGTAGCTAATCCGACTTGGAATATCGTACGCCTTCCTCATATGGTCCTGTATATCTTCGACCCAAATGGAAAGACTTCGAGTTTTCTAAAGGAAACTCCTCAGAAGATGGACCAACCACTCTAGAAGGCTTGATGGTCACTATTACCCCAACTCTCATCTATACGAAGGCGCCCCCATTACACCTATCAAGGAGTACTTGCTACAATTAGCATACAAGTACCTCGAAAGCATTCAGAACAGCGAGTGCCTTGCGTTATTGACCCTTCTCTCCTTCGATCTCTTCGGATCTGACTGATACAATTTCTTCTTCAGTACATAACTGAAGAAAGCACCCTTCCCAACAACATTCCCCACTCTAATAGAGGATTCTTCGGCCCAACCCATAGGGTCTACTACTGACACACCACATACATGTGCACAGTACAAGACGGCACAAACACACACACACACCGACCAAAGCGCAGATTATCAGACGCCGAAGACGTAATCTGCGTTTACCACCCCACTCAAGACCTATCGGTCTTGTATGATTTCCTACCCACCATTCCTCGATCAAAGAAGTTAGAGAACATCTGAACTAACCCTGCACACACTGTCCTTCGATACCTCCCGCTTTTCTTTTCAGATATCTTGAGACCGAGGCCAACATCTTCACGAATGTGGGTGATTCTGGTTGTCGCAAGATGTTGAAGCTGGCGTCTTCTGAGCGTTTTCATTTGAATTTATGGGTTTATATTATTGATTCTAGCTCCTCGATAGTATAGTGGTTAGTATTCCCGCCTGTCACCCGGGAGACAGGGGTTCGTTTCCCCGTCGGGGAGCCTCTGGCGCAAGACTAATGACCAGAAAAAATAAATCATTATGGAAAATTTAACAAGCCTCAGGACTTGCTAAATAAGGCCAAGACCGGCTCCCGGTTGTAGTGCCGATGATGATGATGATTATTGATTCTAATATAAAATAACAACGGTGATCGTAACAGGAATCATGAAAAGAAATGAGTTCTTTTCAGAACAAGGCGACATCTCTCTCTTTAAAAAGACTCCATAACAATCGAAAAGAATAACTAACGTTTGGGTTGTGGAGGAGCAAATTTTTCTTTCAGATAATAAAGATTGTATAAATAAAACAGTTTTTGCTTTAAATAAGAGATGCTGTCAATTGTTACTAAACTACACGGAATACATTTTCCCCGAAGCAATTTTGGTATAAATTATTTTATTAATCTTTATTAATTCTAATAGGAATTTTCGAAAAAGTGATTTCACATTTTTCATGATGCTCAATGCTTTCAACTGTTAAAACGTTCGAAATCATACAGAATTTCATTTATAAAACTGTTTCGAATTGCCATAATAAGCCATAAAGACAAAGATAAAGTAATTTGATAAATGGTTTTACATACTGATACGTTCCAGAGTAACTCAAGTACGTTTGTCGGGTTTTACTAGTATCTTCCAAACATCGAGTTCATCTATATTTATTGTACATTTGAGTCATGCGTATTTTCTTTTAATTAACAGCTAATAAAATGCTTCGCCAATTCTCTTAGCTTTTATTGTTTCTTCAAAAGGAACTATATAATGTTCAAATTCCGCATTTTTTTATTTCTAAATAGTAAATAAAAAACACAGTTAACATAATTAGACAACCTTCAGTAAAGTGTCAATGTCAAACGTCAAAGTGCCACTTGTTTGAAATTCGCTTTTATTAACATTGCAACGCAAGTAATTGTCAATAAGCTGCGGAAAATGAATAGGGTTGTTGTTCAGTTTTTATGTAAACAAACGGGCAGACGAAGTTTTTGTTATAAAACTGTAAAGAGGCCAGATCTATCCTTGAAGCAAAAAATTGCAGCTCCGCACACAAAAGACGAGACTTTAAAAATGCAAAAGCATTTGAACTTGAGTAACCAAATGAAGTCTAGAATTCTTACCTCTGGCCCCATGACGATCGCTGAATATATGAAAGAAGTATTAACTAATCCATACGGCGGATATTACATGAATCGTGATGTATTTGGGAAGGAGGGTGATTTCATAACATCACCAGAGATTTGCCAAATATTCGGCGAGGTGAATATCGAATCTCTTGAAAAAATTACACGTTTATCATGATCCAAATAAATTTCTAGCTTGTTGCTATCTGGTGTTTAACAGAATGGCAGAAACTTGGTGCACCGTCACCATTCCAAATCGTTGAATTGGGGCCTGGTCGAGGGACATTAGCACTTGATGTCCTCAAAATATTATCACGTTTCAAGATAGGTGGAGAATTGTCTTTACACTTAGTCGAAATAAGCCCCTATCTCAGCAAGATTCAAGCAGCTAGATTGTGTTTTAAACATACCGAAGTGTCGGATGAGGTTTACTATTTAAAGGGAGAAACCTTGGCGGGGACGCATGTATATTGGTATAAAAGTTATGACGACGTACCTCAAGAGTTTTCCATTGTTTTGGCTCATGAATTTTTCGATGCATTGCCAGTTCATAAACTGCAGAAGGATGGCAGCGTTTGGAAAGAGGTTCTTATTGACGTGGATGGAAATAATAACGACGGCTTTCGGTATGTCCTTTCCAAGTCTGAAACCCCAATTTCAATGATATATCAACCAACACCAGATGATACTCGAGAATGTTTGGAGTACTCGATAGAGACTGATGGAATCATTCAATTAATGGCAGACCGATTTTACGCAAATGGTGGAATAGGTTTAATTATGGACTATGGTCATTCTGGCGATAAATTTGATACCTTTAGAGTATTTATTTCCTTTTATAAATCAATTTATGTGTTTTAACTCACCTTTTTGCAGGCATTCAAAAAGCACAAACTACATGACCCACTTGTTGATCCAGGCAGTGCAGATCTGACGGCTGACGTGGATTTTAAGAGAATTAAATACATTGCCGAGAAAGAAGACAAACTTGTGACTTATGGGCCCGTTGAGCAGGCAACTTTCTTGAAGAATATGGAGGGCGATGTTCGCTTAAAGGTAACTACATCTTTTTACAAGTTATGACAATTGAACTTATGTGCACTCTAGGAGGCAAAGTATTTGTATGATCGTTGTATACGGTTTGTCCACTTATTTTCGTTTTATCATAATCATAAGTCAACCTCCAACAAATCAACATATTTCTTTTCCCTTTTTACACAATTCTGATCTTTGGAATATAAGGAATCGATTAGACAAGGGGGTTGAGTTTTTTATTGTATGAGTCAAATGGTATAGGGCGGAATAATTTAGGGTGATAAGGAATGACTGTGCATTCAACAACCAAAATGTTTCCATTATCAGGCGTAGAACTTTCTGGGAATTTGTGAAGAATATTAAAAATTTGTATCTACTTATTAATTTCACCGTGCATAGTGAATGACAATTCCCTTATTAACAAAGGAGAAAAAGTCAACCTATAGGACTTGCCGTATATATATATATATATATATATATATATATATATATATATATATATATATATATATATATATATATATATATATGTTATTTTTTTATTATTTACTGGCCTGTAGGAACCCGGAAGTTCATGACCTCACCGACTCGGCTCCGCCATTGTTCCCTGTCCTGTGCGCTCTCCTTCCACGTTCGATCATCCGATCGGCTAATAACCTTGCCCGTAAAAATAAATTATTATGGAAAATTTAACAAACCTCGAGACTGACTAAATAAGGCCAAGACCGGATCCCGGTTGTAGTGCCGATGATGATGAAGATATCTATATAGATATTTTAATACACTTCTCTCGGTCTCTCGGGGGAGGCGAACCTATAGCGCCGACAAGACGCCCCGAGATGCCACCAAATAACCTTTGCAGTTCATCTTGAACAGTTGCAGGTTGTAACGCTCCGGAAACACTCGTGCGGGGAGGGAGTTCCACCGCTTTCCCGCTCTGTAACGGAACGAGTTCTGATGCAGGGATATTCGCGCCGTCAGGAGATGACCCGCAAACTGGTGCGATCTGTCGGAATGTCTTGTGGAGCGCATATAAGCCGAATAGATGGAACAATACCATGAATCGCCGAAGAACAGTACCTATGATAATATCTGTAAAACAGACCCCTTCGACGTGATAGCGGCTGTAGTCCCGACGTCGTGTCGCCGATCAGGCGGATCGCTCGTCTCTGTATGCTCTCAAGTAGGTCGAGGGTATGTTTAGGAGCCGAGCTCCAAACATGAGAGCATTATTCGAGAACGGGTCTAATTTGGAATTTAAAGTTGGGCTGGAGTAAAATATTTCTTGGCTCTAAAAAGATAGATCAGTTTTCCTGAAGCTGACCTGGTGATGCTCGACACGTGCTTATGCCACGATAAATTCCCACAGACCGTGACGCCGAGCAATTTCAAGCTTTCCCCAGATTCGAGGGCCGGGCCATTCATCATCAGCTGTGGAGCCGATGATCCACTTTTCTTCGTGAATGTTGTGTGTTGTGTCTTCGCTACATTGAAGTCGACGAGATTGGCCCTTCCCCACGGCAGGACCTTATCTAGATCCTGATTCAGAGTCAATCTGTCTACATCTCAGTTGATACGACGCAGATGCACCAATCGGTCGAACGCTCAAAAAGGAGGAAACAAGCGCACTATCATCCGCAAAACTGAACATTTTGTTATCCGTTGTCTCCAACAAATCATTTATGTGAAGCAAAAAAAAGGTTGGAGCCAAAATAGAACCTTGGGGCACCACGAACCACCACAACAACCCGGATCGATCGATTTTCGAGGAAGCTCCTCGTCCAGTCGCAAAGCTGCTGGGAAAGTCCATATGAACGAAGTTTGCTCAGCAATGGCCCGTGCTAGACCCGATCAAAAGCCTTGGAGATATCCAATGCGACCGTCCTTGACACCATACCGCTTGACCGCAGATCTCCATATATAGGTTATAAGTGTCAAAAGGTCTCCCGTGCATCGTCTACCATGGAATCCTTATTGACGATCATTCAGAAGTCCGTTGCATTCCAAATACTTAATTAACTCAGCACAGATGACTTTTTCCATCACCTTAGATAACATAAACAGTAATGCTATCGGACGGTAATTTTGTGGGAGACACTTTTTGTCCGTCTTTGGGATTGGCTGAACTCGAGCGATTTTCTAGCAGGCAGGAAAGGTCCTCCATGCATGAGATAAGCGGAAGAGTCTGTCAAGAACCGGTGATAGTTCTGAAGCACAGTTCTTAAGGACTATTGCTGGTATTCCGTCCGGGCCGCTTGCCTTCCTACAGTCCAGTTCACGTAGAATGCGTTGAATAGTGCGCGGGCGAAATCTCACATCTCGCATGGAACACCGTACCAGCGCGATCACAGGTGGCTCCAAAAGATCGGGGTTTGAATTCGCGAAAATTAAATTTGTGAACACATCAGCTTTATACTTTGAATTTATGACTAATGTCCCGCTGTCTGTCACTACCAGAGGAAGAGAGCAGGAAGCGAAGTTACTGCTGACAGCTTTCACCATTGACCAGAAGGAACGCGAACCAGTCGGGCACCGAAGGAGTTTATTAGTTGTGAGCCTTCTTCGCGGTATCAATCGCCTGGTTGCCCGCGTTTCTGAATCTAATAAAATTCGTTCTGTTAACATCGGTGGGATTGGAGTGCCTAAAAGCTCAAATTTGCTCGCATTTTTTATCAAACCACGGTTTATCAGATGAACTTCGTTTGATGGAATGTGGAATGTAGATCCCCATCCCGAGAAGAATAATTTCTGTTAGCGACTCCGCGCAAGCGTTAACAGCGCAGTCTCCGAAGCACACCTCCGACCATGGAAAGGATGCCAAGAAGTCTCGCAAACCGTCTCCGTTAGCAACCCCATACTTCCATACATAGCGAAGCTGCCTAGGCCGGCTTTTCGCTTGAAATGCAAGTGCTTGCGCGACAGATACCAAGCAGTGATCTGAGTTTCTCAGTGACACAGAAACCTCTACGGTATAAATACTCGGTTCGGATGTCAAAAACAGATCCAGGGTATTCGCATAACCGCCTCGGGCATCCGGCACTCGCGTGGGTTCATCCACGAGTTGAGTCAAGTTGTGGCTAACAGCAAACATCTCCGCCAGCCTCTCTAGCCTCGTTGGTTCTGTTAGAATGTATTAACCAGCCGGAATTATGCACATTAAAGTCGCCAAGGGCAACAATTTCAGAAGCTGGGTGGTTGATCTGTATATAGTCGACGGTATGTGAAAGATGTTCGAATAATGTCGCCGGTCGATCGTCATTCGGAGAGCGGTAAAGACCACAAAGAAATGTAACAGAATTCCTCAGCACGACCCTCAACCATATGATGTCCATGTTATTGGGTTCCAACACCTCCATCCTCTGGCAAACCAGATCGGACCGCGCGAGGACGCAAACTCCGCACTTAAAACGGAATCTCGAATGTAAGCCGTATCCTGAGCAACGAAGATATGTCGAATCAGTTGACGAATCGACCTGGGTCTTAGTTAGGACAAGGATATCAGGTTTCGTTGTTTGCAAATATTGGTGGGCGGCGTTTACATTCGCATTGGTGAAACCGATGCCCCTGATGTTACAAAATGCCATTACTAGTCGAGCGTGGACAGAACCTCGAGAGCGCACCCGACTATGTGATGACGAACCTCTTAAAGTTCGGTTGTTTATCATAATATCTGCATGATGTTCCCCCTGACCTAGACCCCCCCGGAGATCCGGATGGGAAACTAGTTACTTTTACCATCATGATATATCTCCGTGTCAGTCCGGGCCATCAGCGACACATCCGAAACACCGTCGAAGATTTCTCTCGGCGATATCGCGGAATGTACAGCGTGACGGGGTGGTATCTCACCTTGGGACCGACTACCACCTAAACCAACCTTTTTTCGAACCGGTCCATCAGCCAAGCTCCACAAGATGGCCAGGGATTTCTCCCGACCATTTCACGGAGCTTGTTGCTTGATGGGGTGGTATTTCACTGGGCGACAGGCCGTTGGGGCCCCACCTACCACCCGGGCTTTAGTCGCCTCTTACGACAAGCCGGCCTAGCTGTGAGTATATTCTAACGCCCTACTTACAGGGCTGTTGGTTGGATGTTGCTGTATTTGAATTGATTGGGTGCCAGTTCAGTGTTGTGGTACACGACCTCGTTTAGATCATTAACCAGTCTGCCTGAGGTGAAAAGGGTTCTGATTTGGAGACAATTACGGTAGTGAGTTTCCGTATTGGAGGAGGGTGATGGTAGGTCTGTTATTAAAGGGTTGGGATTGGTAGGGAGCTTTTCTATTAATTTTATCGGTAGTTCTAGAATCCGTCCATGCCTGCGTTATTGTAGAGATTGTTGTTACTATGGTATCTACTTGAGTTGGTTTTGCGGTGCAAGCCAGTGATAAACCGGAAAAAGAAAATGTTCTTTCAAAAACTCGTAACTTCTCCATTTGGGAGGGTGAGATGTGGTACCATAATGGGCATGCATATGTAAGAGTAGGTTTGATTATCGGTTTGTAGATGAGCTGTTTGACCTGTGAGAGAGCCCTCTAGGCTTCCACAACACTCGTCTGCAGAGGTTAAGCTGTATTGAGGCTTTATGAAGGGATTGTTTGATGTGGGTTGAGAATGACCAGTCGTGGGAAAGGGTTACTCCCAAATATTTTAGAGTTTTGGAAGGTTTTATGCGGGTGTTATTAAGTTTGAGTTTAATTTTGTTGTGGCAACGTTTAGTGTTGTTTGTGCAATGAGCGTTTGGCCATTAAATACTGTTAGCTGGGTTTTGGTTGGGTTGAGGCGAATTTTTCATTTGTTAAAGTATGCTGAGATGAGCGGGAGGAAGTTGTTAACACGGTTTCTTACCGCTTTGACAAATCTGCTGCTAGAGTAAATTAAAGTATCGTCAGCATAATTTAGCATTACAGCACTAGGTGGAGGTTGGGGAATGTCGGATGTGTATAGAAGATATAAAAGTGGTCTGAGAATGGATGCTTGGGGAAGTCGCGCGGCTATGTTGTGAGTTTGTGAGAGGGAAGCGATTATTCTGACTATGAATTTCCTACCAGAAAGATAAGATGCTAGGAGCTTTGTAATGTTGGAATTCAGACCAAATAAGCAGTGCAGCTTATAAAGAAGACCTGAAATCTAGACACAATCAAATGTTTTGGAAATGTCGAGAGATATGCATACATGCATAGGTCGGCCATTGGTTTTCCAGACCAGTTGTGACATTGTGTGTAAGTTTTAGTGCAGCATGTGTCGCTCACGGAGCCAAACTGAGAATTAGGGATGAGAGCGTTATCATTGGCAAACGAGAGAAGGTTTTGGTAGATCTTACATTCTAATATTTTGGTTAGGGTATTTGATAAAGATATCGAACGATAGTTGGAGGTGTTATTGGAACTGCCGGACTTTTTAATGGGGATTACTACCGCAATTTTCCAGTTCTCTGGGAAATGTGATGCATTTATGATATGATTAAGAAGGGCGAGAATGGGAAGTCGATTTGGCGGACGATGTTTTTTAAATAGAAGGTGCGGTATTCCATCTAGACTGGTCGATTTTTTGTTGGGTCGTGATTTTATGAACTTGATTAATTCATCTGTGGTTAGAAATGTGGTGATGTTTGATGGATGTGGCACCTTGTTTGTGTCGTTAAATTCTCCTATGAAAGGAGTATAAAATGGGGGCAATATGTGTGAGATGTATTCGTTTACAGTGTTTTGAAAATTAGGGACTGAGAGGGAGTCATTTTGTTGATCGATCTTTGAGAAGTGATCAGCGAGGCAATTGGCTATGTCCGTGGCGGATTGGTTAAGGTTGTTGCTGAGTGGGTTGATAAGGTGATCGATTCGGGATTTAAATTTTCGACCAGTTAGTCGGTTGATGTTTTTGAAGAGATCACGGTTGAGTTTGATATTGTTAAGTGTAGAGGTATAGGTCTGATCCGCGAACTTTTTCAAATGTTCAGGAGTTGGATCTGATTTTTAATAAAGGAGCAGACTCTTATATGAAGTTTTGGGCGGTTTTGCTTTTTGAGCCGCAGCAATTTAGTTAGGATGCTGGGCAAAGGTTTTCCTAAATGATTATGAGGGATGGTGGTGGGTGTATTGCTGGTGATGGCATCATTGGGGGTCTGCTCAATTTTTAAGGCTGCTCGATCGATATCAGCAGGCATTAGGTTAGAAGATTCGGGGATTTGTAAGTTAGAAAAACTTGCAGCGACGTCTCTATTGACCTTTTTCCAGTTAGTCTTGGAGAAGTTCGGGACAGGACTGTATGTGTAGAGCAGTTCGAAGGAGGGCACTTTGATCGAGGTGAAAGGAAGGAAAGGGGGGGGGGGGGGGGGGCGCACGTTGAGTAGACATCAGCGGACTTGAGGAAGAAGTCAATTGTTGACTGCGTGGAGTTAGTGACACGAGTTGGCTGTAGTGGGCTGTCGATGTATGTACATGGGTGAGATGAGAAGAGGTCCAAAAGTTGGCGTATTTGTTATTCTTGATGTCGTTTAATGCTGTATGTCGAGCGTTCCAATCTCCACCGATTATGAATGGCGTGGAGAGAGACTGTCTGATTATTTGAGATATGTCAGAGTCGGGGAAGTCTGGTTCTCGTGTTGGGTGGATGTAAATGGATGTTAATATGATTACTTTTTTGTTTTCACAATAAAGTTTAACTGCCGTGTATACGATTTGGAAAACATTGGCGAATCTGATTTCGGTGATTTGATGTTTATTATGGAATGCCGGTACCTCCATGGGATCTAGTAGTTCTGGGGAAATAAATGTGTAATTGGGGATGGATACTCGGGACTTGGACTTAAGCCACGTTTTTGAGAGGAGAAGGATGTGTGTGGAGAAGGTTTTAACAAACAACCATAAGTGTTAAAGATACCATTAATAATATAATAATTCAACCATTGAGGGAGAGAATATGGGAGGCTATGAGTGAGAAAATCTGACCTTTTTTTCGATATCCGAAATTTGCTTCAATGTACGAAGCATAGTTTGTAGACTCTTGATGTAGCCCATGATGTCCAGGTTGAGGCCAATGGAGTTGGGGTTGTGTGACGTCAGCGTGTTTGGTTTGTTTTTTATGACATCCGTATATGATGTTCGCGATCTTCTAAGTTGTGGTAATGTGTTCTGCGATGTGGATTTGGTTGGTGCGGATTTGCTGGTTGTACTTGGTTTTATTCTTCTTTGGAGAACGTTTAACTTATAAGGGCACTGGGAGAAATTGGCTGGATGTGGACCTCCGCGGTTACAGCATGTCACAGCGATTTCCTTAGTAGTAATGGATCCATCGGGGTTTGTGGTTTGGATTTTTCCTGGTTCCATGCATTATGGATTGACCTTACATTCTCCTGGTTAATGTTCATCGGCACATCTGCCGCATCGCATATTTAGATGGCAAGCCACCGCTAAGTGTCCCGAGCCTTGGCATCTCTTGCAATGAAGGATGCTTTGTTTATGAGGCTCCTCGATGCGGATCTTATGCGTAAACAAGTACTTAATTTGTTTGAGCTTGTTGGTGTCTTCATTTGGAGGTATTTGGATAATCCGTAGGTTCCTTAAGTTGTTTTCTCGCATGTACGGAGTTTGAAAATAGTCCAGCCTGTGGATTTTCAGTTCTGGGCAAATCCTGATGATCTCCGACGCTAGTTCTTTGTTGGTCCAAGCTGGTCAATGTGCCTAATGATGAATGTTGTTAGTTTGTGCTGATGGTGTTGGAAGGTAAAAAATTGGTATCGTAGTTCCGCAAGTTTTCTAACGGTTTTCTCGTGATCAACCAGAGTTGTTGTTGGAATGGAGACAGAGGAGCCTTTAGTGGTTGTGGTGAAGTTGCGGTGTCTTAGGGCATTTTCTAATATTATGATTATTTCCTTGATACTGGTCACGTTTTTGGTGTAGATTGGTGGTGGTCTAACATTTTTGTGCTGAGCAGGCAGGGGACTCGGTACTGGCATGGCTTGTTTGGTGGATTCCTTACGGGTTGGTGATGGTTGTTTGGGGGAGACGTTTGATGGTTTAAGCTGGGTCGTTGAGAGGGCGTTATTTCCATATTGGCATCGTCACTGTTTTTGGGGGGTTGTTGTAGGCAGAGAATTTCCTCTTGGAGTTACTTCATTTGTGCTGTAAGCTGTTTTTTGTATTACACGGCTTCGTGGAATGTTTTTTTTCGTAGTCAATGTGTTTTTCTTGACTTTCCATGTTTGTGGTCTTCTTTGCTGAGTTTTGTAAAGTTTCGATGGCTCTTTTTTTCGTTCTAATATGTAGTCCCGGGTAGTGCACGGATCGTTGTCTCTCTGCCTACAGAATTTCCTCTTGGAGTTACTTCATTTGTGCTGAAAGCTGTTTTTTGTATTACACGGCTTCGTGGAATTTTTTTTTCGTAGTCAATGTGTTTTTCTTGACTTTCCATGTTTGTGGTCTTCTTTGCTGAGTTTTGTAAACTTTCGATGGCTCTTTTTTTCGTTCTAATATGTAGTCCCGGGTAGTGCACGGATCGTTGTCTCTCTGCCTACAGAATTTCCTCTTGGAGTTACTTCATTTGTGCTGAAAGCTGTTTTTTGTATTACACGGCTTCGTGGAATTTTTGTTTTCGTAGTCAATGTGTTTTTCTTGACTTTCCATGTTTGTGGTCTTCTTTGCTGAGTTTTGTAAACTTTCGATGGCTCTTTTTTTCGTTCTAATATGTAGTCCCGGGTAGTGCACGGATCGTTGTCTCTCTGCCTACAGAATTTCCTCTTGGAGTTACTTCATTTGTGCTGAAAGCTGTTTTTTGTATTACACGGCTTCGTGGAATTTTTGTTTTCGTAGTCAATGTGTTTTTCTTGACTTTCCATGTTTGTGGTCTTCTTTGCTGAGTTTTGTAGAGTTACGATGGTTCTTTTTTCCGTTCTCGGATCGTTGTCTGCCATGTGTGAAGACAGATTTCGACTACAACATCCAGCGAATATTGCAGGCGTTTGTGTAGTGTTTTTTTGCAATCAGAACTTGTCGCAATATTCACGAAGAAACGCAATGTATCACACAAAAATTACACAAAGTCACAAAGATCGATGTGAACTGCTATAGACCAACGATGACTTAACCCCGATGAATTCAATTCTATTTGTGAACAAGCACACGACGCATATGACTGAATGAATGGACGAACGGCGAGTGAATGTCTGCTGCTCTGACAATGTGCCTGCCTTATATAGGTCTGTAGCCGTGGTCTTGTTCACTCGTTTTCGTGGCTTCCTGGAATCAGTGCGCCGCTGATCATCGTTTCCCAGGAACTTGCGTGCTGGCGCTTGCCTTGCCTTTCAGGAATTCGTGTCGACGTGATGCATCGCCAACATTACCAACAATGAAAATTTACATTTCCTTCCCGAATTGTTCTCTTTCCACATATACTGTGCTTTGACATTCAAGGGTATTACAAAATCTATGTAAATGTGCACGTACTGTAAAAGAAAAAGGTAGGTGTGCCTATTATATATTAACATAAATTTGTTGTAATAGATAGAGTAATCAACGGCTAAAACTTTGACTGTAGTCGGCAATGTTTTTCAGGCCTGTTATGTATAAAAATCTTTTTTTTTTAACAATTTTGTGTCAGAATCAAACAGTTATTCTCTATCAGGGTACTCTAAATAATATGTTAAAGTAATATCGACACAATATACGTGTTGTACGATAGCCTTACTCTCAGGGAGTGTGTCTCCTTGTCCTTAAAAGGACGAGGGATCTCAAGACAGCTTCTGAGAAGGCATGTTGTGATCGCCACCGTGCATCCTCAGACCTGAGGGAAGAGTGACGACCGATTGCTGTTAAGAGGAGTCTGCTTGGGCCCAATGCCGGAATGTCAGCAAGATCTTCCTGTTGCCTGGTCTGCGCCTTTGTTGGAACAACTAAACTCACAAAAACGCTATTTGGAAATAACGATTGCTTTATTTTGTTTAGTATTTATTTTTCCTCAACAATCGGACGCCAATCTAGAGACTGAGCTAAATTAATTGCATTTTAATTTTGATTTAAAAAAAAATTAGTTTAAACTTAGTTAATTGGCGTTCATCACCCTTTTATGTAAAATCGTATCCGGATTTTGTATCACGGATGCATCAAAATGCAAGCAGTATCTCGAAAAGGATACTTCGCTTGGAGTCGAGTAGCGGAGAAAAAGAATGGGATATCAATTTTTAGAACATACCCATCTGGCTAGAATGAAGATAAGGATTTGTAGGAACATGTGTGGATATGATTATGTGCATTGTGGTGTTTAGTTTCTAGGAAGTTCTGGGAATATGAGTATAGAAATTGAACATCTGGTTCAACTAACCTTGTGTTTGTTTTGGTTTGGGCATTTTTGGAAATTGGGTGTATGGATCATCATCATCATCATCGGCACTACAATCGGGAACCGGTCTTGGCCTTATTTAGCAAGTCCTGAGGCTTGTTAAATTTTCCATAATGATTTATTTTGTCTGGGCAAGGTCATTAGTCTTGCGCCAGGGGCTCCCCGACGGGGAATCGAACCCCGGTCTCCCGGGTGACAGGCGGGTATACTAACCACTATACTATCGAGGAGCCCTGGGTGTATGGATGGTAAACGAATATTTGATCCGTTTATCAGGAATTTTATTTTATCGGAATTTCGTATTTTTGAATTTGGATGATTGATTTCTTTAGGTGTAGGGATTTGGATGCATGTGTGGGGGAAGGAGATGGTACGGCTTTTCAGAGCACTATATACGCTCGTGATGGGTAAGTTACGCAAGCAACTAATTAAATTCATAGGTAACTCAAGCGCAACTTGTTGAATTCCGTTAATCACACACAGGCGAACTGTTTCCTTGGATATAAATACAGTCATTTTACAAGTGAACTTGAATAATCGCGAATTGAAGAGATCGATATGGGAAAGGTGCTCAATATGGTGATTGAACTTTCTACATTGTTTTATTTAAATGTTTGGTTACCGCGATTTTAAAAATCAGTCGCCTTCTAATTATAGTCCGAAATGGGAAAGATATTCATCAAAAAATACCTCAAAAATGTTGAGGAGATCGAACGGCCCATTTAATTGGTACTGTTGTTCATTTGAAATGTAATCCCTCAATTATAATACATTGCTAAAAAAAAAAAGCAAGATTCCCCTTAAATTTTATGTTTAATTTCAAAACATGATCAGACGTCGAAAATGATCTCGATCTTTGATTTCATCAGACATGATTTATTGCCAAAATAGTGTATCCGCAACAATACACTTAGTGTACGACTTTCTCTTTTTCAGATGTTACTCGAGGAGGCTCTTCCTGAAAATCAAGGCGCTATTCAATCTGGATACGAAATGCTCACCGACAGCAATCAAATGGGGTTGCGATTTAAATTTTTCGCTCTCTATCCGTCTGTGATGGCAGAACATCTTGACCGGTATCCCGTATCGGGATTTGGTAAATAAATAGATTATAAAAATAAATTTAATATTTATTGTTAATAAAAATTTGTTAGAGAGATGTTTGTTTCATTTGTGCCGGTTATGCCATAGAAGCAAGGAATTGTAATGTGCTATAATGTACTATATATGCGTTGTTGGTGGTTAAAATGTTCATCCGGTATAAATTATTTTTCTGTTTATCAGAATATTGAGGTCAATATTACAATATTACAAAGTTCATTCGGAGACAATGCTGATGATATCTTTAAAATGTTGGGATACAGCTAAATTTAAGCCTACAAGTTATCGTTATACCAAAGTGACGTCTGTAAAGTTTAAAAAGGCTAGGTGGGATGTTCCGCTAAGTTTATTGTAAGTATGAATGAACTAGATAACAAAAGGTGGTACTCACAGTTTCGCTGCGGCGGCTGGGCGGTTGCTCCTGTTTCCGTTGTTTTGTTGCTGCTGCTGCAGTTGCGTCTGATGCTGCTGTTTTCTGCACAAGTTTAACACGTTCACGGACAGTAAAAAATTCAGTCAGCTGCAAAAATAGACAGGCTATTTTTTTGAAACTAATTGTACTATCCGAAATCTGATTAGACATAGATAGAGTAGCCGGAATATCAAATTTTAACCGTTATATGTAATGAATGCTATTATTATTTATTATTATTTATTGGCATGTAGGAACCCGGAAGTTCATGACCTCACCGACTCGACTCCGGCATCGTTCCCTGTCCTGTTCACTCTCATTCCACGCTTGACCATTCGATCTGACCTCCTCAAGGTCAAACTATAACATTGTCCTCCCATCTCCGTCGAGGGCGTCCGGCCGGTCTCTTTCCCGTTGGTCTACCGCCAAGAATTCTACACATGGTCCTATCGTTGACCATGCGCGCCACGTGTCCGGCCCATCTTAATCTTCGCGACTTGATTACTCACTATTGTAGGTTTGCGATACAGCTCTTCCAATTCGTGGTTATGGAGTTTCCTCCATTGTCCTGCCTCCTCGATATACTTACCTCCAAAGATACCCCTTAAAACTTTATTCTCGAATACGCGGAATTTGTTTTCTTCCCGTTTTGTGAGAGCCCATGTTTCGCACCCATATAGAGCAATCGGCATGATTATGTTTCCATAGACACGGAGCTTTACGTTACGTGATATCAGCCTGGATTTCAGCAGTTTACTGACTGCGTGCCAACTAGCGTTGCCGGAATGCAGTCTTTTGTTAATTTCCTTCGACATTTCGTTACTGGCCGTCAGTATCGTTTCCAGATATTTATATTCTTTAACTTTTTCAAATATCTTGCCTCTGACGTTTATATGTGTTCCCTGAGGCCCACCTGCTCTTCCCGTAATCATGTATTTTGTTTTGTCTTCATTTATTTCTAGGGCCACCTCTTCTGCCGCTTGCATGATGATTTCACAGTTTCTACTAACAGTTTCTAGATTATCGCCCAGAACGGCGATGTCATCCGCATATGCGAGCACTTGTGTGACCCCGTTCGGGGATGATCCGGCCATGTTGTCGTCTTGTACCTTTCTGATGACATACTCGAGCACAAGGTTAAAAAGACACGGTGATAGACCATCTTCCTGCTTTAGTACGTCCTGGATTTCAAATGGTTCTGAGAGAAATGGTCCTAACTCGCCCTTTGTTTTCGTTCATTCAAATTTGAATGAGGGCGGCATAGTTTTTTTGGGATTCCGAACTCAACTACAATATGGTAGAGTCTTGGTCTTGCGACTGAGTCGTAGGCTTTTTTGAAGTCAACGAACAGATGGTGAACCGTCTCCCCGTATTCCCACTTCTTTTCCAGCAGTTGGCTTATTGTGAACATTTGGTCGCTTGTTGACCGGTTCCTACGGAATCCGCATTGGTAGTCTCCCAGTATTCCTTCTGCGTACGGTGTGATTCTGGGCAGTATGACATTTGTTAGTATTTTGTATGTGGTTGGGAGCAATGATATTCCTCTGTAGTTTTCGCAGTCAGATCTGTCGTTTTTTTTATAATGGGGACGATTATTGAGGTTTTCCATTCTTCCGGAGTGACTTCTTTATCCCATATTGTTTTGATGAGTTGGTGGATCTTTCGAGCGGTTGCCTCCCCTCCATGTTTCACAAGCTCTGCCGGTATGCAGTCGACTCCGGGACCCTTGTCGTTTTTCTTCGTTGAAAGGGGGCTCTGGGATCTGAGGCTCGGCTGTATATACGCTTGGTGCGTTTAATTGTGTTTGATAGGTGCGTACATTAAGCAGGTTTTCAAAGTACTGCTTCCATCTTGTCACGATATTATTTGTTTCTGTGACCAGACAGCCGTTTGCGTCTCGAATTATTTTGGCTCTCCCTCGGTAGCCATATCTAATTGAATTTATGCCGGCATACATACCTCTGATGTTCTTTGCTAGGATCTTTTCGACCCGAGTCTTCTCCCATTCGCGTTTTTTGCGTTTCAAGAGTCTCATTGTCTCTTTCTGAAGTTCCATTATCTCATAACCACAAAATCCACTACAGAAAAGGAAGATACCTCATTTGTTACTTTACCTTTATATCTTCTTCTTCTTCTTCTTCTTCTTCTTCTTCTATATATATAAAATTCTCTTGTCACAGTGTTTGTCCTCGAACTCCTCCAAAACGGCTCAACCGATTTTAATGAAGTTTTGTATATATATTCGGTAGGTCTGAGAATAGGTTTTTATCTATTTTTTATGCTCATAAGTGCAATTGTTTAATAAATATTAATAATTTATTAATTTTCAACCTCGGTCGATAACTGTGTAAGTGATAATTGATTAGTTATCCCCACCAGCTGATATCATAATCATTCAAATGTAAATAACATATGAGATAGAAAAGAATATTCTACCAGTTTTTGGCCCACGGTCCGCATAGTAACAGCCGGCCCGCCAGCCCTGGCCAATGGGAGCGCTTCCTACCCAAGCCACGCCAACGTTACTGACGGGAGAAACTGACGAGTCTCCTGAAAGCGTTCTATGGATATCTTGCCAACCGGTGTAAATAAGAAGAAATAATAGTATTGTTTACTTAACTTACATACATTATAGCATTCTGTAAATATTATAACATTATGTAATTTTACCATTTCAGTGTAATCTTCAAGTGAATTTATTAATTTGGATTTGAATTTTAGCTGTGATTATTTTTTCCTGTCTTATTGAAAAGTAAGTGAAATTATTATTTCTGAGGGTAGTTCTCACGTTTATTTTTTTACTATAACCTAAAAAATACTTAACACATATCACGAGCTCCCGTCAACAACAACTATTGTGTTAAACGTATTATTTATTATTTATTAATAATTTGTACAATGCCAGCTAGACGCAGAGGAACTTCTTTAGGCGGTCAAACACGTGGAGCTGCACGCAAGCGAACCGCTAGAGCCCAAAGAACAGAAGACCAAATCCAGCAAGATAATACTAATGTGTGTGTGAACATGGCGCGATTGCGTCGATATGAATCAGCAGATGCGCGAACTGAACGAAACGAAGAAAGAAGATTAGAACAGAGACAAGCGCGCCGTTTTACAATCAGCAGACGCAGAGCAAATGATCAACAACGCCAACAGGTCGATCGATCATTTACATCTAATTCATTCCTGCGTCTAGCATTCGAGTATGAGCCCGATATTGAATATTATGCTCTTTCGAAAGTGGTAATTGGTGCTATGGATAAGGAATGTCCTCATTGTCATGCTCTTAAGTTTAAAAACGAGCCAGCCGGGATGTGTTGTTCGTCAGGAAAGGTGAAATTACCAGCAATTGAGACACCACCTGAACCATTAAATGGTTTACTTATCGGTACGGATTCATACGTTTGCATTTGTCTCTCTTTTGCCAACTGTCACCCACCAGCTGACAACGCTTCGGTGACAGGAAAGATACGTCCCTTAAGCGTCGCTTTTCAAATCTACTCAACGGTTCTCTCGACTCATCACATTGGGCGCCTTTCATCACTTTTTCCTTGGGACTATATACTTTCGTTCGTTGGTTACACCATCATGTGGGCACATCCGTATGTTGTCCAGCTCGACCTGTGGAGTCTGCCTCATCGTTAGTCATCGCCGCTTGGACTGCTACTCCTGTTAGTCATCATTGCTCGGACTGCTACTCCTCCTAGTCATCACCGCTTGAATTGCTACTCACGTTAGTCATCACCGCTCGGAATGCTACTCCCGTTAGTCATCACCGCTTGGACTGCTACTACTCTGAGTCATCACTGCTCGGACTACTACTCCAGTCAGTCATCACCGGTTGGACTGCTATTCCCTTAGTCATCCCCGCTTGGACAGTCCTTCCGCTCGTCCCTCAACCTCTGGACATCACACTATTGGATATTGCACACGGTGGACGTAACCTCTAAAGGGTCCCATCCCCAACAACTAGAAAAGGAGACAGACAAAACACACCACATTCTCCCACAGGTTGTGGACATTTTGGGTAATTTATGAAGAACATCATAAACTCCCTCTACTTATGCATTTGTGGGGGTTCTCTATACTACATGGAGAACCAACCCACTGTTTCCGCCTTATTTCGACAGCCAACAGCGTGTCAAATCAACCCCAATTCGTCCTACTAACCTATTCACCTGTAAATCATGTTTTAAAAACTGACGCTTAGCTGAATTTATTATTTATGCAGGTGATGCATAATTGAATTCAGCTACCTTTTTGCCATACGGCAACTCCATTCCTCTAACCCATGAGATTTCCACCGGAAATTCCAATTCATGTTGGTTAGTAACAACCAAGTCGAATCAAACGACGCGGTTGCACAATTATCCAACGGCTTGGGTAATTATCGAATTACTCGGCGTGTTTCCCACGATAATATTACCCTAGCCAAAGTAGCGTCACTTCGACTTTTCCCAGACACTCTATTCGCTGGGGATCAATGATCTCTTCTTATAGGTAAATAGCACAAGATACATTTTCCTCTCCTTCACGATTTTATCTTTTCATAGTGCAATGCACTCTGAGATCACCACAGTTACCGCAATAGGTCAGTGGGCCATCCTCAGATTTGCATTGATACACGTACACCAAAGCCAGATCAACCCTGGGTTATTGTGCTTTCCTTTTGGTTTCTTCATCCTTTCTATGCCCATCGACGGCGAACGAATACGCAAGTATTTTATCCACCTCGATGAGCGTAGAGAATTGAAGCATACACAAGAGAGCGCGATTACCATTGGCTGATCGTTGTGCAAAAGCAAAATCCTATCTTCATCCCTAATGGGGATGAGTCGTCACACATTCATCATCGCGGTCGGTCACGCCGCCGCTTGGAGTCGTTTAGTAATCATTGTCGTACACACACGTATATGAGTGCGAATTAGCGTTCAAGGTTTCCTTCTATTTTACGAGGCGGTAGGGTCAATCATTTATAGTCAAGTAATGTAATGCGTCGCGAAGAAATACAAAGTGTAAAATAACAAAATATATAACCATAAAACAAAAGAACAAATCATCACCACCAACAACATAAATGGTGTTTGTGTTGCTTGATAATTTTTGTGAATGTGTGTTGCAGCAAACATAAGAAAACTATTTTTGTAAAGTTATTGGATACGTTAATATAACAATAAAACAAAAGAACAAATCATCACCATCAACAAAATAAATTGTGTTTGTTTTACTTGCTTATATTTGTGGACGTGTGTTGCAGCGGAATCCAGTTTTATTTACCCAGTGAAGCGTTGGGGTGTTAAGTGAACCCTGTGCCGTACGTCGGTACACCAACTTCGAACCCCCACACATTCACTTGCATGTGGTTAATGCCAATCAGCACAATAGAGAAAGCGGATCTACTTGCTGCAGATATCACACCCAACTCAACATTATCCGATACCACATCCGCATTGCCTCAACTTGAACCACATTCACTTTCGAACTTGTATTGTTGACTGGCCACTTAAAAACCTGAATGTTAATTAGTCCTTTGGTCCGGATACCATTCCTTCAATCCATTTAAAGCGGCGTTTTTATTCACTCGCTAAATCTCTGTGGAAGCTCTTCCATTGGTCCCATCCAAATGATTTATTCCAAAACAACTAGAATTCAGTGAATATCCAATAGATTCCTAAAAGAGCGGCCCATAACCTGTCTCTTTCTATGGACCCATAACACTAATTTCTATTCTGTTCAAGGTTATGGAGTCACTGATTATCCGTCTACTTTCGAAGTAAAGTAATAAAAACTTTCCAGCTTACGTACGCCAATTACTTGTGTCAAACGTTTCACATGACTACTAATTATAGTTAATTCCATACTTCTATAGCTTTCAGAGAAACGTGCTGCACTTCCAATTTTGAAATGCCCGGCTCCTCGTCGTTCCCTACACTTTCGAACTATTCGCTGCTTAAGTATGTTTCCTTTTCTATCTGTGCATTTCACATTTCTCTTCACACGACGTATCTGTGTTTCATTTCAAGAATTTCATATTAACTCGCACATAAGTTTCATTTTAAAAATCCGATAAGATATCATCATGCACCAGTGAGGTTCAGGCAATCAATCATTTCCAAAATACAGGATTGATATTTAGGTTTTGATCAATGCTTGTATAGCTATTTCAACAGACACACCCCAACTGGTATCCATAGAGAGAACCGAGTAAAAATCATCAGCGACGTATACCAGAGCATTAATGCAGCAAAACATCGTGTTCGTCCGGCCATGATCTTATGCCTTGGCCCAAACGTTTTCATAGCGGAAATTCAAATCACGTTCTTCCTTACCACCACAAGACGCTGTACTGTTCATGGGGTACAGCTCTGTTCGACGAGGCAGTCGTAAGGAGGTACAGTCTACCTCCCCCGAAAAAATAAGAAATGTCTATTTATAAAAATAAATTAAATATTTATTGTCGATAACAAATATATACAATGATCTTTAAATAATATTTTTAGGTCGGCTCTGGGTATGTGTATAAGTAAAAGGCACCGACAGCAAGGAATTCTAGTATAGGGCTTTGTCATTTCTTGTGTAGAGCATTGTTGATGACCTGAATTTCGGCTGGTGTAAATTGTAGAATAACACTGATAGCATTAATCATGTGCTGCTTGCCGTCAATGGTTTTGGTCGATAGGAAACTGATCAGGACATTTTTCAAGTACTCCAGATTGGCGCCTTCGCGAGTCTTACAGCGTTCCAGTCTATAAATACCAACTTGTTAGCACAATGTGAGCACACACAATATATTATGAGGTTCTTACCGATCTACCTGCTGTTCTAATTGCACTATTCGATCTTTTAGGGATTCTTCAGACGTGGCCTTGTCTTGCAAGGCTTTACGTAGAGCTGTTTCGGCGTTGTATTTGTTTTTCCTTAAACCCGCGATCTCAATGTCTTTACGTGCGATTTCGTTAGCATAATGCAACATGTGACAATTCTCGCCCACACTCTGAGGTTTGGTCCCGGGATGTGAAGATCTTCGTTCGTTTGGTGCTGCTGGCTCGGTTGAGTTTGAATTGACTTCCTCGGGAACGTGGCCGTTAGGTAGAGCACGAGGATGAGTGAAAACCTCATATGAAGTTTGTAATGTTTTTATTTCGTTTTCTTTTTCATCGAGCAATTGTAAGGAGCGAACCCGTTGATTTTGAAGCTGCTGTTCCATTTCGGTTAGCCTGATGCGGCAGTCGTTTTCTAGATCACTTAAAGCAGTTTTCCACTTCTCACGCTCTTCTTTGATTACCTGTCTTCGAATTTCCTCTTGTTGCTTTATCTCGGTTTCCTGAATTTCAATGTTTCCATTAAGGACCTTCACTTTGTCCTGCAAGGTTGCAATGTGTGTCTTTTGGACTTGCACTAGGTCCTGAAGCTTAGCTTGTTCAGCTTCAGCTAGTTCTAGCTGATTTTGTAATTTCTGAATGTCCTCTTCGCATTGCTTGTGATCCGCACCGATAGTGAATAATTTGGATACATTGACAGGATTTGATGACTTCGCGTTCTCCACAATGAGCAACTTTTTCAAGTGTACAATTTCATCAACCAAAGACGATAAGTCTTTGGGAGTAGTTTTTGCAGCCGGTTTCGCAGTAGATACACTGTCGGCTACATATCCATTGCTTTGCTCTAAACTCTGTATTTTACTTTTCAGTGATTGAATACTATCTTGGTCCTGCTGTCGAAGGCGGTCGTAAGTGCCAACGGAGACCGACAGTTCGGCCAAACGGCTTTCTAGATTGGCCACTCGATCTTCATGAATAGCGGCTAACTTTTTGTTTCGTTCTTCGGCTAGAACGGCCCTCTGTTGTTCGGATTTAATAGCGATTGCATGTTGTTCCTTAAGCTGCATCATTTCATTTTGAACTTGTTGGAAGAGCATGGTACTTTCATTGGCACTGTTTGTGTCCCTTTTATTTATCAAGTGCTTAATTTTGGATTTGGCTTCCTTAAGCTGGAATTGTAAATCTTTTATTCTACTATCTGCCGAATCATTTGAAGCAAATTGTGTCTTCAGATTGTTCAATTGCATTTCAATATTCTCCTTGAGGTGTCGTTCATCACCATAAAGTTTTTGTAATTCTCTTATCATCAGCATTTGATTGTTCATTTCTTTTTCATGCTGCTCTCGCTCCATTATAAATTTTGCCCTGTAACTCTCACTGTCTATGATCGCCTGGTTGGATATCTCTTTGAGTTTATCTTGTAACTCACGGATTCTCCTATCCTTTTGAGTCATTTGGGTACGCAGTTGTTTTTTGTCTGTCTGGAAAGATGCTTCCATTCGGGACTTTTCTGCTGATAATATTGCAAGAGAATTCATTAAAGTTAGAAGCTGTGCCTGTGGGACAGTTTCCTCCGCTTCGGGTTCTGGTGGAGGCTTAGGCTTTTCAACATCCTTTACAGTATTAGCTTCGGCATCTTTCTTCTCAACGAAAGCCGATAAACTTAGTTCCAGTGCTTCTTTTTCTTTTAATAAGCCTTTGTATGCGGTGACAACATCTAAAAATATTTAATTGTATTAAATCAATCTTTAATGAAAATTCTGTTATAACCTTTCAAGCGAATCTCATAGCGTGCGAGCTGCTCTTTTTGCGAGTTCACTATTGATTCCCATTCGCGTTTAGAACGTTCCATATTTGTACAATTTAAACTTATCCAACACCTTACCACATTTATCCAATTATTCAATATGGTTACTAGAGATCATGAACTCTGGAATAATATAATTCGTGGCACAATAACAAACAATAATTGTACAGCTGATTTAGGTAAGTTCGTTTTGAATTGATTATCAAGTTGTAAGAAAGTTTTTTATAGCGTCTTGCAGTTATATGATTAATTATAATATTGGTCTTGATTCAATTGATAGCTCCTATTTATATATCGAAAAAATTCTGCTATGGTGACTACAACATAATTTTATATTTTACACACGGTAGATAATACTTTAGATATTTGTTCAGAATAACTTCACGGGTAGTAATCTAGTATCCTATACGCACAGTATTTATAGACAGTTTTTTTTTATTGAAGCTATACAAGTAGTATAATATGTGTGTTGTGGATTGGCAATTGAATGTGCTGGAATGTACTGGAGAAATCTAGTACATTCGCAGTGTATACCAGTTGCGCAATCAACCTTCGCGGCGCTCACACCGCCAAACGGAATAGTAAACCACTCCCAGTCGTTGCCATCCGCAAAATACCATTCAGTGTGCATAATAGCGTTCATTAAGCAATAAAGAACAACTTGACATTACAATAGAGAACAACGTGTTATTATTTGATTGGTTCCAGTTCAATTGGTGACGTGCTTTTCTACATTGACCGCGCTGCTCTCTCTCCTGTGCGACAGCCATTGTTCGTTGTGACCGTCCATCGGCGGCCAACGAAACGCGTACCACTTCAACTAACAATGTGCTTTGGTCACATTTTATACAATTTTATACTTATTTCACAATCCTTTATCAGAAACTATTGCCAATTATCTATCTTATGGTGATTAGTTGCCTAAATTCTTGTCTGGTATGTTTAACACTCGGGAACACTAAGCGGTTCTATAGGTAAAAATACCACCCGCAATCGAGAGCGAGTATCAAAACGAAAACTGGAAATTAGGTTACATGTAATATATACGGAGTCCTATGAAGTCATGGCAATTTCGTACAGTCAATCATGCAACATATGTGTTCCTAACTCGTGAAATCTTTCATAAACTTATTTGTCATGAGTATTCTAAACAAACACATATCATTTCGTGTGATCAGTGATAGGTGGAATCGAGAATAGAGAATATTAAAAACAATAAGACCTCCGGATTAGATGGACATTCTGGTGCTATAGTAAAGAGTGTTTTATTCAAAAGAAGGATTTTAATATTTTTGTCACAATCATCATCATCATCATCATCGGCACTACAACCGGGTACCGGTCTTGGCCTTATTTAGCAAGTCCTGAGGCTTGTTAAATTTTTCATAATGATTTGTTTTTTCCGGGCAAGGTCATTAGTTTTGCGCCAGAGGCTCCCCGACGGGGAATCGAACCCCGGTCTCCCGCGTAGCAGGCGGGTATACTAACCACTATACTATCGAGGAGCCTGATTTTACTATACCCGGTTATAACTTAGTGCCTTTGTTCTTTCCACATCGTGGTCTAGCTACATACATACGATGTGATATTGCTTATCAGCTTCTTTTCTTTTTCTCCCACAATATGGGCTCTGCTCCAATCCAGAATTCAATTTCTTGTGGCTAAAACCACGTTCGTAATATTATCTTCGGAGATTCTTGGTATTGTTCCACGCAATGCGCTCCACAAGAAAATGTGACGGATCGCGCCAGTTTGCGGTCCAAATCCCGACGGCGCGAACATCCCTGCATCAGAACTCGTTCCGTTACAGAGCGGTGAAGCTGTAGAACTCCCTTCCCACGCGAGTGTTCCCGGAGCGTTACAACCTGGAACTGTTCAAAAAGAACTGCAACCATTATTTGATGGCATTTCGGGGCGCCCACTCGGCGCTATAGGTTCGCCTCTCCCGAGAGAAGTCTAAAAAAAAAAAAAAATCAATGAAAACAAATCCTGAAATGCATAAACTGAAAATGAAATCATAAGTCCAGATACACACATCTAAAAAAAAATTCTATGATGGCACTGAGAATACATGTCTTCGGCCACCAACGGAATAAATGATGCCTGTCAAATGATGTTTACATTTCATCTGCAGATGGTGTGCCCTGATTGAAATCAATAAGCAAAACCGTGAAGAGTTGATTAACAACCATCCATATAACCAGTCATATATTTAAGAGCAGTATAGTCAAAAATTATCCACCGACCTAAACGGTCCAACTTAAGACTAAATTGTGATCGATAGGCTTTATAGGGTATTTGCAACGACAGAGATAATACCCACAGAAAAGAAATAGGCAGAGTACATTCCGTCTAACGATCGGATTGAACGATTTCCGCTTGAGATCCCATTGATTTTGACTGCTCGTTTTTATTGGGTTGTACCACAAGAAATGTCAGATTTTCACTCTGTCGGAAATTAGAAGTTCTCGAGTGAACATCTGTCCAGAACGTTGAATTTTATTTTTCTATACAGTAAAGTGGTTCGTTTCCCCGTCTGGGAGCCTCTGGCGCAAGACTAATGACCTTGCCCAGAAAAAAGAAATCATAATGGAAAATTTAACAAGCCTCAGGAGTTGCTAAATAAGACCAAGACCGGCTCCCGGTTGTAGTACCGATGATGATGATGATGATAAAGTAAAGTGGTATGTGTGGTTGAAGTGTGAGAATTTTAGGGTTCGTTAAAAGTACAGTTATTTTTTTTCTAGGACTTGTTTACCATGCTGTCGGCAGTTCAAATTCGAACCCTCTTCGTTTATGACTTTAAAATATGACATAATGCGTCATTGGCAATGAAAAACATTAATGGCGCTTTTGAGGATGTAGCGGTAAACGAACGCACTATACGACGTTGGTTTGGAAAGAATTTGGAAAAAGCATGGGAGTATCATCATCATCATCATCGGCACTACAACCGGGAGCGTCTTGGCCTTATTTAGCAACTCCTGAGGACTGTTAAATTTTCCATAATGATTTGTTTTTTTTCGGGCAAGGTCATTAGTCTTGCGCCAGAATGGGAGTATCCCCAATGACAATAAGTCGGCACCTTTCTCTCATAGGAAAGGTAAAGAAACTCAATAAGTGGGTACCCCATGAACTGAACGAGCCCCAAAATCTGCGACGCATGGAAATCTGTGCATCGCTTAGATTAAGAAACCAAACTGAACCGTTTTTGCACCGGATAGTCACCTGTGATGAAAAGTGGATTCTGTATGATAACCGTAAACGACCTGGGCAGTGGTTGGATGCAAGTGAAAAACCAAAACACATCCCCAAGCCCGATCTTTACCCAAAAAAGATTATGGTGACAATATGGTGGACATCGAAACAACCAAACCATTTGTCATTTCTTCAACTAGGAAATAATCGGACATTTCATGTGGTACAACCCGACTTTTTAAAATAGATGTAGTGATTAAGAGTGGAAGGTACTGTAACAAGCTGTGTGAAAATACGAGTCTTTTATTTCACTTAATGAATTTATTATATTAAATGTTTTCACACTCGCGTCTTTGTAGCCACTGGCCATTCATCGTTGATGACAACCCAGTCAATTGTAACATCAGAGTGCTAACCTCCGATATTATCATTTAATATTTTAGGTTATCTCTCGGGGGATACTCCTGTAGTACTCCGCATCCCTACTGTCTTCCCATAATCCTATCATCAATCCTAACATATCCATTTCACTACATAATCCTTATTTCCCATATATCTTTTAATATCTTTTAACCTCAAACAAATTTCCCATTTATTCAATTTACATAGTTCATACAATTGCATATCAATTCAATTTCCATAGTTCATACATTTGCATATCAATTCAATTTCCACAGTTCATACATTTGCATATTAATCAATTCCATATTATCAATATTGTAGCGAGCTTGGGGTTCGCTGGATTAATTATTTTGAATAAATAAGAACCGTTAAATCGATTTTGGAATTAATGTGACACTTTATTAGTCCGTTAATAACAACCGTTACTTTTTACCGTACACAACGATTTCTTAACTTATCGCTTCCGTACTTATCGCGTCTTTTACTTCTTCACTGCTTACTTCTCACTCGAGACTTATCGCTTGCTTCACTTTCTTCTTCTTACTCCACTCCATGATCTGTGTGCGACGTATTTATACCGTTCCCTCATTCTGATTCGGTGTTTCGTTTCTGTCTGTTCCATAGTCTCGACTTTTCTATTCCAGTTTTCAAGTACTTTCTAAAATAATCTAGTACTTTGTTTCGGACTTTCTCGAAGACTCCAGTACTGATTGTCATATGCGTCACACTACCCTCCGCCTAGATTAGTTCGTCCCGAACTAAGTTCGCTGGTCTCCCGGGCCAACAAAAGCCGCCAGTCGGTGGCGATGCACCACTTTCATCTTGGCGTTCGGCGGTGGAAGTTCTTGACCTTCTTCCAAATTTTCTACTGCTCTCCTTTTCGCGTCAGCTCTAGCCTACCGCCATTCTTCCTTTTCCTGACGACGGAATTCCTCTTGCATTTTTGGGATCTCATGCGAATAGTACAAGAGAAAATGCTTAAGCTCTTTGGAGTTTGCACATCACGTAAGCGGCCTAGATCTTCATCTTTAATTACACGCATATCATCTGGTATTGGAGCATCTGTCGATTTCATAACCGTATCCAACTGGTAGTTCCGCATCTTTTCAAATAACTGGAGCGGTTTGTTCTTTGGAGCTGACAGTAAACACCAGTGTGCGTCGTAGTAATAGACTTTCCATAGATCGTCGCACGTTAATTCTGGTTTCACGTGTTCTTCTCTATAGAACGCAACGAACGGCACCTCTAGCTGTTGATTACGCCTACCAGTTAGGGCTTGCTTGATCATTCCCCCCGTATGTGGTGGCTTACAATAGCAATCTCGACCTCCAACATCCGTTGATCTCTCTTGTTCAGAAACAGTTGATTTACAAAACGCCTGTTTGTAAATCCATTCAGCTTCATCTTTTAGCTGTTGATTTAGCTCGTTGGGTCCCTCTTGAACAGGCGTAACCGGAACTTTGCGTAATTGCATTCGCTCAGGAATATCCGTTTTACGGATTTTATTGTCCAAATCCGTAAAGTGACCCCTTTCCAATTCACTAGGTTCGTATTCGGTTTCATATCCGTCCTCGTCACAATTAGTGAAATCCTCATAGTCGAAATCTACACCGAAACTGTCTTGCAATGACGCGTGAGTGACTAGAAGTCGTCTTTTCTTCTTCTCAGCGATTGGCCTTCCTTCAATAAAATCCTCAGCATCAGACTCCGATTCCTCATCATCATTGAAATGTTTTGCCGCCTCAGTTTCCCTGTGACTACGTTCAAAGCGGCGTTCAACATCGTCTTCGTCGTCGAATAGCTGTTCGGCTATAGCCTCACGTCCTGAACCTTCATCGACGTGCTGTTCCTCTCCACCACTTTCTTCGTCCTGTGTACGACGCAGACGCTTGGGACGCTTTGTGTGTTCGACTTTCTAACCAAGATACTCTTCAATAAGGTCACAGTCGTCGTCTTCCAGTCGGTCGTCCAACTCCTCATCATCATTGTAAATCCGTTTCGGGGAACGGCCTGGAGCATCAGTGTCTTCACCATCACTGCCGTCCTCTTCAATCGGGTTATCATCGATGAGATCCTTCAGTTCTTCACATAACACATCATCGTCATCTTCCTCCTCTTCCCCACTGCTGTCGGGCATAGCTTTGCTCTTCCTGAGTTTCTTCCTTTCATGTGGCTCCAATTTCACCTCATCCTCAGATTCCTCCGTTTCCGAGTCCCAGAATTTTTTCATACACTGCCTTTGGGCATCCAATTTTGCCTTAAACTCTGCAGCTCGTGCGTCCAATTTTGCATTAACGTCTGTAGCTCGCGCATGCAATTTTGCAGCTCGCGCATCTAATTTTATCATCATCATCCTGAGCATCTCCGAAATGTCCAACTGTGGCGAACTCTTCTCCGTTACATTGGCACCATCTTGACTCGCTGTTTCTTCTCCATCCGGACAGTCTGGTCCAATCGTAAAAACACATGTGTCGACATCAATACCCTCTTCCCCCATTGCTGCTTGCAGGCGCTGTCGAAGAATTTACTTCTGTCCTCTGCTATCCAGATTCCGGTCCTCAAGTTCCTTCTTCAAGTCAGGAACGCGAAGATCCTCCAAATGTCGATCTGACATCGTTACAACACACTTTCACAGACTTATTTCCTTCACTAATAATTAATCCCACTTCTGACACCAATTGTAGCGAGCTTAGGGTTCGCTGGATTAATTATTTTGAATAAATAAGAACCGTTAAATCGATTTTGGAATTAATGTGACACTTTATTAGTCCGTTAATAACAACCGTTACTTTTTACCGTACACTTAACGATTTCTTAACTTATCGCTTCCGTACTTATCGCGTCTTTTACTTCTTCACTGCTTACTTCTCACTCGAGACTTATCGCTTGCTTCACTTTCTTCTTCTTACTCCACTCCATGATCTGTGTGCGACGTATTTATACCGTTCCCTCATTCTGATTCGGTGTTTCGTTTCTGTGCGTTCCATAGTCTCGACTTTTCTATTCCAGTTTTCAAGTACTTTCTAAAATAATCTAGTACTTTGTTTCGGACTTTCTCGAAGACTCCAGTACTGATTGTCATATGCGTCACAATATATTTACATATTGAATAAATCCCAAATCCCTTTTTATTTGAATCTATTCTTCCATATTTCCATATATCGCTTACATTAGAAATACATTTCATCATTCCTAATTCCCAAATTTCATATCATAACATAACATGCACATACAAAATTTCAACCTATCCCTTACATAATAACATTGAACACAATTCCCGTTATCCAAAATACCTAAACAGCTGCAATAGTTTCAGTTAAAAAGAGTAATGAATCACCCCCATGAAGGTAACTAAGGGTAACAGATGGATTTCGTTCATAGAGAAGAGGTAAATGAAAAGGAGAATGTTTTTGGTAATGTCGAGAGTTAGTGATAGTTAGAATTCCGACACCGAGGCACTTATTTGAAAATAAAATAAACACAGACGTGTGCGGACGCCTTGTGTTAAATAAATATAAATAAAAGTTTTTGATTTAAAAGTTAAATTTTAGTAAAAATACATTCCACGCTCTTCCCTCGGTCGAGACGAGGAAGCACGGCGTTTTGGAATACAACACTCCTTCGAGGTTATTAATTTGTTATATTTACCTGTTTGTGTTGAGTTGATCCTTTGGCAGTCTGTAAGGGGGTTTGTTCTCCAGATGGCTGGCTTTCCTTTGTTGTGTTGAATAAAAGAGACTTCTTCTTTCTAGGTAACTTTAACTTTATTTGTATTTGACTATTAATTGGGAATAATCATCCCGGAACACTTTACTGGGGTCGCCGAAAGGCAAATTATACAAATATTAAGTAATGTTTAGCTTAGAGCGTCTGCGAAGGACCAGTAAGTTATTATATAAGATAATTAAGCTAGAATTTAAGCATTTTTTGTCTAGCCTTTAATTTAGACACTAAGAATATAAAAAGAAAATAAAAAAATGTTAAAAAAAATGAAATGACACTTTACTGGTAATTCTATTCTAACCTAATCAAAGCAAGAGGCCCGCTGTACAAACGCTAAGGCCGCAACCTCTTGTTTGATTGATTAGTTCACTCTACACTGCACTGCGCGTTTTGCCCATTCGCAACCACTCTTTTATTCCGAAATTATTGGTGAGGAAATGCAGATGATGCATTTTTCTCAGCCTGAACTTTGTTCCAGAACGTATGTCCCAGTTCAAGGCTAATCGCCTGGCACATGTCATTCGCATTTCTTAATTACCATTAACGTTCACTTCGATGCAACGGCATCGGTTTAAGCATTCATTCAATTTGTAGTGCCAATGACCGAACCAATTATAGTACATTGCTCTACGTACAAATTGTATCGTTCAAATCGTATCATCCGATCGATTTGCGTTTCGTTGCTGTGTCTGTTCTTTCGCAGAACTCAGCATTTTGACTGACGCTCAATTATATCGCCGTTAATAACCTTTGAAAAGCACCGGTCGTATCATATAACTTGTATGACACTTGTTTTTGGGCATGAAGCAAAAAATATTGTAGCGAGCTTAGGGTTCGCTGGATTAATTTTTTTGAATAAAAAAAACGCCGTTACATCGATTTTGAATTAATATAACACTTTATTCGTCCGTTAATAACAACCGTTACTTTTACCGTACACTTAACGATTTCTTGACATATCGCTTCCGTACTTATCGCGTCTTTTACTACTTACTTCTTACTTATCGCTTGCTTCACGCTTACTTATTACTTGTCTCCATGATCTGTGTGCGACGTATTTATACCGTTCCCTCATTCTGATTCGGCGTCTCGTTTCCGTCCGTTCCATAGTCTTGAACGTTCCACTGTTCCTAGTCTCCAGTTTTCCAGTACTTTATAGAATATTCTAGTACTTTGTTTCGAACTTTCTCGAATATTCTAGTACTGATTGTCATATGCGTCACAATATGCATTCGAAATATGAGACCGTGTAGGTTCGCGGACAGGTGCTCGCTTGGTTTTTGAAATGTGAAGCAGAATGCAGTTAGCGAGTGGCCTTGGGGAGTGGGCCAAGCGTTTGATTACATTGATATATGATAATTGTTTTAGCTTTGGAAGGCGGGTATGAATGGGTAATTATCGCAACGTATGCGATATGAATTAATTGCCCGTGGAAAAGGCGGCAGCGCTTTGCTTTGGATTTAATGAGCAATCATATGCGAATCCCAACTGCCCGTGGGTAAAAGGCGGGTATTGCATTCTATGCTGAATGATTATTGGATGTGAGCATGCTTGAATATTAATTGTTTAAGAGCGGGTGTAAAGCGAGGTGTAACACAATCGCCAGTGCAAGTGAACAAGTGTCAGTGCCTGATGAATAGACAAAGCTGTACATCATCATCATCGGCACTACAACCGGGAACCGGTCTTGGCCTTATTTAGCAAGTCCTGAGGCTTGTTAAATTTTCCATAATGATTTATTTTGTCTGGGCAAGGTCATTAGTCTTGCGCCAGGGGCTCCCCGACGGGGAATCGAACCCCGGTCTCCCGGGTGACAGGCGAAGCTGTACAGTGTTCTCTTTATAGCTCTTAAATAACTTTTACACACTTTTTTTAACGCTAATATGTATATGTTCATAATTTTATACTATAATATTGTGACGCATATGACAATCAGTACTGGAATCTTCGAGAAAGTCCGAAACAAAGTACTAGATTATTTTAGGAAGTACTGGAAAACTGGAATAGAACATTCAAGACTATGGAACGGACGGAAACGATACACCAAATCAGAATGAGGAAAAACGGTATAAATACGTCGCACGCAGAGCGGAAGTTAAGTTAGAGATAAGTAAGACAGTGAAGCAAGCGATACGTCTCGAGTGAGAAGTAAGAAGTAAAATACGCGATAATTACGGAAGCGATAATAAAGAAAACGTTAAGTGTACGGTAAAAGTAACGGTTGTTATTAACGGACTAATAAAGTGTTAGAGTAATTCAAAATCGATTTAACGACTCTTATTTATTTTAAAATAATTAATCCAGCGAACCCTAAGCTCGCTACAATTGGTGTCAGAAGTGGGATTAATTATTGTTTAAGTGAATAAGTGTGTGAAAGTGTGTTGTGGCGATGTCAGATCGACATTTGGAGGATCTTCGCGTTCCTGAGTTGAAGAAGGAACTTGAGGACCGGAATCTGGATAGCAGAGGACAGAAGCAAATTCTTCGACAACGTCTGCAAGCAGCTATGGAGGAAGAGGGTATTGATGTCGACACATATGTTTTTACGATTGGTCCAGACTGTCCGGATGGAGAAGAAACAGCGAGTCAAGATGGTTGCAATGTAACGGAGAAGAGTTCGCCACTGTTAGACATTTCGGAGATGTTCCGGATGATGATGACAAAATTCGACGCCCAAAATTCAAAATTCGACGCCGTAAATTCAAAATTGGACGCGCAAGCTGCAGATGTCAATGCAAAGTTGGATGCCCAAACACAATGGATGAAATGTAATTTTCAACACTTTAAGGACGAAATTCGAAACGAAGTAGAAAATCTAGATCTAAAAAACGAAACTGAATTCAAGAAAGTCACCGATGAAATAATACGAATCGAAAAGAGACTTGATTGTGTTGAGAGAAATAAGACATCGCCAGGCAATCAACATGACTACAAAGATACAAGGATGCAACCGCCAACCTTCGATGGAACGGGACCCTTCTCCGTATTTATACGTCAGTTTGACGCCGCGGCCAATTATAATAAGTGGTCGGATGAGCAAAAGTCAACATCACTAATCCTGTCACTCCGCGGGGCGGCTGCAGAATTGCTACAAACCATACCAGCAGAGAAGCAAACAGATTTCCAAGCGATAAGAGACGGCCTTGAAGCTAGGTATGGCGACAACCACATGCAGCAGGTCTACCGCATGCAACTGCGGAGCAGAACGCAGAAACCGGGAGAAAATCTTCAACAGTTGCAGGCAGACATTGAGCGATTGGCAAACTTGGCTTATACAAATATGACTAAAGAATTTCTGAACGAGGTAGCAATGGATGCATTTATAAATGCACTCCAAGATCGGGACTTGCAACAGGCCGTTCGTTTGGCAGGAAAGAAGACGACTAATGAAATACTGGCGTTCGCATTGGCACATGAATCTGCTAAACTGGCTACCAGGAGTACATATAGAGTTCGAGAAACGTCCGTCCAAGAATGTTCCTGCCAAAGAATCGGGCATGTACAACGGAGAACCCCGAGAACTGACATGAAGTGTTGGACATGCGGCGAAGTCGGCCACATCTCTGTTGACTGTAGGAAACGTCGACGAATGAATGAAACATCAAGTGAGAATTGTTATTCATGCGCTAATCATAAGAGGAGACTATCAACGGACCAACCTGAGGTCAATAGCTCGGGAAACTTGTAAGGGCAGACTTTACGGGGCGAAAGTCGCCTGGTGGAATTTGCAGCCCCAGCATCGTAACTGTATCACAACTCCAACGGGATAACCAAAGTTTGGTTATAACTACGATTGTTAATGGAAGGACAACAACAGTGACAATCGACACTGGAGCAACGAGATCCATAATTCGGCCGGATGTCGTGGGCCAAATTGCCCTTAATAAAAATAGAAGATACGCTTTGAGGACTGCCACAGGAGAATGTTCTACAGTCTACGGAGAAGTCGAGAGAATAATAGTGCTGGGCAATATTTCCATCTCCCACCAATTTTTGGTTGCCGATATTACGGACGAATGCATTCTTGGAATGGATTTCATGAAGGAGCACCAAGTTGTTCTAGATATCGGGCAAAGAACACTGCGAATTGGTAACTTAGAGGTTGCTATTACACTGCAGGACGAACAATTGCGAAGGCTGAAATGTTATGTGCGTGAGGAGGATGAGATCCCAGCTCGTTCAGACTCGGTAATTTGGACCAGTCTCGAGAGTGATCCCGGTGACAATCGGTTTTACATCACCGAAGCTGCACAAAATCAGCGCAAGGGGAACATCCTTGTTGGGAAAGCCCTTATCGATGCGAAGAAGCACATCGTACCCGTCAGAGTACTAAATGCGTCCAAAGAGCCGATCGTAATAAGAAAAGGAGAGGTAATCGCAGAATGTGCACCCGTGTCAATGATAAGCTCAATTCCGACAAGGGAAGAGGACCATTCAATTCAACAGCCCTCTGGTGCACCGGCTGTGGTTAATAGGTTGATATCCCGGAAAATCGGATTAACAGACAGAGAAAAGGCAAGCGTTAAATCACTCCTGAACGATTTTTCTGATATTTTTGTGACAGGACATGATAAATTCGGACGCACCGGTATAGTTAAACATCGCATTGACACGGGTGAGTCAAGACCTATAAGACAGCCACCTCGTCGACTACCGTTGGCCAAACAATCAGAAGTAGGCAACATGATTCGAGAGATGGAAGAGCGAGGAGTCATCGAGAAATCATCGAGCCCATGGGCTTCGCCGGTAGTGCTCGTCAAGAAGAAGGATGGGACAACTAGATTTTGTGTCGACTACCGCCGGTTAAACGACGTTACGAAGAAAGACAGTTACCCACTTCCTCGAATCGACGACACACTAGATACCCTTTCTGGAGCTCAGTGGTTCTCAACATTGGACCTAAAAAGCGGTTACTGGCAAGTGGAAGTGGAGGAGGAGGACAAGGAGAAGACAGCGTTTACTACCGGAAACGGACTATATCAATTCAACGTGATGCCCTTCGGATTGTGTAATGCCCCAGCAACGTTTGAACGATTAATGGAAAGTGTTCTACGGGGACTTACATGGAAGACGTGTCTTGTGTACTTGGATGATATCATCGTTGTTGGAAGGAATTTACCAGAACACATCAATAATCTGCGCTCCGTCTTCGAACGACTAAGACAGGCCAACTTAAAGCTCAATTCGAAGAAATGTGAACTCTTCCAAAGGAGAGTAAAATTTCTGGGACACATCGTTTCATCTGCAGGAGTTCAAACGGATCCTGACAAGATAGCAGCCGTCCGTGAGTGGCCTACTCCAGAAGACAAGCAGCAGTTGAGAAGCTTTATGGGATTAGCCACATATTACCGACGGTTTGTTAAAGGTTTCGCCAATGTGGCAAAACCCCTACATGAACTAACGGGTAAAGACAAGAAATTCAATTGGACAGAAAAGTGTGAGACAGCATTCAACACATTGAAGGCCGAGTTATGTAAGACACCAACATTGGCATTCCCAAGAGCGGATTGCCCATTTATATTGGATACTGATGGAAGTAACACAGGAATCGGAGCAGTGTTGTCACAGGAAGTCGATGGTAAAGCGAGAATTGTCGCATGTTATAGTCGAGTTCTCTCTAAGCCAGAGAGAAATTACTGCGCAACAAGAAAGGAACTGCTGGCTGTCGTAGAAGCCGTTAAGAATTTCCATAAATATCTCTACGGACGTCGATTCCACCTTCGGACGGATCATGCGGCCCTGAAATGGTTGCTAAATTTTAAGAATCCGGAAGGACAAATAGCTCGATGGATCGAACGACTTCAAACGTACGATTTCCAAATTTCCCACCGTCAAGGGAAGGTGCATAATAACGCTGATGCTCTATCAAGAAGACCATGTAAGCCAGATTGTAAACATTGTCATAGAGCGGAAGAGAAAGAAGAGGCGTACGACCTGCGAAATGTACAAGTAGAAGTACTAGATGGGTGGACGAGTGATGCTATACGCGCAGCTCAACTTCAGGATGAAGATATGTCGCTAATTCTGGAATACAAAGAAAAGAACGAGCGGCCAACTTGGAACAATATTTCCGACAAGAGTGGAACATTTAAGGCATATTGGGCACAATGGAATTCCTTGCTAGTGGAAGATGGTATTCTTAAGCGTAAATGGGAAGCCGCGGACGGAAAATCCCATCGAATGCAAATTCTAGTCCCACCATCAAAAGTGAAAGATGTTCTAACAGAAATGCACGACGGGGCCTCCGGTGGACATTTGGGAGTTAATAAGACACTTTCAAAATTACGATCTCGTTTCTACTGGCTTCACATGAGAGATGATGTCGAGTCTTGGTGTAGGAAGTGCACAACTTGCACTGCGACCAAGGGACCAACGGCAAAACCAAGGAGCGCTATGAAGCAGTACAACGTGGGTGCCCCTTTCGAGCGAATTGCGATTGATATCTCAGGACCATTCCCAAAAACAAACGACAACAACAAATACATGTTAGTTATCATGGATTACTTCAGCAAGTGGGTAGAAGCCCTTCCAATTCCAAACCAAGAAGCAACAACCGTCATTGAGCAGCTAATCAATAATTGGATCAGCAGATATGGAGTTCCCTGTGAGCTTCATTCTGATCAAGGCCGAAATTTCGAATCACAGATATTTCAAGGCATCTGTGCGGCACTGGGCGTAAGGAAAACCAGGACCACACCCTTACATCCGCAGTCAGACGGAATGGTCGAAAGGTTCAACCGAACAATAAAAGAGCATTTATCGAAGGTCGTTAGTGATCACCAACGAGATTGGGACAAATATGTACAAACCTTTCTCATGAGCTATAGATCGGCTAATCACGATACGACGGGCCATTCTCCAGCAAAAATTATATTTGGACGGGAGATACGATTACCAGCCGATCTGCGATTCGGAATACCTCCAGACGCCATAGACAAGACCGAAGACTACGTAGCCGAATGGAGAAATCGCCTCGATGAGATTCATCATTTGGTTCGAAAGCAAATCAAGGTATCCAGTGACAGGATGAAAACAAGGTACGACGTTCGAGCCAACGCATCCGGATTTAATGCAGGCGATAACGTATGGCTTTATAACCCTCATCGGCAAAAAGGAAGGTCTCCGAAGTTGCAGCAACATTGGGAAGGACCGTATAAGATTCTCACAAGAATTAACGACGTTGTCTATAGGATTCAGCGACGACCGAACGCCAAGATGAAAGTGGTACACCGTGACCGACTGACGACTTTTGTTAACCCAGGAGATCAGTGAACTTAGTTCGGGACGAACTAATCTAGGCGGAGGGTAGTGTGACGCATATGACAATCAGTACTGGAATCTTCGAGAAAGTCCGAAACAAAGTACTAGATTATTTTAGGAAGTACTGGAAAACTGGAATAGAACATTCAAGACTATGGAACGGACGGAAACGATACACCAAATCAGAATGAGGAAAAACGGTATAAATACGTCGCACGCAGAGCGGAAGTTAAGTTAGAGATAAGTAAGACAGTGAAGCAAGCGATACGTCTCGAGTGAGAAGTAAGAAGTAAAATACGCGATAATTACGGAAGCGATAATAAAGAAAACGTTAAGTGTACGGTAAAAGTAACGGTTGTTATTAACGGACTAATAAAGTGTTAGAGTAATTCAAAATCGATTTAACGACTCTTATTTATTTTAAAATAATTAATCCAGCGAACCCTAAGCTCGCTACAATATATTAACTGGTTGTAACTGCTTAAGCCACCCAGTCATCGTAGCATTCCTTGTTACCAACTTGTTTGGCCGGTCGGGTACGTGACCCAAGACATCATCATTTATATTTCCCTCCACATCAGGGGATTCTGACACATTGTCTTCTTCATCGTTATTGATGGCTTGAATCTTATAGGTGCCGGCATAGGTTTAGTCCTCTAATACATTTGTTGGTTCACTATTAAGTGATTTTCTAATGTGTCGCCTATTTCTTCTAAAAAGATTATCTTCGCTATCATTAACTATGTATGACCTTTTATTAACCTTTCTTACAACAGTACCATACAACCAGGCTTTTTCAATTTTTCTAAACATTATTCTATGGCTCTCTTTCAGCTTGGATAAAGGCTTTGCTGTTCTAATATTCAGCTTGAAGCTGTTTTTTCCTTTCTATGCGTTTCAAAACGTCACTTAATTCATGTGGTTTCAAATTGTTTGTCGTTGTTGGAATTTTTGTCTTAATTTCTCTACCCATGAAGAGTTGAGCAGGTGACAGCAACATATTAGCCGACGGCGTGGCTTTATACTCTAATATTCAATACTGAAAATCATTTTCTTTTCGTTCCTCTGAGCATTTTTTAAGTATTCGCTTAGCAAGTGTCACGCCCTTTTCTGTTGGCCCATTGCTCTGAAGATATCGCGGGCTTGAAAATATCAGCTTCAAATTAAACTCTTCCAGTTCCCTAAACTTGCGGCTATTAAAAGGACAGTTATCCGATCGGGGTGACACCCAGCTTGGCAAATAATCGAGAAGTTAAAATCTTTATTATGTAATCTAGGGACTTATCCCGAAGTCTCTCACCACACAACCTGTTGGAATATGCATCAATTATAACCAAATACGACACGTCACCATGTTCAAATATCTCCATAGAAATTTTTTCTCGTACAAACTTGGGTGACGCATGCTGGTTCAATGGTTCGTTTGCATTATTGTACCTATGTTTTTCGCAAATTCGACACAATTGAATGTTTGTTTCAATATCCTTTGACATACGTGGCTAATAAAATAGCTTGTTTTTTTACACCTAAGTGAGAAGCATGCAACATGTCTATAACTTGACCCCTAAGTTTTTCAGGTATAATTAACTTGTCACCAAAGAACAGCAGCCCCTCATTCACACCTAACTCGACTTTAATTTTATGAATTTTTTTACATTCTGAACTCAGTTTCTTGTACTCTGGACATTCGCTCTCAAAGTATTTTTATATCCGACCTAAGAACTCATCGCTCCGTGTAGCCACCTGATGACTAGATTCGTTTGTCTCGGACATCCAGACTTTATTAACTGTGCTACAACATAACTTAATTCCGTTCCCTCTTCTGCAGCCGCACTTAGATACGCCCTTGAAAAGAAATCTGCCAACAGCAATTGATTTCCGGGCACGTATTTTATTTTAAAACCTGAATACTTTAATAGGAACATCAGCATTCACTGTAGTTTAGCATTAACTTTATCTAGTTCTTTTTTGATTAAGTTCTCAAGTGGGCTTTGATCTGAATGAACCTCTATATCACGGCCATAGATATAGTAGTGGGATTTTTCACATGCAACAATAATAGCTCCTTCCTTCTCGATATGAGCCTACTTTTGCTCACTACCCGACAAGCTTCGTGCAGCGAATGCCACCGGTTGGCCTCCCTGTAACAGGACCCATCCTACTCCATCCTTAGAGGCATCAGCTGCTATCACGAGAGGCTCCTTCGGATCAAACACACGCAGAACTGGTGCCTGCCTAATAACATTTTTTTAAGATATCAAACTCTCTTTGATGTTCTTTACCCCATTCAATTTTTGCCTACTTTTGTTGTCTCTCAGTTTCATTGTTGTAACGGATGGATTGGGTATATACTTTGCAAGATATTTACACATGCCCAACAATCGCATAACACCCTTTTTATCCTCAGGAGGTGGTAACTCTGTGGGGGTTAAGTTATGGATGCCGACGTACAGCACGGCTTCACTCTCACTCACCGACGGAAATCCGGGGACGACGAATAGTTGCGGGTAATAGCACCGGTAACGGTAAGCTCGTTCGCACCTCGTGTTTCTTTGTTTTCCTTTTCTTACCCAGAACTCATAGCCAAGGGACAGTCACCACCGAGTCAGTTTAGATCGTTTGCGACTATTCCGAAGGTTCAATTAATCAGGTCATACCTTGAGGTCATTCACTGGTAGCTGCCCACTAGAAGACCGCACTTCGGGCACGTTACGAGCACTTGGAAATTTAATGCGAAACTGTCATCCGCAAGGGAGGAAACACCACAAATAAAACGCTCGTGCTTCGCTGATAATTGTTCTTTTATTCTCGAGCACGTACTATTGTTAATCTCCTTACTTCTATGTCATTAATTGTAAATACACACCTTCGATTCGATCGACTTATTTCTATTTCTTCAATCGCAAACACACACTTTCGATTTGATTGACTTATTTCTATGTCTTTAATTGTAAATGCACACTGCGCACGCCGGTGGTTCAAACCCGACTCCGTTTAGGTTAAAGAGCGATGAGCGCTCGATGGTGGTTGTGACTCGACTGAATAAGGGGGAGGCAAGAATCTATTCATGGTGTCGTGGCAGTGGAGTCATACCTAAATAGACTCGCTGCCACTTACTAGGAACATGAAGGGTTGCTATGCGTACATAGAGAATTTGTTCCAGGGAATTCCTGCCGTACAGGCTGAGTTAGATTCCTCTGTTGCTGTGTATACTGAGAAATCGGTTTCGGGGGCATGACCAAGTATGGGCATGGGTTGTCGGTTAGACAAAGGAACATGGGCCTTGACCGTTGCGATGGTTGTTTCGTGGGAATGCAACGCATCGTGCTGGTGACTTACCAGTAAGGAGAATTATTATTATTTCAATTGGTTTAGGTCGGATGGTAGCCGAAATGGTTTTCGGGGAAACTAAATGCTGCTTGGTTACAAGCGAGAAAAATAGTTTAACTAGGATGGGAACTGAAATGGTTTTTGGGGAAACTAAATGCTGCTTGGTTGCAAGCAAGGAAAATAGTTTAAGTAAAAAGTGATCCGGAATGGTTTTCGGGGAAAATTAAAGCTGCTTAGTTGCAAGCGAGAACAATGGTTTAAGTAAGAAGTGAGCCGGAATGGTTTTCGGCGAAAACTAGATGCGGCTTGGTTGCGAGCGAGAACAATGGTTTAAGTAAGAAGTGAGCCGGAATGGTTTTCGGGGGAAACTAAATGCGGTTTGGTGTAGATGAGGGAGATGATTTAAAATGTATTCTGTTGCAGGATTTGGGGTGTATTCTATTACAGATTGGGAAATATATGCTATTGCCCAACTGGGAAATGAATTCTTTGCAAGTTTGGGAATGTATGCTATTGCGGATTTTGGAATGGAAGCTGTTGCAGATTGCGAAGTGTATTATTTGCAAGTTTGCGAATGTGTGCTATTGCAGATTTGGGAGTGGGTGCTGTTGCAGATTGGGAAGTGTATTTTTTGCGAGTTTGGAATGGGGGAGTTGGATTATGGTGACGCGCTGTTAGCGGTCGGAATTGGGTAGGAATTGTGGGTTGGTTCTCCGTGTGATATAGAGAACCCGCACAATCCCATTATTGCTCTTAAATATTTGTCGTATGGGTTTACACTACCTTTCGATATTGATCGACCCATGAACTTTACTTCTGTTTGTTTATGCTGTCGCTTATTAATGTTGAACTCAACACAATCAGCCCTTGCTCGTTCTATAACCTTCATCAGTACTTGATCATGTTCGTCGTAGTCTTTGGCCGACACGAACAGATCATCGAAATATAGTTCCACACCAGAAATATCTCCAAAAATCGGAATCATTTTTCTTTTCTTTTATGCGCTCAGGAGCGCTACTTGTGCCACACTCACTTCCCACGCGAGTGTTCCCGGAGCGTTACAACCTGCAACTGTTCAAAAAGAACTGCAACAGTTATTTGATGGCATCTCGGGGCGCCCACTCGGCGCTATAGGTTCGCCTCTCCCGAGAGAAGTCTAATAAAAAAAAAAAAATGGCAGTCTATGCCACCTATAGCGCCCAAAAGGAGTAATAAACGTAGTCAAATCTGCACTCCCTTCATCCAACTCCAACTGCCAAAATCCGTTTTTTAAGTCCACCATTGTAAAAACCGATCTGTCTGTAAGTCGGCTAGTAATAGACTCGGCAGTTGGAATTGCAAAATGCGGGCGGCGAATACACGTGTTTAACGGCTGCGGGTCCAAGCACAAGCGCAGTGACCCAACCGCTTTCTCAACGATTTGCAGATTATTAACCCAGTCCGTCGGGTGTTCAACCAAACTAATTACATCATTGCTAACCATTATCTCTAGTTGAGCTTTCAGTCGATCATGAAGATTGAACGGTATTTTCTTTTTATAAGTAAGCACTGATTCAGAACCTTCATCATCATCATCATTATCGGCACTACAACCGCGATCTGGTCTTGGCCTTATTTAACAAACTTTCCACCGATCCCGATTTCGAGCCGATGTCATCCAGTTTGGCACTCCCAGGCTCAGGGCGTCCTGGTCTACGCCATCCCTCCATCGCAGACAAGGTCTGCCGCGCTGTCTCCTTCCATACATCCTGCCACAAAGGACGCCCACCAGAGTCTACCGAGCTTGATTTTTCTTACATTAGCTTCAAGGTAGGTCACTGTTGTAGCGTCTCCGGTAAGGGTGGCGAAATCAGCACCCGACTGACTCCTTTCCGGTATCGAACTTGGCGAGATGACCTCGATTAGTTGCTGGCCAGCACATACTCACCATCACAGAGTTCTTCATTACAACGCCTACCAGGCAGCGACGTGGAGCTCCTTAACCCGTTCTCTCCTTCAAGTACAGTCGACGCAATAGAAATTCCTCGCTGGGTGTGTCACCTTCCTTCTACATGAGATGCTCATGCATTTAAACAGAGACTATTCACAGCTTATCTAGTCCTTCCTTAAAGCGCTCTTCGTAGACGCGCCAAGCTCTACACGTGAGTGAAAGGGGATGCAGAATCCTCAAACGATCACTTGAAGGCCAGTTATTGACTGCTGGTACCGCTGATGTTTGGGAGCTCAATCGCCTGCTTCGATGTATTTACACTTCCATCGATATTTGAGATAGCAGTGCTACTGCCTAAGCTACTTCGTGGATGTCGCTCTTCTTTTTATCTTCTTCATGATGCGGCATTTCCTCCACCAACCATCAATTCTACTTGGGTCTGGCAAAACTCTTCTTTACTAGCCTCGTCCTCGCCTCTGAGTCTGTCTGCAGCAGCTCAAGTCCAGTTTACTTTAATGTTGCCTTCGTCTTAGGGAGTTTTAATTCCCGTTTAGCGACCTTCACTTTTGGTCTGATTTAGCCCTTTTCTTCGACGATTGAGCTGAGCGTTACGGTTCACTTATTTGAGTTTTCTCCCTTTGGATGATTCAGGCCCGTTTTGTTGATAAATCGGATCGGCTTTCTGTACGGGGGTTTTGTGCAAGGCGGAGTGGCGGCGCTGATGTGTTTCTTTTCCTTCGGTGTGAGTGTTATGGTGCGATCTCCATGAGGGTGTATAAGTAATACTCCTTCAGGGAGGCGCGATAGCGTCCTCTTAGACTTAATCGATTTCGTAGCAGACATTCTTGTAGTAAATCCGGCTGGAGAGACCAACCGTTATGCTGTGTGGCGTCGTACACTTCTAATACTTCAGATGGGGTGCCCGCCAAGCGTTTTTTAACGTGACCTGCATACTCTGCTAGCGCTAGCTGTCCCGAAAATACTTGTTCGAGGTGTGTTATACAATACACGACTAATTAATCGAATAACTTTTATTCATCAAGATATCATATGCAGAACTCATATCATCATCAAAAAAGAATGATGGAAAAGCCGACTTTGGTATTTCCTTCAATGTTGTTTCTGTCTTCTGGCTATCTTGTGGTCATCAGAATTACTCACATCCATGAGAATGTTAAATTCAGTCTTGGGATATATAAATGGCCATAGGTACATCTACATAGACAGTTTCTACTGGGTTAGTGGAGAGAAGGTCTTTAACTATAATCATAGAGGCATAGTAAGAAGTATATATATATACGAGTAGGACCGGTGAGTTCAGCTTACAGATCAGCCTACCTTATGCAGGCATGTGACAGTCTCCATTCGTTATGTCTTTTTTTTCTTTGTTTTTATGAACTGTAGTCTCTATTACGCATCACTACTTGGTGTTGTTTTCCTCGTCTGTGGATATCAAGTAACCGTATGGTAGCATACACCCCACAGCAGCACACATTCGCTTAAATCCGTTGCCAGAAGTGTTGGCATCATATTTTTGAATTATGACACGAAAAAAGTCTTATTTCAACGCTAAAATAACTAAGAATGATTTTAACACCTTACTCCGAATGAAATCCCGTCCAGTAGTCAGAATCAATTATTAGTTGCGTCAAACTCTTCAGCGAAGATGTACTTTCTTCTTTATCGGACCTATTTCAGTGGCAGACTTCGCGCCTTCATATTAATCGTGTTAGACGAAGTAATGCAAAATTAGCCCGACGTAAAATACCGACTCACATAAACTACCATCTTTTGTAATTTGTGATAAGGACGCAGCCGACTTCCTTACAGCGAGTTTTCCAACAATTCGTCGGTTCAGTATGCCAGTGAGAAATGTATTGCACTTAGCCAAGTCATCTTAAAGGAAAAGAAAACGCCGCTAGCTTCATGGATACCTGTAATTACTTTACATTGACTTTTAACTTAAAAATATAGGGTCTATTGGCATATATACATTAACAAAAAAAATAGATGTAATCCATAAAAAAATAAGTTCGTTTGCTTGAGTCAATTTTTTTCCAGCACCAGCTTTTTGAACGTATCTACAATTGTTTCTTCGTCATCTTCCGCTTTGAACATCTCCTGCCAAATCAATTAATAAGTGACATCATACATTATTGTTAAGTATTATTCTTACAGGATCATATATGACTTTGACGATTAATGAACAACTGGGGCATGTTGCTATCTCTTCCCCTTCAATTAATTCGTCCTAGAAATACAGTTTTTTAAACTTCACTTCATAATCTCTTTCCATCGTTATTCACTTTTGAAATTTGGAATCTATCTCCACAGGGACAAGGGTAATAATACATCTCCTCTTCTTCGTCGTATTCGAAATCTTCAATTTCGATTTCATCGTGAAGTACACTCATAATTTGATAGCAATCACATAATAATAAATTGCAAAACACTATGTACAATTACAATTGTTGACTAAAATATCACATGCCGTGACATCTACAATACAAATCTGACGTTAAAAAGTGTCGACTGTTTTTTGTGCCTCACAGTATCGTGTGACAGTTTGCATACAGGAAAGTTATATCCATGAAGAAAATTTCATCTACACAGCACGCTTCCAGTCCTTTGTTAATTTTATTGGGACTAGATTCATTGATACAGTAAATTCAAATGATTTATTAGAAATTTACAATAATAATAATAATAATTATGAAGGCATTGTATTCTCTGAATTACAAATATAGCTTACGCATTGCTTCACCAAGATGGGCAATTTAAATTTTCTCTTTATTCTAAAAGTAATAATATAACCGAGGGGGGTGGGTGCGAACATACAGAGCAAAGTCACTGATTGCTTTCAACCTGGCGAAGACTAGGACGTTCCTTGTCCCTGTTCAATCCAAGTTGACATGCAGTCTCCACGTGACACCCCTGGATGGCTACTTTGGCACCCGCCAAGTAGTGAGCCAATGCATGCAGCGACATCCAGAGAAAGGTTGGCGCAAGGCTAATAACCAGGCCCGTAAAAATGAATTATTATGGCAAATTTAACAAGCCTCGGATATGGACCGGATGCACGACGGCGACCACGGAAACGAAAATGGCTAAACGATTTAACAATTTTTTCATGGAACGTCCGCTCACTATACAGAGCTCGAGCTGCACAGCAGCTAGCCGATGCTCTGTCCGAATATAAGGCTGACAAAACAGCATTGCAAGAAATATGATGGACGGGGGTGTTATTCAAAGAAAAGAGTATGACATTTATTACGGCTGTCACGCAAAACACCATGTGCTCGGGGTAGGCTTTCTAGTCAGCTAAAAACTGAAGCCTGCCATCATCGGCTTTAATGCAATAAACGAAAGGCTATACACTCTTCGCGTGCGAGGCAAATTTAAGAACATAAGCCTCATAAACGTTCACGGACGTACAGAGGAGTCCCCTGACGACGAAAAAGACGAATACTACGACAACGTCGAACGGGCCCTCAATGCCAGCCCAAGATACGATGTGAAAATCGTTCTTGATGATTTGAATGCAAAAATAAGTCGGGAGCCGGTTTTCAGGCACTACACAGGTTCCCATAGTTTGCATGAGAACACTAATGAAAATGAACTACGAGTCATCAAACTGGCAGCATCGAAAAACTTGGTCGTTGCGAGTACCAGGTTTCCGCGTAAAGATATCCATAAAGTCACCTGGGTATCACCTGATGGAGCCACTCGCATCCAAATTGACCACGTGTTGATATATCGCTGCCACTCCTCGAGCCTGATGACGGTACGAACGTACCGAGGTGCCAACTTCGACCCGAATCACTATCTTGTTGGTACAGTTTTCCGAGCGCGGATTGCTTTACGGAGACGTGTTGCATCCGCGGATCAGGTTCGAATCAACACGACTGCCTTACACAATGAGAATACCAGTAACACCTTTGGTCATGCGTTAAGACTCGCCTTCGAATACCTCGACGGAGGGAGAGTAAGTCCTGGGTTCAGAATGCCGGGCGTAGAAGAGAAATGGACACGCCATAAGAATACTGCCATTAGTACTGACCACTCCATCTTAGGCAGTAGTCGTAGAGATCGGAACAACTGGTTTGATGATGAGTGCAGTCTCATAGGACGCGGGTGCGCGAGGAGAAATACAAAGAGCTCAGAAGATCTGAAAATAGGCTTCACAGACAAAAGAAAAGTGCCTGGGAAAAAAACAGAAATAGAGAAGAGTAGAGAGCGAGGTCCGCACCATGGGCGGAAGTTCTACTAAATAATCCACAGTATGACGCGATACACACCACGCTGCACTTACTGCAAGGATAAAGCGGGTAATCTGATCACCGATCCTGAACGCAATCTGGAGTGATGGGAAATGCACTTCAATGAATTGCTAAATGGTCAGCTCACAGAAGAATTGGAGGCTCCACCAATGTAAGATCAGGACCAAATGCTGCCGCCACCAAGCATTGAGGAAACATTAAAAGCCATTAGACAGCTCAAATCAAATAAAGCCCTCGGAGCTGATGGCATACCAGCTGGGCTAAATCAAACAACTAGGGACAGCGTTACATCACGCAATTCATTAGATCGTGATACACGTATGGGAGCAAGAGGAGATGCCGGAAGATTGGCGTCGCGGTATAACTTGCCCCATACATAAGAAGGGAGACATCACACTGTGCACCAATTATAGGGGCATAACATTGCTGAGTACCGCCTATAAAACACTCTCCACTATCCTACAAGATCGGATAGCCCCATACGCTAAAGCCATCATTGGTCAATATCAGTGTGGCTTCATCCCAGGCAAATCAGCGATTGATCAGATATTCACCCTTAGGCATGCGATGGAAAAATGTCTGGAATTTAAGATTCCATTATATCATATATTTATAGACTTTAATATCGTCTACGACAGCATAGCCAGAGTATAACTATATAATGCCATGAGAGAGTTCGGCATTCCAAACAAATTGATACGACTTTGTAGGTTGATCATGACAAACGTAACTAGTCAAGTAAAAATAGCGGGATTGCTGTCCAAACCAATAAACATCTTTAATGGACTCCGACAAGGGGACGGTCTGGCCTGCCTCCTCTTCAACCTGGCGTTGGAGAAAGCAATCCGTGACTCTGGCGTTACAACAAGAGGGACTATTGTCACCAGGTCCGGCCAGATTCTTGCCTACGCAGATGACATCGACATCATTGGTAGAACGGAATCGGCTGTATAAGATTCTTTCACCCGGATCGTGCAGGCGGCACAAAAACTGGGACTCCACATTAATGAGGGGAAAACTAAGTACATGGTGGCAACTTCTGCGAAGAGAAGACCTAACGTTGGTCAAACTATCAAGGTAGTGGAGCACGAATTTGAACTAGTGCAATCCTTTAACTACCTTGGGTCAATAGTAGCAGCCGATAAAAATATGGAAGAAGAAATACGCGAACGGCTGATCAAATCGAACATAGCTTACTCTGGTCTAACAAGGCTTTTTAAATCCCGAAGTTTATCCAGAACATCCAAGCTATCACTGTACAAGACCATGGTCTTACCAGTACTCATGTATGGATGCGAGACTTGGGTGCTCAATAAAAGGCACTCTGAACTCTTAGCTGCGTTTGAGAGGAAGGTCTTAAGAAGAATTGTTGGCCCCGTATGTGAGGGAGGACGATTCCGGAGACGCTACAACCATGAGTTGTACGCAATCTACCTTGAAGCTAATATTGTAAGAAAAATCAAGCTCGGTAGACTGGACACGGTGGGCGGGACACCTAGCTGGAATGAGCGAAGAGGAGCCTGCCCGGAAAGTCCTTTGTGGCAGGATGTATGGAAGGAAACAGCGCGGCAGACCTTGTCTGCGATGGAGGGTTGGCGTAGACCAGAACGCCTAGAGCCTGGGAGTGCCTAACTGGATGACATCGGCTCGAAATCGGGACCGGTGGAGAGAATTGTTAAATAAGGCCAAGACCGGATCCCGGTTGTAGTGCCGAGATCATCATCATCATCATCATCATCATCATCATAATCGGCACTACAACCGGGATCCGGCCTTGGCCTTATTTAGCAAGTCTCGAGGCTTGTTAAATTTTGCATAATAATTTGTTTTTCCGGGCAAGGTTATTAGCCTTGCGCCAAATGATGAATAATATAACCGAATATATTATTGTTAATGAATTGCATATGCCACTTACATTGCCCTTTTTTATATTTGACAGAATTTTTTACAAATTTACACGGTTTTCCAACTTAGGAGTAAATGGGATTCTATTTCACAATTATAGTTCACGTCTGAACTACATTATCGACATACACGATATTGTTGACAGCTGAAATGTAAACGTTTTTAAAGGCACATCAAGTGATTTACTTTTAGATATAAATTAGTGTAGAATAATTATAAATATAATTTATTTTAATTTGGGAGAGTTCTGTCACAATATTTAACGTGATTCGAAATGGCGGGTAAATTCTCAAACATGAATCTATACGAATACATTGGTGTTGAGATAGAAGCTACTGTTGAAGAAATCCGAAGAGCATACAGGCGAAAAGCATTAGAATGCCATCCAGATAAAAACCCTGATGATCCTAAAGCCGCTGAAACATTTCATCTTCTTTCGAGTGCTTTAGAAGTTCTTACAGATCCCACAGCGCGCCAGGCATACAACACAGTGTTTAAAGCTAAAAAAGCAGCTGAACTAAGGAGTAAAGCACTCGATAGTAAAAGAAAGAAGTTGAAAACCGATCTAGAACAGCGCGAGCAGGATGCTCTCCTGGCCACTCAAAAAACATTTAAATATAGCACAGCCAAAAAAACCAATGAGGAATTTTTACAAGATGAAATTGACCGATTACGGAAAGAAGGCTCGAAATTGCTGGAAGAAGAACTTGCAATGATGCGTGAGGCTCTAAAAAAGCGAATAAATGCCAGAGAAAATGAGCCCAGCAATAACCGAATTAAAATTAAATGGAAAGCAGAAAAGGATGATGTAAATAATGGTGGCTATACACGAGAGGTATTACTTAAGTATCTTAACAAGTATGGAGATATAGTAGGTCTTGTAATGTCCAAAAAGAATGGATCTGCCCTTGCGGAATTTGCAACCCGGGAAGCTGCTGAAATGGCATTAGCATACGAGAAAGGTAATTTAGATAATTGTTTATCATTGGAATGGATAAGTCCGCAGGGATCAAAGAAGTCTGAAGAGACATCAACAACTTCATCGATTAACGATTTCGAAAGTTTGGTGCTGAGAAAATTGCGACAAGCTGAAGAACGCAGACGATTAATAGAACAAATACAAAAGGAGGATCTGGAGTCTCAAAACAATGAATAGGAAGCAGTCGAATAACAAATTTAAACCTGGTTCTTTTGATTAATAAATTGTCCATTTTATGGTTTTCATACTGTGAAGTGGTAAAAGAAAGCAATGGCAAATTGTGTCCTACCACTGAGGTGGTTAGAGAATCAAATGAGATTCGACATTTGTTTATGAGTATTTAAGAGCAAACTTGAGGGTGTCGATATTACACATTTTCTGGTATCCTTGCAAAAGTGTCTACAACGAAGTAGGTTTGTAGAAATATGTTCCTTTAGCGACGTTTAAAAGATATTGCAACAAATAACTTGGTCTAGACAAATTCGTTGAAGAGTTTCGGAACCATATTCGATTTTTATAAACAAATATAATTTATATAATAAAAACAAATAGTTGTAACAATAAAACGAGTCACTTCTTATGTGGTGGTCACTGAAGTGAGAAGAATACAAATCACCGTCATATATACAACTTCTACTTACCGGTCTGTAGAAACCCGAAAGTTTATGACCTCACTAACTCAGCTATGCTATCGTTTCCTGTCCTGTGCATTTTCCCCCCACGTTTTGCCACCTGATCCAATTTCTTTAAGGTCACCGTCATATATGCATGTATTAATTTTGAGAGATTAAAAATACGTTGCTCACTTTTCAAGGAATTGGGTTTAATAATCGACTGTTTACCAAGGAAGCACGTACACCTATGTTCAATGAACCTTTTGAATTTGTAGTTGCAGTCGTTTGTCGCGCATGTATATTGTAAAACATGGCAGTGCTAGCGCTCCGTATGCCTCCATTCTGTTCGCTTAAGGCTTAATAGCTTCTCTACTCCCCGAATCGAACAACATATTTGTCTTGGATTTGATACTCTTTACCCTGTATAGAATAAAGGTCCGCACACCAACGTGTATTACAAAAACGCGAAATCAAAGTATGGCATTATTCTATATATATATATATCGTACTAGCATTAATTATGTTAATAAAATAGTATTCGGCGTTCTTCTGTTTTCTTGGTTTTAACGAGTTATAACTTTGAAGAGCATAGCTTCATTTAGTAACTCTTATGCTTTGTTTGGCAGATCAGGCGATTAGTGGTGCGTGGTATTGAAAGTTATTGTAAAGCTAATGTTAAATAGTTATCTGATTCCATGTTGTATTTCCTCGGGTGTGACATTATCCCAGTTGGCATCTAAACCATTGAGGAATAACCGACGGAGTTGGCGTTTGAGCTGAGGCATGGTGGTGCGTGGTGTATGAGGAAGGACACTGTTGCACATATTTTCGTTCAAAATAGTTAATATTGGGTTTTTCATCACACAGTTCTATGGAGTTTTGTTGGTGTCGAACAACCGCTTACTCACATTGTAATTGTTGGTAATTTGTAGAATTCAATACATTCGCCGAGGGCATTCAGCGATACATGTGATACGCACTATTCGAATCGAGCATCTGTTCGTATTTTTATCATTTTTAACGGACTAAATCGTCTTGTTTGGCACAAGGCTTGTGGCGGTTCCGCCAAACCCCACGGTCCACTTACCTGAAGAACCCCCATAACTTCGACCCAATCTTATAAGTTCGCTAATGCAATCGCATTAGCACCTTAAATGCTTTACGCATCTAGGTTATCTAAGGTATAACCTAAAAGTCCCTGTAAAAAAATTCTTACCATTTCATGCATCTCTTCGCATACAAATTCCCTACAAGAATTCTTTCCATTATGCATGAGCATAAAACCAAAACCTGTTCGGTACCTTCGGTTGCCAGGAAAATTCCAACCTTCTCACACCTGCACCGCAATCTCCCCGCAACAAAAACATTTCCTTCCCAAGGATAATTAATGCTTTCAATGCATTGCCTGGAAATGCCTGCAAAGAATTTTTCCTACAAAGGCATTCATACTATGTATCAATGCATCTCTGCATTAGCGACCAAGAACCGAATTCCCAATTAGTGTATATATTCTCACTAGAGTTCGTCCCTGGCGTCGCCTTAGATGCCATGCACAATTGACGCAGATGGTATACACAACCGTCATTGTGTAACCATCTAAATTACTTTCCAAAGACTTGCAACTATTCATTCAGCTGCAAGCACTTCTCTCGGAAATACTTCCTTGTTTGAATCTTCAAACAATCACCGACGTCGCGCTTAGCCGCCGGATGGGATTCAATAGCATAAACATATGCAGACAAAAGAATCCGATTCTCCCAGTCGGCAGGGATACGATATACGATTTCCATTATCTCAATCCCTTTTAGCATCTAATGAGTGGCTGCTATTTAATCAGCTGACCCCCATTACCGGACGACGCCTTTGGTCGTTTCTTCCTTTGTTCTGCATCCCTTGTCTGAGTTTCATTTCGCTTTGACTTGCGAGCGTTAGCAAACAATCTGATCTCAACGATCGACTTCATGCACACCACTACAGGACCCCACCAGTGAGATCCTCTTTCCTCGTTTTCACCAGAAGAGGAACACTTTCTCTCTCGGGGAAACTCACCCCATTAGCGAGTCGGCCCTGCACGAGCCGAATATCGCTGAGTCTTTGCCATCACCTGACCGAGCCGGTCGACCTGCCCCCCGTTCTCCGTCGCGCGGCGGAGAAGCGTAAATATACCGAAGTCGAGTGTAAGCAAAGCACACGGGTTGCGGATAAAGTAACAAACCACTGGCTGTTCAGAGTTGTTCGGAGATGAAAAGTTAAAATATAAAAACAGTGCGCATTAATTAAAAACGTGTGAATTCACAAATAAATCTAAATTCGAATTTTTCTCGTGGCATCATGTGTACTTGAATGCCATCACAATATGATAGTCAACGTACGGATTAATAAAGAGAATTTTAAATATGTCATAAAGATTTTTAGTGTTTCATTTAACTTGTTTCCTGCGGACGCTGTGTTGAGAAGTCTGGTTGCGTTTCTTTTCTTACGGGTGAACAGTGCGTATTCTATCGTTAGTTTTGGCTTGCTCTTGGAGAACGATCAGCAGCGGAACGGTGTTAAGTGGTTGTGGGGACGAGGTAGAACTCTCGCACTTGCAGGCGTCACGACATCGCCCCCACAGGCCAATGACCTTTCCCGGAAAAACAAATTATTATGGACAATTTAACAAGTCTGGGATATGGACCGGATACCGGTGGAGAGACTTGCTAAATAAGGCCAAGACCGGATCCCGGTTGCAGTACCGGTGATGATAATGATGAAATCGTCTTGTTAATTACAAGATAAGAAAACAGAAACTTTGTAGAGTAAAATAACGCACGCCTTTAGCATTGTGAGTATGGCGTTACAATATACCCATAGCTAGGCCAGCTGGTCTTAGGAGGTGACTAAAGGCCAAGTGGTAGGTGGCGTCTCAAATCCCTGTCGCACAGAGAAATACCACCTCATCAAATTATAGGCTCCGTGAGATGGTCGGGAGAGATCCCTAGCCATCTTTCGGAGCTTAGCTGATGGACCTGTTCGAGAAAAGGTTCGTCTAGGTAGTAATTCGTACCCCAGGTGAGATACCACCGAGTAACCCTGTATATTCCGCGATATCGTTGGGATAAATCTTCGACTATGTTTCGGAAATATGGCTGATGGCCCGGACTAACACGGAGAAAGTCATGACGGTACCTTCTGAGATAAAAAATTCCGGAGGTAAACTAGTTGCCCATTCGGATCTATGGGGGGACTATGTGAGGGGGAACATCCTGCAAATATTTTGATAAATAACCGAACTTTAAAAAATTCGCCATCGCGTAATCGGGCTCGTTCTTGGGGCTCTGTCGACGTTCGACTGACTAAAGTCAGGGACATCGGTTTAACCAATACGAATGTAAACGCCGTCCACCAATATTTTCAACCAACGAAACCCGATATCCGCTCTAATTGAGACCCATGTCGATTCATCAACTGATTCGACATACCTTCGTTGCTCAGGATACGACTTACATTCGAGATTCCGTTTTAAGGGTGGAGTCTGCGTCTTCACATAGTCAGATTTGGCCTGCCAGATGATGGAGACTTTGGAACCCAATATCATGGACCATGTGGTTGAGGGTCGTGCTGAGGAGAGTACCAAATTGACCACCATCTGGTGCAGACATATCGACAAACGACAGTTAACGAATCTTTCAACGGAAAGACCTTAAAAGTGAAGTCAGATAGACCTGTGGGGGTACGAATTAGGTGTGCCAGCACGGGACCTGGTGCACTTCTATCCCCAACGCGTTTCCGATTGTTCCGCCGAACACTGACCACCAAATAAGAAAAGCTCCACCTCTAACCGTTCATCAGAAAAAAGGAAAATGAATCACACAGGTGGGATGTTGTTTGTGATTTGTTGTTTTATTGATTTACTGTACTCTATGTTTATTGTAATTTGTGTTTATATTTATCTTTAAAACTCAGTACAAAGATTCACTGAATACATAATTGTGCACGATACTGTTTCTTGATTTATTAATAACTTTTATTTAATGTGTTATATTTGTTAAACTCTATTTGTTAACACTGGGTTGTACGTTTGGCGGCATTTCTAAACTTAATAATGATGGCAAATTCACAGATCTGCAGAACACACGAATTGTATCGGAAATGTCTCGAATTTACCTTTGCCTCCCGTTTGCAAAACGATTTAGTTTATAAAAAGAACCCGAATGTAATTCGACACTACACTCAGTTACAATACACTCGGGGGTGGGCGCACCCCCGTGCGAACGCTGGTATATCACAAATGCGACCGACTCCTTTCGTGGTTGGATTACGACTCAGCGACGTGCATTCCCTGGTGGTTGAAATTCGTCTCGGTGGTGAATACTCTCCCAGCTAAGGGTGAGTTTTACCTATCACAAAAGAAACGTGAAGTCTCACTTTGTGGAATAGGGAACCTGTTCTCTTCGTGTAGATCCTAGTGGTGCGTGTGAGTTGATCGTGTAGATCGCATTGTTTACCCGGGTACTGCGGCCAAGGATAAACGAAATTGAACAAGGGAAAAAGAAAAAAGGGAAAATGGACCAAGGGCATCGTGAGCTATGAGAGCGCAGCTGAGTAAACAGGCAGTATCTCATTAGGGAAGCATTGGGTGCTAAAAAGGAATCATAGATACTTATACAATGGGAATTGAGTATAGTATCTCCGCCGGTGGGAAGAATCGAATTCTTTTGTTTGCATGTTGTGTATGCTGAAGAATTCGGTTTTCGGCGGCTAAGCGCGAGAAGCGACGATGGCTTGTCGGTTGGATGAAAAGGTTGGCTAGACATGTGCATGCCTGTAACATAGTTGCGCACATGTAGGGCAGGAATTTTCCGGCGAGAAGAATCGATAGGATTACTTTGGTTACATTAAATGTGAACCGAAATGTTTTCGGGGAACCTCGATGACGCTGGTAATGATGATGGCCTTGGTGGTGGAAATGTGGTATGCACATGTGCAGCAGAATTGCTTTGCAAACAAGAGCGCCGATAAGGCTTTTCTGCGTTAAGGATGCATCTGCCTGTAAAGAATTATTTTCAGGGAATTTAGAAAATGCATTGGATGCATGAATGGTAAGAATTCTTTGTAGGGAATTTTAGGCAATGCGCTAAATGTCCTCGAAGGAGGAAATGTTTGCAGGTATTGGGTTGCAAATATGGGTGGTTCTTCAGGGAAGGTATAAAAGAACCCCCACAGACCAATTACCTGAACAAGACAATACATTTTAATTTTCGCGCCGTGATTTGTTTTGTGAAAAGTGACAATAGCAGTGTGCATACAAAGGCCACATAAAAAAAAAACAATTAGTGCCGATACGCGACGTACGAAGTGTTCCTGTTTGTGTGTGTGCACAATATAATAAACAAACTCCTGAACGTGATTATCTATCTGTCATTCGTGTAAAAAAAAAAACAAAAAGTGCGCCCATAATATGGACGTAAATCAAATGGATGCCAAAATGGTGCTCCGGAGAAGGCAAAATACAGACGTAAATGTAAAGGCTAAACGCCTTAGAACAAATGAAAACAAGGATACAGACACGTTGATTGTCAACAGCGACGACGAAGACAACACCCATGGTACCCAAGGGCTGGAAACCAATTCCAAGAACTAGCTGTCGGCGAAGCAAATGCAGACGCCAGCAATTAGATCGAGCTCCTCAACAGACTCATCCATGAGATTAGTCTTAAAAAACAACAACTGGATAAACAAATGGGGGAAGTTGTTAAACTAAAAAACAATCTGACCCAGAATGGGGGGAAAACGAAAGTGGTACAACAACAGCGAGAACAAAGACAACAGCAACCCACGAAGACAAAGAAAACACGACAAGATAAGGAAGCAACAGCAGGAATCACATCAACAACAACAGCAGGAACCATATCAGCAGGTGCCAGTCAAAAAAAGGAGACAGTACCTCCAATCTACATCAGTTACATGGAGATAAAGGATCTCATAAAATTGGGTGAGTTGACATGCAAAACTTTTAAAACAAAACGGATAAATAATTTTAAGATTAGTTTAACATGTGATGATTTAGAAGGCTATAACAAAATTAAACCGCCGTTGGGGAAATCGAAAAGCAAGTACTACACATACACCCCTAAATCGGAGAAAACTGTCTCCATGCTCTTCAAAGGAGTTGGTCCCTCTTTTACTCCCGAAGAGGTGCTCGAAGAACTAAAAAGCTTCGAAAACGATTCCTTGAAATTTACAGGTGCGAAACCATTTTCTACAGCTAATTCTAGAAATCGCAACCGTAAGTTGCCTTTCTTCATTGTGTCGCTAAGCGCCAATAGTAAAATTGATGGACTTAGATATATTAAATACATTAATCACCAAACAATAAGTTGGGATAGAATAAAAAAGTCCGACCGCGCATTGCAGTGTATGCGCTGTCAACGCTTCGGCCATGTGACATCGAATTGCAATATGCATTTCAGATGCGTCAAGTGCCTAAATAAGCATATCATTGGAGAATGGCCGTTGGGCAAAGAACAGCTCCCGGATAGAAATAAACTATCCTGTGTCCTCTGTAACAACTCAGGTCATCCTGCTAACTTTAGAGGTTGCCCTAAGTACCAACAACTAAAATCAAAGTTGGAAGTCAGAAAGAAGCAACTTGAAAAAGAGAAAGGGATGAAAACTCGCTTTTACAACAACTTCGTGGCACCAAGTGTGCCATACACCCAAATGGCAGGTGGAGTAAAAAATGGACCAATCTTAGAATAATCACACAATATCATTAAAACGCTTGCTCCAGAGGCATATACTGATATAACAGCAATATTACTTTCCATACAAGGACAGTTTGCTGCGTTTGATAAAGAATCTGAAATGATCGAAAAAAAAACTGACGGAACAAGTGGCTCGAACTGACATTGTGGCGGTCCCGCCAAACCCCACGGTACGCTTTCCTTAAAAACCCCCATAACATCCATCTTCCCATATAATTTCACCAATGCAATTTCACCCTATAAAGAAAACTTACCTTTTCATGCATCCCTTTGCATTCAATTTTCTGTAAGAATTCTTCTTGACCTTTTTAGAAATTCCATAACTTCCATTGTTTCCCGCCAATGCATTTGCATTTGCCCCAGAAAACATTTCCTTTTCCAAGGACATGTAATGCTTTCAAGCATTATCTAAAATTCCTAAAATTGATCCTTAATGTGCATATGCACCATAAATACCAAACATTCGATACCCTTTGTCTGAGTTAAAATACTATGTCGTCAGCTTGTTTTTACAGCTGCAACACTAGCGACAAACTATGATGCATTTCTTTCGTCGCCACCACTAATTACTTGGAATACCTAAATGCAAGCAAGGGATGCGTATCGGCAATTAACCCAAGATACGATATACAATTTCCATGGTATAAAGTATCGTATCCCATTAACACCTTTTTTCCAAAGTCCGTCATAGCGACGTTGCATAAACATGACCCTCATTACGGAGCAAACCATTTGGTCGCCTTTTCCTTTGTTCTCGCTGAGTGCCTTTCTCGTTGTTCCACTGCTTTCGAACACGTGGAACAACATTGAATCTGTTCGATCGCGCACACACACCACTGTACCAAAAAGATCGCATTTTCTTAGTGGCCACACCCTTAAGAGAACATTTTCTCTTTCCCCTCCATATCGCACCCTTAATTGAGGATAGAATAGAAGTCAGAGTTCTATCGTCGAGGAGTCCTTTACCATCCGCAGGCCAGTACGGTCATGCCACTCCCGCACGTAGTCGTGTGGGCGATAGTTTTAAACCATTTTTTGTGAAGTTATAAACGTAACGTAAAATAAATAAGGCTAAAACAAAGAGATCCTGAGTTTATATTTTTACTTGTGTGATGGCGTGATCAGTGACAATTGATCGACGCTGGTGTTTCCTTTTCTGCTGCGGTGAATCATCAAGAGTTTGGGCGGAACCGTGTGAACAGTGGAGTGAATGCTGGAGGAAGAAGGGAACCAAGTGTCCGTGTCAGGCACCATACTTCTTCCCCACATTGGTGGCTTCCCAACGAATAAACACGCAACTTTCCATCGAGTACCAAAATTAATTAAAGACAATAGAAGACCGATCTAGTGACAAGAGTGACACTCAGTGAGCAATTGCCGGAAAACATCAATGGGCAAAAACATCGCCCCAACGCCAGCCCAACAACAGCACCTGGCATACCAACATCATCGGACCAGGAACTGTCTGATTGACGAAGACACAACATCACCAGACGACACAACAGGTATCCTCCTTTTGCTTTTGTTCTGTTTTGAAATTTTAATAAACGGTTAAATAACAAATCTAACTGGTGCATATATAAAAGTGTTAAATAAAACAATAACGAAAATAGTAAGTAGATGATCCTTGTTACGTTATTAAATTTACATAACAAAAAGAAGAAAGTTTATTTCGGGATATGAATAAATAAATACGACACGAACACAACGAGCAAAGATGAATTGTAGTAAATTCTACTAAAACGTATTAATAGTTACCAAAAAAAAAACAAAAAATAGATAAACACAACTGCATCTTACAAAATTCTAAGAATTACCTTAGACCCGGTGGAATATTTCGAGGAGACTAAAAGTAGTCCAAGTAAACAATGAAGGAAAACTAGAAAAAATGTTATTAATAGCTGGTAGCAGCTCATAAACAAATTAAAATAATCCTTTTTTATAATTCCAAACTTTTAAAACTATTAAAGCAAAAAATACTAATAAACCCCATTAAAAGTTGAATCTGATCTAGGATGGTGTAAAAATTATCTAATCTAAATAGTTAAATAATTAAAGCAAGACTTAAAGGAGTTGTGGTGAAAGTCTGTAGATATTCCAATTAAATATATATTTTTGTTCCTCCCATTTTTAAATTATATATTATTTTCTTGCTTTTTGTTTTGTACTGTAGTTCAAATAATCATAATTGTAATATAAAAAGACAGCTTTATGAATTTGTTTTCATATATACATTTTATCTACACTGAATGATCCGTTATTTTGTATACAAATAAAAAAATACATACACTTGCAGGAACATTATTATATTGTCCCTATATTAAGTTTAACATAAATAAATAAACATTGTTAAAAAATAATAAATATTGTAAGCCCCTTCAGGGTATTAAACAGCACACAACCCCTACGACTTCGCTTACTACTTCTCTCGACTTCTCAACTACACTCGACTCCTTCTCTTCAATGTTTTTCGATTTTTTTTGACTCCACTCAACCCCTTTTCAACTCCGTTCTTGGTAGACTCTCTTCGACAACACTCACCTACGCGACCCCACACGACTTCACTCGACATTTTTCAACCCCTTCATCTCACACTCCACATGACGCCCGCTTTAAACCTTTTCCGCCGCGTCTTCAAAGATTGGCGCACATGCCCGCCAAACGCAGTTTATGCGACACTGCCCGACTCTACGCGACACCTTGCTTTCGTGACTTCGGCCCCTCATCACACGATTCCCTGCGACGGCCTTCGACTTCAAATCACCCACGCTCGACTCCTTTTCAACGTCTTCTGACTCCGTTCACACACACGCGACTTCACTCGATCACCTTAGAATCCATACAACCTTTCCGACTCCATCTAACCCCTATTCGACACATTTCGACCCCTTTCTGGCCTTCCTTAACTACAGGCAAAATTCGCCTCGGCCCACCCTCTATTTCAACACCTTCTTTTCGGCCCTTCCCTAAATATTGGCGCTAAGGCCCACCAAATGCAGCCTTTATGCGACTCCGCTCGCCATTGCTCAACACCCTTCTTCCACAACCTCGGCTCCTCACTGAACCACAGCTACTACGCGTAGAAAACAATTAGTAGGACGCCCAGTTCACCTCACACTCTACCTTCTTTGCGACTCCCTATAATTCCCACGATGCCGGCTCCTCTCGTAATCACAGCTACTCCGCGTGGCAATCAACTGTTAGGATGTCCGGTCCCATCGCCCTTACTCAGACGCAAGGATCGTTTCTCCTAGGGGCTCCCGACGTTCCCCAAGCAAGCATGGCCAATTTAAGCGGCAACCATAGGCAATACACGCCCCTCTACGCCGCCTCTCACTTACCAGATGCATCACACTTCGGAGCGCGCATCATTTCCCTAAGGCGCCCTGGGGTTGGACACAACCAACCATCCACCAGGAGCCCCGTAACCTAAGTCGGCTATCACCAATCCAAGCGCTACCGGCCGGCACACCCATATAAATTTGCTGAGGGTTAAAGGACTCTGAAATAGCGAGTTCCGTCGTCGACACCTTCACAAACTTCCTGAGGGTTAAAGGTCTCTGAAATAGCGAGTTCCGTCGTCGACACCTTCACACATTTCCTGAGGGTTAAAGGACTCTGAAATAGCGAGTTCCGTCGTCGACACCTTCACAAATTGCCTGAGGGTCAAAGGACTCTGAAATAGCGAGTTCCGTCGTCGACATCCTCATAAATTGCCTGACGGCTCAGGACTCTAAAATAGCGAGTTCCGCCGTCGACAACCTCATAAGTGTGCCCCCCCCCCCCCCCCCCCCCACAAGTAACTAACCACCGCGCTCCCCGAAGTAAAGAAGGTCATCTTGAAACCCAAGCGTCCGGCCCTCCTATCACTACGCACCACCCATTCGAGCATCCCTTCAGCCCTGCCATCTTTATTTCGTGACTACGTCACTGGGGGAGGAGTACTTGGCGGTCCCGCCAAAGCCCACGGTACGCTTTCCTTAAAAACCCCCATAACATCCATCTTCCCATATAATTTCACCAATGCAATTTCACCCTATAAAGAAAACTTACCTTTTCATGCATCCCTTTGCATTCAATTTTCTGTAAGAATTCTTCTTGACCTTTTTAGAAATTCCATAACTTCCATTGTTTCCCGCCAATGCATTTGCATTTGCCACAGAAAACATTTCCTTTTCCAAGGACATGTAATGCTTTCAAGCATTATCTAAAATTCCTAAAATTGATCCTTAATGTGCATATGCACCATAAATACCAAACATTCGATACCCTTTGTCTGAGTTAAAATACTATGTCGTCAGCTTGTTTTTACAGCTGCAACACTAGCGACAAACTATGATGCATTTCTTTCGTCGCCACCACTAATTACTTGGAATACCTAAATGCAAGCAAGGGATGCGTATCGGCAATTAACCTAAGATACGATATACAATTTCCATGGTATAAAGTATCGTATCCCATTAACACCTTTTTTCCAACGTCCGTCATAGCGACGTTGCATAAACATGACCCTCATTACGGAGCAAACCATTTGGTCGCCTTTTCCTTTGTTCTCGCTGACTGCCTTTCTCGTTGTTCCACTGCTTTCGAACACGTGGAACAACATTGAATCTGTTCGATCGCGCACACACACCACTGTACCAAAAAGATCGCATTTTCTTAGTGGCCACACCCTTAAGAGAACATTTTCTCTTTCCCCTCCATATCGCACCCTTAATTGAGGATAGAATAGAAGTCAGAGTTCTATCGTCGAGGAGTCCTTTACCATCCGCAGGCCAGTACGGTCATGCCACTCCCGCACGTAGTCGTGTGGGCGATAGTTTTAAACCATTTTTTGTGAAGTTATAAACGTAACGTAAAATAAATAAGGCTAAAACAAAGAGATCCTGAGTTTATATTTTTACTTGTGTGATGGCGTGATCAGTGACAATTGATCGACGCTGGTGTTTCCTTTTCTGCTGCGGTGAATCATCAAGAGTTTGGGCGGAACCGTGTGAACAGTGGAGTGAATGCTGGAGGAAGAAGGGAACCAAGTGTCCGTGTCAGGCACCATACTTCTTCCCCACATTGGTGGCTTCCCAACGAATAAACACGCAACTTTCCATCGAGTACCAAAATTAATTAAAGACAATAGAAGACCGATCTAGTGACAAGAGTGACACTCAGTGAGCAATTGCCGGAAAACATCAATGGGCAAAAACATCGCCCCAACGCCAGCCCAACAACAGCACCTGGCATACCAACATCATCGGACCAGGAACTGTCTGATTGACGAAGACACAACATCACCAGACGACACAACAGGTATCCTCCTTTTGCTTTTGTTCTGTTTTGAAATTTTAATAAACGGTTAAATAACAAATCTAACTGGTGCATATATAAAAGTGTTAAATAAAACAATAACGAAAATAGTAAGTAGATGATCCTTGTTACGTTATTAAATTTACATAACAAAAAGAAGAAAGTTTATTTCGGGATATGAATAAATAAATACGACACGAACACAACGAGCAAAGATGAATTGTAGTAAATTCTACTAAAACGTATTAATAGTTACCAAAAAAAAAACAAAAAATAGATAAACACAACTGCATCTTACAAAATTCTAAGAATTACCTTAGACCCGGTGGAATATTTCGAGGAGACTAAAAGTAGTCCAAGTAAACAATGAAGGAAAACTAGAAAAAATGTTATTAATAGCTGGTAGCAGCTCATAAACAAATTAAAATAATCCTTTTTTATAATTCCAAACTTTTAAAACTATTAAAGCAAAAAATACTAATAAACCCCATTAAAAGTTGAATCTGATCTAGGATGGTGTAAAAATTATCTAATCTAAATAGTTAAATAATTAAAGCAAGACTTAAAGGAGTTGTGGTGAAAGTCTGTAGATATTCCAATTAAATATATATTTTTGTTCCTCCCATTTTTAAATTATATATTATTTTCTTGCTTTTTGTTTTGTACTGTAGTTCAAATAATCATAATTGTAATATAAAAAGACAGCTTTATGAATTTGTTTTCATATATACATTTTATCTACACTGAATGATCCGTTATTTTGTATACAAATAAAAAAATACATACACTTGCAGGAACATTATTATATTGTCCCTATATTAAGTTTAACATAAATAAATAAACATTGTTAAAAAATAATAAATATTGTAAGCCCCTTCAGGGTATTAAACAGCACACAACCCCTACGACTTCGCTTACTACTTCTCTCGACTTCTCAACTACACTCGACTCCTTCTCTTCAATGTTTTTCGATTTTTTTTGACTCCACTCAACCCCTTTTCAACTCCGTTCTTGGTAGACTCTCTTCGACAACACTCACCTACGCGACCCCACACGACTTCACTCGACATTTTTCAACCCCTTCATCTCACACTCCACATGACGCCCGCTTTAAACCTTTTCCGCCGCGTCTTCAAAGATTGGCGCACATGCCCGCCAAACGCAGTTTATGCGACACTGCCCGACTCTACGCGACACCTTGCTTTCGTGACTTCGGCCCCTCATCACACGATTCCCTGCGACGGCCTTCGACTTCAAATCACCCACGCTCGACTCCTTTTCAACGTCTTCTGACTCCGTTCACACACACGCGACTTCACTCGATCACCTTAGAATCCATACAACCTTTCCGACTCCATCTAACCCCTATTCGACACATTTCGACCCCTTTCTGGCCTTCCTTAACTACAGGCAAAATTCGCCTCGGCCCACCCTCTATTTCAACACCTTCTTTTCGGCCCTTCCCTAAATATTGGCGCTAAGGCCCACCAAATGCAGCCTTTATGCGACTCCGCTCGCCATTGCTCAACACCCTTCTTCCACAACCTCGGCTCCTCACTGAACCACAGCTACTACGCGTAGAAAACAATTAGTAGGACGCCCAGTTCACCTCACACTCTACCTTCTTTGCGACTCCCTATAATTCCCACGATGCCGGCTCCTCTCGTAATCACAGCTACTCCGCGTGGCAATCAACTGTTAGGATGTCCGGTCCCATCGCCCTTACTCAGACGCAAGGATCGTTTCTCCTAGGGGCTCCCGACGTTCCCCAAGCAAGCATGGCCAATTTAAGCGGCAACCATAGGCAATACACGCCCCTCTACGCCGCCTCTCACTTACCAGATGCATCACACTTCGGAGCGCGCATCATTTCCCTAAGGCGCCCTGGGGTTGGACACAACCAACCATCCACCAGGAGCCCCGTAACCTAAGTCGGCTATCACCAATCCAAGCGCTACCGGCCGGCACACCCATATAAATTTGCTGAGGGTTAAAGGACTCTGAAATAGCGAGTTCCGTCGTCGACACCTTCACAAACTTCCTGAGGGTTAAAGGTCTCTGAAATAGCGAGTTCCGTCGTCGACACCTTCACACATTTCCTGAGGGTTAAAGGACTCTGAAATAGCGAGTTCCGTCGTCGACACCTTCACAAATTGCCTGAGGGTCAAAGGACTCTGAAATAGCGAGTTCCGTCGTCGACATCCTCATAAATTGCCTGACGGCTCAGGACTCTAAAATAGCGAGTTCCGCCGTCGACAACCTCATAAGTGTGCCCCCCCCCCCCCCCCCCCACAAGTAACTAACCACCGCGCTCCCCGAAGTAAAGAAGGTCATCTTGAAACCCAAGCGTCCGGCCCTCCTATCACTACGCACCACCCATTCGAGCATCCCTTCAGCCCTGCCATCTTTATTTCGTGACTACGTCACTGGGGGAGGAGTACTTGGCGGTCCCGCCAAAGCCCACGGTACGCTTTCCTTAAAAACCCCCATAACATCCATCTTCCCATATAATTTCACCAATGCAATTTCACCCTATAAAGAAAACTTACCTTTTCATGCATCCCTTTGCATTCAATTTTCTGTAAGAATTCTTCTTGACCTTTTTAGAAATTCCATAACTTCCATTGTTTCCCGCCAATGCATTTGCATTTGCCACAGAAAACATTTCCTTTTCCAAGGACATGTAATGCTTTCAAGCATTATCTAAAATTCCTAAAATTGATCCTTAATGTGCATATGCACCATAAATACCAAACATTCGATACCCTTTGTCTGAGTTAAAATACTATGTCGTCAGCTTGTTTTTACAGCTGCAACACTAGCGACACCACTAATTACTTGGAATACCTAAATGCAAGCAAGGGATGCGTATCGGCAATTAACCTAAGATACGATATACAATTTCCATGGTATAAAGTATCGTATCCCATTAACACCTTTTTTCCAACGTCCGTCATAGCGACGTTGCATAAACATGACCCTCATTACGGAGCAAACCATTTGGTCGCCTTTTCCTTTGTTCTCGCTGACTGCCTTTCTCGTTGTTCCACTGCTTTCGAACACGTGGAACAACATTGAATCTGTTCGATCGCGCACACACACCACTGTACCAAAAAGATCGCATTTTCTTAGTGGCCACACCCTTAAGAGAACATTTTCTCTTTCCCCTCCATATCGCACCCTTAATTGAGGATAGAATAGAAGTCAGAGTTCTATCGTCGAGGAGTCCTTTACCATCCGCAGGCCAGTACGGTCATGCCACTCCCGCACGTAGTCGTGTGGGCGATAGTTTTAAACCATTTTTTGTGAAGTTATAAACGTAACGTAAAATAAATAAGGCTAAAACAAAGAGATCCTGAGTTTATATTTTTACTTGTGTGATGGCGTGATCAGTGACAATTGATCGACGCTGGTGTTTCCTTTTCTGCTGCGGTGAATCATCAAGAGTTTGGGCGGAACCGTGTGAACAGTGGAGTGAATGCTGGAGGAAGAAGGGAACCAAGTGTCCGTGTCAGGCACCATACTTCTTCCCCACATTGGTGGCTTCCCAACGAATAAACACGCAACTTTCCATCGAGTACCAAAATTAATTAAAGACAATAGAAGACCGATCTAGTGACAAGAGTGACACTCAGTGAGCAATTGCCGGAAAACATCAATGGGCAAAAACATCGCCCCAACGCCAGCCCAACAACAGCACCTGGCATACCAACATCATCGGACCAGGAACTGTCTGATTGACGAAGACACAACATCACCAGACGACACAACAGGTATCCTCCTTTTGCTTTTGTTCTGTTTTGAAATTTTAATAAACGGTTAAATAACAAATCTAACTGGTGCATATATAAAAGTGTTAAATAAAACAATAACGAAAATAGTAAGTAGATGATCCTTGTTACGTTATTAAATTTACATAACAAAAAGAAGAAAGTTTATTTCGGGATATGAATAAATAAATACGACACGAACACAACGAGCAAAGATGAATTGTAGTAAATTCTACTAAAACGTATTAATAGTTACCAAAAAAAAAACAAAAAATAGATAAACACAACTGCATCTTACAAAATTCTAAGAATTACCTTAGACCCGGTGGAATATTTCGAGGAGACTAAAAGTAGTCCAAGTAAACAATGAAGGAAAACTAGAAAAAATGTTATTAATAGCTGGTAGCAGCTCATAAACAAATTAAAATAATCCTTTTTTATAATTCCAAACTTTTAAAACTATTAAAGCAAAAAATACTAATAAACCCCATTAAAAGTTGAATCTGATCTAGGATGGTGTAAAAATTATCTAATCTAAATAGTTAAATAATTAAAGCAAGACTTAAAGGAGTTGTGGTGAAAGTCTGTAGATATTCCAATTAAATATATATTTTTGTTCCTCCCATTTTTAAATTATATATTATTTTCTTGCTTTTTGTTTTGTACTGTAGTTCAAATAATCATAATTGTAATATAAAAAGACAGCTTTATGAATTTGTTTTCATATATACATTTTATCTACACTGAATGATCCGTTATTTTGTATACAAATAAAAAAATACATACACTTGCAGGAACATTATTATATTGTCCCTATATTAAGTTTAACATAAATAAATAAACATTGTTAAAAAATAATAAATATTGTAAGCCCCTTCAGGGTATTAAACAGCACACAACCCCTACGACTTCGCTTACTACTTCTCTCGACTTCTCAACTACACTCGACTCCTTCTCTTCAATGTTTTTCGATTTTTTTTGACTCCACTCAACCCCTTTTCAACTCCGTTCTTGGTAGACTCTCTTCGACAACACTCACCTACGCGACCCCACACGACTTCACTCGACATTTTTCAACCCCTTCATCTCACACTCCACATGACGCCCGCTTTAAACCTTTTCCGCCGCGTCTTCAAAGATTGGCGCACATGCCCGCCAAACGCAGTTTATGCGACACTGCCCGACTCTACGCGACACCTTGCTTTCGTGACTTCGGCCCCTCATCACACGATTCCCTGCGACGGCCTTCGACTTCAAATCACCCACGCTCGACTCCTTTTCAACGTCTTCTGACTCCGTTCACACACACGCGACTTCACTCGATCACCTTAGAATCCATACAACCTTTCCGACTCCATCTAACCCCTATTCGACACATTTCGACCCCTTTCTGGCCTTCCTTAACTACAGGCAAAATTCGCCTCGGCCCACCCTCTATTTCAACACCTTCTTTTCGGCCCTTCCCTAAATATTGGCGCTAAGGCCCACCAAATGCAGCCTTTATGCGACTCCGCTCGCCATTGCTCAACACCCTTCTTCCACAACCTCGGCTCCTCACTGAACCACAGCTACTACGCGTAGAAAACAATTAGTAGGACGCCCAGTTCACCTCACACTCTACCTTCTTTGCGACTCCCTATAATTCCCACGATGCCGGCTCCTCTCGTAATCACAGCTACTCCGCGTGGCAATCAACTGTTAGGATGTCCGGTCCCATCGCCCTTACTCAGACGCAAGGATCGTTTCTCCTAGGGGCTCCCGACGTTCCCCAAGCAAGCATGGCCAATTTAAGCGGCAACCATAGGCAATACACGCCCCTCTACGCCGCCTCTCACTTACCAGATGCATCACACTTCGGAGCGCGCATCATTTCCCTAAGGCGCCCTGGGGTTGGACACAACCAACCATCCACCAGGAGCCCCGTAACCTAAGTCGGCTATCACCAATCCAAGCGCTACCGGCCGGCACACCCATATAAATTTGCTGAGGGTTAAAGGACTCTGAAATAGCGAGTTCCGTCGTCGACACCTTCACAAACTTCCTGAGGGTTAAAGGTCTCTGAAATAGCGAGTTCCGTCGTCGACACCTTCACACATTTCCTGAGGGTTAAAGGACTCTGAAATAGCGAGTTCCGTCGTCGACACCTTCACAAATTGCCTGAGGGTCAAAGGACTCTGAAATAGCGAGTTCCGTCGTCGACATCCTCATAAATTGCCTGACGGCTCAGGACTCTAAAATAGCGAGTTCCGCCGTCGACAACCTCATAAGTGTGCCCCCCCCCCCCCCCCCCCCACAAGTAACTAACCACCGCGCTCCCCGAAGTAAAGAAGGTCATCTTGAAACCCAAGCGTCCGGCCCTCCTATCACTACGCACCACCCATTCGAGCATCCCTTCAGCCCTGCCATCTTTATTTCGTGACTACGTCACTGGGGGAGGAGTACTTGGCGGTCCCGCCAAAGCCCACGGTACGCTTTCCTTAAAAACCCCCATAACATCCATCTTCCCATATAATTTCACCAATGCAATTTCACCCTATAAAGAAAACTTACCTTTTCATGCATCCCTTTGCATTCAATTTTCTGTAAGAATTCTTCTTGACCTTTTTAGAAATTCCATAACTTCCATTGTTTCCCGCCAATGCATTTGCATTTGCCACAGAAAACATTTCCTTTTCCAAGGACATGTAATGCTTTCAAGCATTATCTAAAATTCCTAAAATTGATCCTTAATGTGCATATGCACCATAAATACCAAACATTCGATACCCTTTGTCTGAGTTAAAATACTATGTCGTCAGCTTGTTTTTACAGCTGCAACACTAGCGACAAACTATGATGCATTTCTTTCGTCGCCACCACTAATTACTTGGAATACCTAAATGCAAGCAAGGGATGCGTATCGGCAATTAACCTAAGATACGATATACAATTTCCATGGTATAAAGTATCGTATCCCATTAACACCTTTTTTCCAACGTCCGTCATAGCGACGTTGCATAAACATGACCCTCATTACGGAGCAAACCATTTGGTCGCCTTTTCCGTTGTTCTCGCTGACTGCCTTTCTCGTTGTTCCACTGCTTTCGAACACGTGGAACAACATTGAATCTGTTCGATCGCGCACACACACCACTGTACCAAAAAGATCGCATTTTCTTAGTGAACACACCCTTAAGAGAACATTTTCTCTTTCCCCTCCATATCGCACCCTTAATTGAGGATAGAATAGAAGTCAGAGTTCTATCCTCGAGGAGTCCTTTACCATCCGCAGGCCAGTACGGTCATGCCACTCCCGCACGTAGTCGTGCGGGCGATAGTTTTAAACCATTTTTTGTGAAGTTATAACCGTAACGTAAAATAAATAAGGCTAAAACAAAGAGATCCTGAGTTTATATTTTTACTTGTGTGATGGCGTGATCAGTGACAATTGATCGACGCTGGTGTTTCCTTTCCTGCTGCGGTGAATCATCAAGAGTTTGGGCGGAACCGTGTGAACAGTGGAGTGAATGCTGGAGGAAGAAGGGAACCAAGTGTCCGTGTCAGGCACCATACTTCTTCCCCACAACATTATCTATTCGACCCTGTTTCCAGACGAACCCGCACTTTAATCATAACGTTCACTGCGGCTGAATTGACTCTAAAAATTATTGCTGTGAATGTTAATTCACTAATCCGCATGGAAAGAAGGGATAATCTGACCAATCTGCTGGAAGCTGAACGCCCGGATGTGCTTTTGTCTAGCGAAACTAAGCTAAACCAAAGGCACAAATTGGACTACCCAAATTATAAAGTAATAAGACGAGATCCTCCAAATTCCACTCAGGGGAACGGGGTCGCTGTCTTAGTTAAAAATGGTCTAAAACACAAAGTTGTTTACAGCAGAGATGTACACAAATTCCAGGTGCTAGAAGCCTGCATTATAGATACACCTTTGAAAAGTCAAAGGCATCTACATGTGATCTCTGCTTATGCTCCCGAAGCTCCACAGTGTATACAGTTTATCAATGAACTTGATACCTTTCTTCGAAGTCTCAAGTTAGACTCGGAAAATAATTATTTCTTTATGGAGGGGGATCTCAATTTCAAGCACAGTGCTTGGTGTAACCTTATCACAAACACAAGAGGCAATGTGTTGTTCGACTTGTGGTAAACAAACGCTATCGAACATAAACCAGAATTGTACGCTACAAGTTCGCCGTCATATCCAAGAGAAAGTTCCTTCTTGGAATTACTGTTGCTGGACGAGCGAATACAATTAATAGATACGGATCTAACTACTCGAAATTGTCTTCGAACAATCGAGTACGATAGCGATCATTATGGACTTGGCGCCGTAATACATGTCCCAAACGAACACTCACTACTTGAACAGTATAAACAGATACATTCTTTTAATTTCGGAAAAGCACACTGGTCGCGCTTTGATCGGATAATAAACAAAGATTGACGCTCCAATGGCATAGATCCACCAACTGACAGAAATCTTCATAATGACGAAATTGATCATTATCTTTCGACGATGAACAACATTGTTACTAGTACAATGAATCGTTCTATTCCAAAAGTGTCTCACATGGAGAGCCATACAAACCGATACAGAAACTCAACGATCGACGAGCTGTATAGGCAAAAGAGTATTCTGCTCTCTAAGTTAAAACTGCTCTACAGACAGTTCAGCGATCCAAATAGCCAAGAAATAAAAAAAATTAATTCACTAATCAAAAATCTTCAAAAACTGATCCGTGACAACTACAGATCAGTAATTAATAAAGATTGGAGCAATAGAATTCAAGCCATTAAAGCTAGTGGACCGAATATGTTCCCTCAAATAAATAAAGTCTTTCGAAGGAAAGATTATAATGACATCCCATGCTGCGAGTTCCGCGGACTCCCGAGAATTGTCAAACTCTGCTGAACGCAGGACTTACCCTGGAACACATCAACTCTAACGAGAAGTTCATAATAGTCGAGGATCCACAAAAAAAGGAGAACTAAATTGGTACTTGTTTCGAAGCAGTGTATAGATTGAACGAATCGGCTCACTCTAACCTGGAAATGGAAAATAGGACTCTCCAAAAACATATTTCGCTACGCAATGAGCTTAACAATTGGCGTCTCGTAAGCCGAAGTTTCACTATCTATAACTCTAACTGCTGCGAGTTCCGCGTACTCCCGAGAATTGTCAAACTCTGCTGGACGCAGGACTTACCCTGAAACACATCAACTCTACACATAAATAATAGAGCGGATTCTCCACTGAGAAATCTAAACACTAGCATATTTGTACACAAGGATGAAGTGACGGACATTCTTAGATCGATTAAGAACAAAAAATCTTCTGGAATAGATAGTATTTCAAACATTGTTCTAAAGTTGAAAAGGTTTTCGACACCGTATGGTTAGAAGGGCTGGTATATAAGTTATCAAATCTAGGTATGCCCGAATGTTTAATATACATTATCTACGATATGATAATGGGTAAACAATTTGTGGTGAAATGTCGAGATATAATCTCTAACAAGACTTTCCACATCAAAAACGGCCTACAACAGGGAGCAGCGAATTCTTCCATTTTATTTAACATTTACACTAGTGATTTAGTGGGTTCTCTCAACCATGCAATTGCGTATGCTGACGACATTGTGGTGTATAGATCTGGAGAAAAGATTGATGTCATCAACAGACTTCTGCAAGATGATTTCTACAAAATCAAACGTTTTTGCGACGACTGGAAATTAAAAATAAATTTCCAGAAAACAGACTAACCTTTTCAGAATGCCCCTGTCTAGTTTGCGCCAAACACTGCCAGTCATTCCAAGATCGGCTATTGCCGATGAAATAAACGCTTGCCTAAAACCATCACATCTGTGGCGCTATGTGAAGAGACTTCAGGTGGCAGCAAACATGAGAGTTGCATTGCTAGACGATACATCTGCTGAAGATTTCTCTAAGCAATTGCTGACTATCGCCAATGGCAGTATTCTTGTCGACGAATCAACCGATTTCATTTCCTCTAAACTTTTGCAATTTCATCTCATGATGAGCTCATCAACAAAGTATCCCCGAACATCATTGCTAACCACAAAAATAACAAATGTTTGAGTGAGCGAGCAATTTTGGCAGGTAAGAAAAAAGATATGAATGGCTTAAACTTCGTAATTCAGAATCAAATCGTTGGTACTCTGCATTCATTCAAACCTATTGACTGTGTAACAAACGAAGACGAAGCCACCAACTATCCAACTGAATTTTTAAACTCCTAAATCTAAACCAGCCAAAAGTATGCAATGGAACGCGTTAGGTGATAAGAAAACTGATGACCAATGTGATTCGCGCGACCATACTCAAAGGAAAATCCTAAGGTGAGGAAGTTCTCATCAGGAAGATATCTTCCAACCAACTATAGGCAAAGAAAGCCTACACGACGTTTCAAATGATAATGGAACTCGAATTATCACGTTCACAGCGTCCAAAGATCTGGTAGTGAAAAGCACGATGTTCAAGCAGAAGCAAATTCATAAAGCTACATGGATATCACTCGACGGCGTAACGCGAGTTATGTCGGAGTCAGCGACCGCCAACACAACGATCCCCGACGTAATTTTAAGAAGCAATTTCCGGCCAGAAAGCACACTGCAACGTAGTCTTGCGAAACTATGAAATGCACCTTTCCCAGGCACTGAACTTGACACGCCGTGAGGTGCAATGTTCTCCCACCGTATCAAGGTCAGTATGGATAACGGCATTTCTCAGTTTTAGATTTCAGACTTAGAAGTAGTTCGTTTTTAAACTCGGGATTGCATAGACTAGATAAAATTGTTAAGTTGAAAATAAAAGTGGATATAAAAGATAAGATTGTCAAGTTGAAAATATAAGTCTATATAAAAGAATAAAGTTGTTAAATAAAAAGAAGTTGTTAAGTTAAATAAAGTGTTTAATAAAGAAAACAACATTTTCGATTTTTTAAAAAGGCTACGAGCTGAAGGCTCTACTTAACTCGCGTAACGAAATAGACGACTTCCTCATAGACAAAAGACACCACTCGAATACCCTTGCCGTAAGATCATATAGAGGAGCAGATTGCGACTCCGATCATCTTCTAGTGATGGGCAAAATCAGGAGTCGCCTCGCAGCAAATCCACATGGGCAGTCACGGGAGACAAGCAACAAGTTCGACATTGATAAACTAAAAGACCTACGTAAAGGGGCTGAATATCAAGACGAACTAACAAATAGATTTAGCATTCTAGAGAATGGGAGCAGTGAGGAAGACGAAACCAATAGTGAAGACACTAAATGGACATCGATCAGAGACACACAATCAAACAAACAGCCCAAAAGGTATTAGGATTTAAGAAAACAATTAAGTCCAAACCTCTATTTGACGATGACTGTAGGGCGAAGATTGAAGAACGTAAACGCCTCAGAGTGATCCACTTAGAAAGATATGATGAAGTCAACGCAGAAAGATACGCGACGATTCGGAAAGAGACAATGAGACTCTTCAAACGCAAAAAACGCGAATGGGAAAAGACTCGGATCGAAAAAATCCTAGAAAATGCCAGAGCAAAGAACATCAGAGGCATGTATGCCGGGATAAACTCATTCAGAAATGGCAACCGAGGGAGAGCCAAAATAATTCGAGACACAAACGGCTGTCTGATCACAGAAACAAATAATATCGTGACAAGATGGAAGCAGTACTTTGAAAATGTGCTCAATGTGCGCACCCATCAACCACAAATAACCAGACGTACATACAGCCGAGCCTCATATCCTAGAGCCTTCTTTCAACGAAGTTGTAGAGGCACTCGGAGTCGACTGCATACTGACTGAGCTTATGAGGCATGGAGGAGAGGCAATCGTTTGAAAGATCCACCAACTGGTTAAAACAATATGGGATAAGGAAGTCATTCCGGAAGAATGGAAAACCTCAATTTGGAATGGAAAACCATTTTCCAAAAATGTGACAGATCTGACTGCGAAAATTACAGAGGAATATCATTGCTCCCAACCAAATACAAAATACTAACAAATGTCATACTGGCCGGAATCACACCGTACGCAGAAGAAATACTGGGAGACTACCAATGTGGATTCCGTAGGAACCGGTCAACAAGCGACCAAATGTTCACAATAAGCCAACTGCTGAAAAAGAAGTGGGAATACGGAGAGACGGTTCACCAACTGTTCGTTGACTTCAAAAAAGCCTACGACTCAGTCGCAAGATAAAGACTCTACCATATTGTAGTTGAGCTGGGAATCCCGAATAAATATGCCGCCCTCATTCGAATCTGCATGAACGAAAACAAAGGGCGAGTTAGAATAGAAAACGATCTCACAGAACCATTTGAAATCCGGGACGGACTAAAACAGGGAGATGGCCTCTCACCGTGTCTTTTTAACCTTGTGCTCGAGTATGTCATCAGAAAGGTACAAGGCGACAACATGGCCGGATCATCCCTGAACGGGGTCACACAAGTGCTCGCGGATGACATCGCCGTTCTGGGCGATAATCTAGAAACTGTAATTAAAAACAGTGAAATCATCATGCAAGCGGCAGAAGAGATGGCCCTAGAAATAAATGAAGACAAAACAAAATACATGTTTACGGCGAGAGCAGGTGGACATCAGAGAACACACATAAACATCAGGGGCAAGATATTTGAAAATGTCAAAGAATTTAAATACCTGGGAACAATACTGACAGCCAGTAACGAAATGTCAAAGGAAATTAACAAAAGACTACACTCTGGCAACGCTAGTTGGCATGCAGTCAGTAAACTGTTGAAATCCAAACTGCTATCACGGAATATAAAGCTCCGTGTCTATAGAACCATAATCATGCCGATTGTTCTATACGGATGCGAAACATGGGCTCTCACAAAACGGGAAGAAAGCAAATTCCGCGTATTCGAAAATAAAGCCCTAAGCGGTATCTTTGGTGGCAAATATGACGAAGAGGCAGGACAATGGAGGAAACTCCACAACCACGAATTGGAAGAGCTATACCGTAAACCTACAATAGTGAGAGTAATCAAGTCGCGAAGATTAAGATGGGCCGGACACGTGGCGCGAATGGGGAACGATAGGGCCGTGCATAAAATTCTTGACGGTAAGCGAACGGGAGAGAGACCGACAGGGCGACGGAGATGGGAGGACAATATTAGCCAACCTCGAAGAGATCGGATCGGATGGTCGAACGTGGAAGGAGAGCGCACGGGACAGGGAACAATGGCGGAGTCGAGTCGGTGAGGTCATGATCTTTCGGGTTCCTACAGGCCAATAAATAGTAGTAGTAAGTAAAAATTAAAAATAAAGACAGTCTTAGAATAGATTCCATAAGGAAGGGTTCTAGTCTCAGTGAAGAAAATAATATTTGCTAAAAGTAAACGGTAAACGTTAACTTTCGCAAGTCTTTGATTATTTACAAATTTATATTTAATGTTATTTATACTTCGTTTGGAACTGCACTATCACCATTTCATCATTTTAGCAGGCTATATAAAGTTCCGCGATTATCGCTTTTATGGTTTGTAATAGGTTTCCATAAATTTGCGTTATTTCAGGGGCGATTTCAAAATACGTCTCCATCCAATAAGTACTCATTGAATCCTCAACGAAGAACCTAACAATCCAGTAAAGTGAAAAAGAAGTTAAATGAATATGGGGAATAATGTATCCCCTACGCTCAAGAATAATATAGTGCGTTTGGGAGTAACAATTTCAAAGCGAAAATCCAATTAAACATTTGTATCCGTTATGTATAAAATTGGCTTTTTATAAATATCAAATATTTCAAAATGATTTAATGCGCGTAAATTGAACGAAAATGAGATATCTTCAAAAATTACGTATATATATAACAATAATATTGTAATACATAAAATCTTACTTTTCTATGTGATGATGTGTATATAATGAGAATATTATGTTGGGAAACGGGTTAAAGAAATGTCCCCAAGAAAAAAGAAAAACAACAAAAATGTTTTTTAAAGCTTGATAGTAAAGAGTCGAAACTTGTCCATTCCAAAACTGGGGCTTGGACATAAAAATGGTAATATTTTGCTTAAAGGAAAGGAAGAAATCCATTGTTTTTCCGTTAATTGGTTTTGTGACCTCATAAAGTATTGTTCAAAAAAAAAAAATGTAATATAGGGTTTCCCAATAGGGACTTGACAACTTTTTTTCGGTAGTAAATTTTTATAATTTGCAGACGTTGTTTGTTCGTGTACTTAACCATGATGAAAATGTTGAGTTTACTGAATAAATTGACAGTGACGGTTCGATGATTAGTGAAAGGGTGCATTTCACAAATTAAATTCAAAGTTGTCAAGTCCCTATTGTATAACCCTATATATACCCCATAAAGCATGGTTCAAAAAAATTCAAACCTGTGCTCGTTGGAATACTGACATTTCATACTAAAACAAATTCCTTGGTCGTTTTCTGATTGCTCTATTCAGTTATCAGTTATAGGGTGTGAAATATGGAAGTTAAAAAAGAGCAAATTCGGTTTATTGTGCAAGTATCCTTAGCTACGGGCGGAAATGCAAACCAAGCGACTGAAATTGGGAATGGTACTAATAATCTCGATAATGACACAGTCAATTACGTGCAATTTTTGCTTCGTCGATTCCACTTAGGTTCTTTTGATGTTAAAGATGCAACTCATCGAAAAGATTAGGTCTAGCATCAAGTGATTATCTTATTTTTGGTTTTAAGTGCGATCAGAAATTAGTTTCCAGAGATGATTTTGACAACCGCTTTATCGAGCATTTCGCCAATAGAGATCAGAGCTTGTATTCGGGAGATATTACAAAGTTATCTTTAAACTAGCAACAAATTATAGAGCAAAACGGTGCATATTTAACCCAAATCGAACAATCCGAACCGTGTTAAATAAAGTCTTTATATAAACGTAAAAATAATGGATTTCCCTCTTTCCGAACTATTATTTAATTAACACAATGTATTTTGGAGCTCACTACTATTACTTGTTACTCATGTTTAGTTTCTTCTCGCACAGTCTTTTAATGTGCAACTGATTCGAGAGTTCAGCTTGACGTAATATCTTTCTAATATCATTCATTCGATTGTGTTGTATTGCAAGGAGATATGCGGATTTCAGCTGCCCCATGAAAATATGACTGGAAATGCGCAGTTCCACACTGTTGATTTTCTTAACTAGATTGTCAAGAGTAAGTTTGATTTCGGGGTCGTGAATATTTGTTGCTGAATTGATGGAAATTGTAAGGATTTCATCGATTTCTCGGCTCGTTGTCCCATTATTGCTAATAATACAATTTAGTAATTTTTCAACTTCCGACAGGCGATTGTTTTGTACAAGATACTTGGCTGTACCACCAAAGATCTTCATAGATGGTAGTTTATAGTTCTGAATAATTCTGTAAAAATATAATACAGTTAATGTCTTGCAGGCTAAATAATATTTTTACGCTAGCACTTACCGATAGACCAATCCAAATCCTTCCTCAATATTTTTCCCACTTAGAAGTACGAGAATACATAATTGGATTTTTTCCGGAACAGAATCGAACAGAGTTGGTACATTCATATTATCTATTCGGATCTGCAGTAAGATGGTTATATAAAAAACTGTTATATAATCGAATTTAGAAAAGCATCATATATATATATATATATATATATATATATATATATATATATATATATATATATATATATATTTATATATATTTATATATATATATATATACTGTGAAAAATTATAGACTCAAACACTAATTTTCACTTTTCTTGTAATGAGTAATAAACTTGTATTATTAGGTTTATGACAAAATATTGTCAAACGACTCGGCGTAAGGCTAATAACCTTGCCCGTAAAAATAAATTATTATGGAAAATTTAACAAGCCTCGAGACTTGCTATATAAGGTCAAGACCGGATCCCGGTTGTAGTGCCGATGATGATGATGATGATTGTCAAACGACACCAACCGAGGGAAAAACCTTCAATGTCTTAATTATTTTTTTACCAGGAGTGGTGATTAATATCCTGGAAAAACCCAAATTTCGCCTGCGAAAAAGTGTAAACTCAAGACATTTAAATTTTAATTTTTTCTACATTCATTTATTTAGTATGGAATGCTTTTTCCGCCATTTCTTATAATAGTTAACAATCTTCGTGGTAGACTGGAAATAAGATTGTTTAAAGTGTTGTCCGGTATATTATTCCATGCTTCAACAATTCTTTCTTTGAGTTGTTCCACGTTTTGAATTTCTGGCTTTTTCTGATCGTAAACTGCCCTTATGGCGCAAGGCTAATAACCTTGCCCGGAAAAACAAATTATTATGGAACATTTAACAAGCCTCGGGACTTGCTAAATAAGGCCAAGACCGGATCCCGGTTGTAGTACCGATGGTGATGATGATGGAACTGCCCTTGCGAGGATCCCCCACAGGTTATCAATGAGGTTTATGTCTGGACTTAAGCTGGCCACCATAAAAGAGTAATTCCATGCTCTTGAAACTACGCTGTTTTTGTTTGTGCTGTATGTATAGGAGCGTTGTCCTGTTGAAATATGACATCTTCGTCCTTTGTTAGGGTTATTAAAGGAAGAAGATGCTCTTCCAACATTTCTTGGTACTTTTTGGCGTCCATTCTTCCAAAAATAAAAACAATTTCTGTTTTCAGATTACCAATGAAAGCTGCCCACACCATAATTCCTCCTTCTCCTAAAGGCCAGCTTGACATGATTTTCCATTATTTCCTGATCTAGTGATCCTAAATCATTACTTTCATCCAATCCCCCAATATAATAGAAACAACCAATCATCCCCACCCTAATATCCTGTCTCTATCCATAACCCCAATCATTACCCCCAATTGCATCATATGCGCAACAAATTAAACGAAATGTTCATTTGTTGCACATTGATTCAATTCCCAATAATCCCAACACCATGAAATGCTTATTTGCAAATACATTTCATGATTTTACCTTCCGGGAATTTGTTAAAACAAATTTTCATATCTTCCCTGGAACCCCATTCCAATTGAAGCACACAAAAAATCTTGTTTGTGCTTCTTGGAATCTTTATAAATTTTCCCAACAAATCCCTATAGGTAGAGAGTACAAAAGGGCGGCACACTTTTAATCGGATGAGTCTCTTGCCCAAACGGCATAAAATTGTTCCAATGGTACACCGAAAACTGTCATGCCCTCAACTTCGAAATAGTCGCACCTACGCGTGGTACCCGAGGTAACTCCATCCTGGACATCTTTATTGTGTCCAAAGACTTACTTCCCCAAATCACTCCTCCCCAAGTATCGGTGGGTGTATCTGACCACAACGCTGTGACCATGTTCACCAGCGGCTATCGAGCATCCCGGGCTCATGTCAGATACATACCCGATTATGGGCGCACAAATTGGGACAACTTCAATATTACATCGAACGAAAAACTCCACCTGACAGGAACCTAACGACGGTTGAGATAAATAACGCTGCAACTCGACTTCACGAGATTCTAGTTGAAACTTCTGAGACTCATGTCCCGAAGTACAAACTTGAAAAGACTTATCAGATTCCCCTTGACGACCTCACTCTTCGTCTGATCCGTGAGCATAAAAAGCTCTGCAGAATGAGATATCGTCACCGCTTTACGCAAAGGGAGCCATTATTGCGATCCATTATTCACAATATTGGTACACTGATAAAACAAAGAATCCAAAACAATCCCACCCGACAATTGGAAGACAAACTGAAGGGTATTCAGATGGGCCAGAACATTTATAAAAATGTTAAAAAGACATGTGGCACCTCTTGTATCACTGGACCAATCATGCACAATGGTTTTGTTGTCAATAATGACGCCAATAAAGCAAATATCATCGGAGAGACCTTTGAAAATAATCACAAGCTCACTCTCGAGGATGGCGACCCGGAAACGAATGCAATAATTAGTTCAGAGGTTCACAATAAATTAGACAACTTTAACGAGCCAATAGTTGTCTTTAACTCAGCTAACAGTGCATACTTCGACGACACACGTGATAATAGTCACGGCTTCGTCACACCAAATACCCTACAGAACCTAGATAAATCTCGAAACCCCAAGAAGTCACCCGATATCGACAATATGTCATACCACTCGTCGCGAAGGCTTTCTGCTTTATTCTTTATAAAGCTCTCCATTCTGCTCAATCATGCCTACAACATGGGGTACTTTCCCCAAGCTTGGAAGCATGCTATTGTCTCCCCAATAGCAAAAGCTGGGAAACAAAATTATCACCCCTCAAGCTTTCGTCCTATTTCGCTCCTCACCTGCATCAGCAAAATATATGAACAGTTCATATACGAGAAGCTAAATAAATTTATCAGTGTAAGGAACCTAATAGCTGACTTCCAATTTGGATTTAGAAGAGCGCACAGCACCACCATGGCTCTCAACACATTTCAAAACCACGTTTGCGTGCGCCTCTTTAATAAGGAACTCACCATCGCGGTGCACTTGGACATAGAAAAGGCGTTTGACACAACCTGGATCGAAGGTCTCGTTTTTAAATTACTGAATACTGGCCTCAGTAAAACGCTATGTAGTATCATTTACTAGTTCGTTTTAAACAGAACCTTCCAAGTTCGAGTGAATGGAAAGCTTTCCCGAACTTTCAACGCCGCTGCAGGCGTACCACATGGCTCCATTCTAGGCCCCATCTTATTTCATATCTACACATCAGATATTCCTAGCCCTGTGGATGGTAGAGTAAACCAGATTTGCTATGTGGATGACGTCCTAGTGTACACGTCATCTAAAAGCCCAAAACTCGCAACAAATCGACTCAACCGTCATCTGGACGAACTGTATCAGTATTACAGTCGATGGAAAAGTTCGACTTAACCCATCTGAAGCAGTAGCTATAATTCTGAGTAGTTAACAATTCCAACCTACTTCTCGATATTCACAGAATATCCGAATACAAATAGGAGGTAGTACGATTAGACCACAGGACAGGATGAAATATCTTGGGGTCATCTATACTCCAAAAAAATGAATTTCATCAAACATGTGACCCACATTCTTCAAAGGGGCATCGGTCGGTCTAAGCAACTGCACAACATCTTGAAGTGGAGCAACGAAGTTGACACCAAAGTTAAGCTTCTCTGCTATAAGCAGCTAATCCGATCTGGAATATCATACGCCTTTCCCATATGGTCCTGCATATCTTCGGCCCAAATGGAAAGACTTCGAGTTTTCGAAAGGAAACTCCTCAGAAGATGCATCAACCACTTTAGACGGCCTGACGGTCGCCATTACCCGAACTGTCACCTATACGAAGGTGCCTCCATTATCCCAATCGACGAGTACTTGCTACAATTATCATACAAGTACCTGGAAAGCATTCAGAACAGCTGAACCCACTTATACGGGAGTCTTGCGTTCTTGACCCTTCTCCCTTTCGATCTCTTCGGATCAGACCACCACAATTTCTTCTTCAGTATAAAACTGAAGAAAGCACCCTTCCCAACAACATTCTCCTTTATAATAGAGGATTCCTGGACCCATCCCATAGGAACTACTGCTGACACCCTACAAACACGCACGCACAGTATAAGACAGCACACACACACACACACACCGACCAAAGCGCAGATTATCAGACGCCAAAGACCTGATCTGCGTTTACTACCACACTCAAGACCTACTGATTCAGGTTATCGCACGATGACCAGAAGCCAGATACAAGATGAAGGACACATTTGTCCTTGTCTCCTTAAAGTCGGCCTCTCGCCTCCCCATTTTTTTTTTAATCGGATGAGTCAATCCCAAGGGCCGAACTACGACCAACCACATTAACGAAGAATAAAATCAATGGAAATAAAACTTAAGTAAAACATAAAGCCTTTCATTTAATCATCCGAATGTGGCCAAAGACGCCCAATGTTGTTGGGATCACAGCCAAATAGGATGTCCATCCACTCCCGGGCACATCCTTGATGCAAGGAATTCACGCCGACAGAGCGGTCCATCCGGAAGGCTGAAAGAGAAGCTGCGAGAGCACTCTCTCCCTACGCCGCCTTAACCTGGACCCTTGACTCGTCAACAGGGATCGACACACCCACACCAGTAGCCGGTAGGACCCCATAGTCCTCTAGCCACCTGAAGCTGCCAGGACGGACCTCCAAACTGAAGGTAAGAGAGTACCCCGAACAATAATAATAATATAACATAACACTGAGGTCATGCCAAAAGTACTTGAAGGCGTCGGAATTATTAGCGCAAGTGAGACGTATCGGATTGTTACCCGACCATGCCTGTGTTCGAGTCGCGTACATGGTATTGTGGTTTGTTTATCACAAACACAGTAACTAACTTAAGCCTCATATCTTGGATTGACACAGATGAAAACTGCTCGACTCTTACTTAACTGCTAGTGGGTTCGAATCACGTGCGAGGCCGCTAACTTTCGCATTTCTCAATCATTCGAATTAATCATCATCATCTTAATCATCGGCACTACAACCGGGAACCGCTCTTGGCCTTATTTAACAAATATCTCCACCGGTCCCGATTTCGACCCGATGTCATCCAGTTTGGCATCCCAGGCTCTGGGCATCCTGGTCTACGCCATCGCAGACAAGGTCTGCCGCGCTGTTTCCTTCCATACATCCTGCCACAAAGGACTTCCCGAGCAGGGTCCTCTTCGCTCATTCGAGCTAGGTGCCCCGCCCACCGGATTCTACCGAGCTTGATTTTTCCTACAACATTAGCTTCAAGGTAGATTGCGTGCAACTCATGGTTGTAGCTTCTCCGGAATCGTCCTCCCTCACATACGGGGCCAACAATTCTACTTAAGTCCTTCCTCTCGAACGCGGCTAAGAGTTCAGAGTGCCTTTTATTGAGCACCCAGGTCTCGGATCGATACATGAGTACTGGTAAGACCATGGTCTTTTACAGTAGTAGCTTGGATGTTCTGGATAAATTTCGGGATTTAAAGTCTTGATTGACCATAGTAGGCTTTGTTGGATTTGATCAGCCGTTCGCGTATTTCTTCTTCCATATTGTTCGATTTAATAGGCTTTCTTCTTCTCTTTTTCCCGTTTTCTTTCGCTCTCTTTACAGTATTTTTCCTTTTCTTCTCCTTTTTGCATTATTTTCTCCCGAATTAAGAAAGAAAACTGTGTTAAATCTGACTGTACCGCTTCAGAGACTTTCGCAAAATTAATCTCATGCGGAGGATTATGGCGTAAATCCTTCCAGCCCTCTTGCGCGGGCCTCGGAAAATGAAACTCCTCCTACATTAATGAATACTCGCGTAACTTCACTTTCTTCTGCGACGATTGTGACAACATCTCCTCGTTGCATGAGTTGCTTGCCAAACTTCCGAAGATCTTAAATTATATCAAAAATTGTCTACTAGAGCTCACTAGACTAGATGAAGTCATTAAATCAGCTGAGGGGTTTGCCGCCAACTCCGAACACTATACCCATCACGAATCCCCCGCTTGATAGAAACCTTGACGTGATGCGGGGGCTTAAACTACAATGAATCGCTCAGGCTATGCTGACGGAAGCATACGTTTCCAATAGGGCGACCCATGTCAGACAGGCTAGCGAGGAGTAACACACAAAGATCTACCACCCCTAATCCAGGGTGTTACACGTCACCGTACCCATTGGATGGTTTGCAGCCAGGGGTATACCGGCTGTATTATAACGGCGTCTCTCTGACACCGGTTCGAATCAGAGCAGTAAGCAGACCTTACCATATCAAAGAGGGGCTCTGATGTGGCGGACTATTTGAAACCCCAAGACACGTGGGAACAAACATGAATAATCAATACACAAAAAACAATCTCACGAAAAACCCGGTAGGCGTAGGTGTGATGAGCCGACACTACCATAAGCGAACAAATCATCAAGAGAACACCGATTCGGCAAAAAGAAGACGTAGGGAAAAACGGAAAAAGTGGGATATACGCGTCGGGACGTGGAGTGTTCGAACGTTATATAAACCAGCCGCGATACAGACGGTCGTAGAAAACGCGAAACAATATAAAATGTACATCGTCGCGCTTCAGGAAGTCCGACTCCCACATCAAGTAATCGCAACCAATGCGTTTACACTGGCGTGTGGAGGTACCAATACACATAACCTCGGGACTGACTTCATCATAAGCAAGAAGATTAGGCCCCAAGTAAAATATGTGCAATTTATTAATGACCGAAAATCGGTACAAAAATACACGGCCCATGGTACAATTATGGGCTCTTCGCTAGTATAGTGGTTAGTATACCCGCCTGTCACGCGGGAGACCGGGGTTCGATTCCCCGTCGGGGAGCATCTGGCGCAAGACTAATGACCTTGCCTGGAAAAAACAAATCATTATGAAAAATTTAACAACCCTCAGGACTTGCTAAATAAGGCCAAGACCGGTACCCGGTTGTAGTGCCGCTGATGATGATGATGGTACAATTATGTATTTATAAACGTACACGCCCCAACAGAATCTACGGACGAAGCAACGAAGGACACGTTCTACGAGACCCTAGAGGAAGTATTCGATGGGATCTCATCATTCAATGTTAAAATGCAAAAATTGGAAAGGAAGATATCTTCCAACCAACTGTAGGTAAGGAAAGCCTACACGACGTTTCAAATGATAATGGAATTCGAATTACTACGTTCGCATCGTCCAAAGACCTGGTAGTGAAAAGCACGATGTTCAAGCACAAGCAAATCCATAAAGCCACATAGATATCATCCGACGGCGTAACGCGTAACCAAATAGACCACTTCCTCATACACAAAAGAACACCACTCGAATATCCTTGACGTAAGATCATATAGAGGAGCAGATTGCGACTCCGATCACCTTCTAGTGATGGGTTAAATTAGAAGGCGGCTCGCAGCAAACCCACATGGGCAATCACGGGAGACAAGCAAACAGTTCGACATTGATAAACTAAAAGACCTGCGCAAACGGGCTGAATATCAAGAAGAACTAACGAATAGATTTACCATTCTAGAGAATGGGAGTAGTGAGGAAGAGGAAACCAATAATCTGGGCACTAAGTGGGCATCGATCAGAGACACAATCAAACAAATATCCCAAAAGGTATTAGGATTTAGGAAAACAATTAAGTCCAAACCTCTATTTGACGATGACTGTAGGCCGAAGATAGAAGAACGTAAACGCCTCAGAGTGATCCACTTAGAAAGAAAGATATTATGAAGTCAACGCAGAAAGATACGCGAGAATTCGGAAAGAGACAACGAGACTTTTCAAACGCAAAAAACGCGAATGGGAGAAGACTAGGATCGAAAAAATCCTAGAAAATTCCAGAGCAAAGAATATCAGAGAAATGTATGTGGCATAAATTCAATTAGAAATGGCTACCGAGGGAGAGCCAAAATAATCCAAGACACAAACGGCTGTCTGGTGACAGAAACAAACAATATCGTGACAAGATGGAAACAGTACTTTGAAAACCTGCTCAATGTGCGCACCATCAACCACAAATAAACGCACCAGACGTACATACAGCCGACCCTCAGATCCCAGAACCCTCTTTCAACGAAGTTGTAGACGCAATACATCGATTGAAAAACAACAAGGCCCCGGAGTCGACTGCATACCGGCTGAACTTGTGAAGCATGGAGGAGAGGCAACCGCTCGAAAGATCCACCAACTCATCAAAACAATATGGGATAAGGAAGTCACTCCGGAAGAATGGAACACCTCAACCCGTTGTCAGCTGTGACTCAGACCTAGCTGTCAGTTATTCTAACGCCATACTCACAAGGCAAATAATGGTAGATTGCATTAATTGGTAGAGATTATGAGGGGATGTGGTGGGAGAAAGTATGGTGGCAATTCAGGGACGAAAAAAATTACTACGGTCATATTTACTGCGTATCATATCTGGCGAGAATCACACCATACGCAGAAGAAATACTGGGAGACTACCAATCCGGATTCCGTAGAAACCGGTCAACAAGCGACAAAACGTTCACAATAAGGCAACTGCTGAAAAAGAAGTGGGAATACGGAGAGACGATTTACCAACTGTTCGTTTACTTCAAAGAAGCCTACAACTCAGTCGCAAGACAAAGACTCTACCATATTGTAGTTGAGCTGGGAGTCCTGAAAAAATATGCCGCCCTCATTCAAATCTGCATGAACGAAAACAAAGGGCGAGTTAGGATAGAAAACCACCTCTCAGAACCATTTGAAATCCGCGACGGACTAAAACAGGGGGATGGCCTCTCACCGTGTCTTTTTAACCTTGTGCTCGTGGAACAAAGCAAAGCGACAAAGCACAGGGGCCAGTTTGGTTGACGTTGACAACGTATAGTTAAAAGAACTTGTATATAAGTTATCAAATCTAGGTATGCCTGAATATTTGTTATACATTATATATGATATGATAATGGGTAAACAATTTGTGGTGAAATGCGGAGATATAATCTCTAGCAAGACCTTTCACATTAAAAACGATTTATAGCATGGAGCAGTGAATTCTCCCATTTTATTTAACATTTACACTATTGATCTAGTGAGTTCTCTCAACCATGCCATTACATACGTCGACGACATTGTTGTGTATAGATCTGGAAAAAAAATTGAGGTCATCAACTGACTTCTGTAAGATGATTTCAACAAAATCAAACGTTTTTGCGACGACTGGAAATTAAAAATAAATTACCAGAAAACAGAGACTATCCTTTTTAGAACGCCCCTGTCCAGTGAATCAAGGGATACAAAAATGGAATTGGAAAAAGTTTTCCATTGTAGAAAGTAATAACCTTCCCCTACAAGTAAAAACTGTAGTTAGATACCTTGGTATCTGGCTTGATCAGTATGTTTACTTTCATAAGCATATAGCAGCTGCCCTTTCTGCAGCTAAAAATGCATATGCCCTGACAAGAAGTCTATTTCGTAGTAGTCTTCTGGACTCTAAGATCAAATAAATTTCATACTCGGCATTCATTTGATCAGTACTGGTATATGGTTGCCAGGTATGGTATAACGTATCCCCATTCCACATGGAGAAGTTTCGGGTGTTCGAGCGGCAATGTTTGCGTTCTTGCCTCGGAATGTGCAGAACCCCAGAGTCGAAACATAAGAAATTCTACCCCAATAAAATCCTATATGACAAATCAGGACTAAACAAGATAGACATCTTCATTATCAACATTATTCGTAGTCACACTGCAAGGGCAATGTGCAGTGAAAATGATCTTATTTCGGGAGTATTCTATCCCAATGATATGTATCTGGAGAGTACTCTCCAGAATGGGTTTATTCCCCCGGAAGCGTTCGCCTTCTTGGGTAGAAAAGGACTTATCCAAGACAAGCATGGAGTCCCTATTATTTACCACGCTTTTCGCGGTGCCAGGGATAAACGAATTCTCCATGATAGCGATATCTCTAATACTCCAGATCGCCTACGTTTCAGTATGGTGATATGTGAAAGAGATAAATCTAAAAGAGACCTATCTCGTCCCAACTGGTAGTGAATTAGTGACGAAGAGAAGACCACACGTCCTTAAAAAATAGTGTGCCTTTTAGTTGCAACGCTGCCCCTTTCTCTTCCTTCATATCGTATAACTTGATTTTGAATGAAAATAAATGCGGACTTCAAATTAAAAAAAAAAATTTAAAAGAGAAACTGCAAAGGAGGGATGGCGTAGACCAGAGCGCCTAGACCTTGGGAGTGCCAAACTGAATGACATCGACTCGAAACCGGGACCGGTAGAGAGACTTGCTGAATAAGGCCAAGACTCGATCCCGATTGTATTGCCGATGATGATGATGATGATGATAAAAAAGAAAAATGTAAATTCATGATTTGAATAGGATAGATGGAGGAAGCCTTTGCATGGGTTTAACAAGTGAAGAAAAGTGTCTCTTCAAAAGTAAAGGAAATGCCAACCCGACCATCGGACTTGCTTATATTCAGCTCTTTGAGTGATCGGACGATAGAATATGGCTTATACAATACTGCTTGCGTTTGACTAGGAGCGGATCTGTTATGGCATCAGGGAATCTTGAGTTGTCTATCAAATAGACAACAAGTAGATTTTCTATATCATTGAGTTGGTGACTGGACTGTCATTAATTATAAGCTAACAAATGTTGAGAAGATAGAGTTACTTTCTATAAGCAACAGGATGATTGATTAGAAAACAATTATATGAATATCTTACCTGCTTTAAAATGTGCTCAGTAATCAGTTTACCATCATCGAGTGGCGCATGGTCCCTTTCACACTGGGCCAAGAACTTTGTTATATCGATTTGCCGTAATATCGTGTTGATATGGGCGTTCAAGCTTTTAGCATCCATTTGCATTAGGAACGTATTTTGGGTGGATTTATTTTTGCGTCTGTGATTAATGTCCTCCCACTGGCACAATTCCAATTCTGATTGTAAATAGCGATGAGCATCGTGTAAATGGAAACAATTAGCTTGCAGTTGCTGGAATGTTTGGCAATTCATTGAAAAGAATTTTACACACATCATGCTAGCTCGTATGGGGTCCTTTAGAAGTACTTGTAGTTCATAAAGTGAATGTAAAAAGTTCTTATTTTCCAAATAACGACAAGTTTGTAGAATGGCATCTTTCCAAATTACAAGGCGTTCATCGATGTCTAGCATGCGTTGAATTAATTCAGTAACAGCACCAGTCTTTAGGAATACCAAGAAGATATGATGAATAAATATATCGATACTAGGTCCTTGGACTATGAAATATCTTAGTGCAACAGCAATTTCCTTGCGGCGAATGAAAAAATCTATAATATCTGCATGAGACCCGTAGGAGAGGATGTAATAAAGGCATTCCTCAAATGTTCTTGATTGTCGGATGATTTGCTTTTTGTTATCAACCGAATTGAACGCAGAGTTATCACAATATTGACCTTTGGTTAAGTGTTTTAAATTATTTAATGTATTAAGAATGTTTATTGCGGGTTCATGCAATGTAATGTTTTGACTACGCTTCGAAAGCATTGATGCTAGAGATGTATTCGAGTTTCGAATTATAGATATTCGGGCAGCGGTCTCTGGTTGCGGCTTACAGTATGGTATTGATTCAATAATTTTGATGATTTCTTGTAATAGAGGAGCACTGCGATTTGGTCGTTTTATCCTCGGTATATCTTGTCTCTTATTAATGTCGAGAGATTCTAAATCGCTTGATATGATTTTTTGAATGACAATATTTTCGTGTTCAGTGGAGAGTTTTGTTAGGCAATGGGAAAATTTATCTCTCGCCGTTTCAAAACAACCAGCCCGTAAACAAGCCAGACCATGGGCTGCCATTATACCGGCCGTTGGAAAACCACATTTCCAATGAATCTCTAGAGCTAGTTGCCATTTTTCTACTTGTACTAAAGAGTCAGCTAGCTTTCGCAAATTGTGATTGTTTAATGGTCCAGCAGGAATCAAATGCTCACAGCCGCTCTGAACCACAGACATAATAATATCCGAATGTTCACGAATTGTTTCCACCTCTGGGGGTCCGCTACGTACCTGTGAAAATTAATAAACATATATCTAAATATAATACATTGCTTATAATGCGTATGCGGTAAGGAATCATAATATGTTATCGGCACAAATGTACAGGGCGTGTACATTTCTTTATAAATAGCATTTTTTATTATAGTTCATTGAAATATGGCAAAAATAATTACATCAAAAGTAATAGTAAATGGGGTGATATGTTATGGAACATCTTTCACATACCGTCGACAGGATACAGATCAACCACCCAGCTTCTGAAATTGTTGTCCTTGGCGATTTTAATGTGCACTATTCCGGCTGGTTGTTACATTCTAACAGAATGGACAAGGCTGGCAGGCTGGCGGAGATGTTTGCTGTAAGCCACAACTGGACTCAACTCGTGGGGGAGCCAACGCGAGTGCCGGATGCCCGAGGCGATTATGCGAACACCCTGGATCTGTTTTTGACATCCGAACCGAGTATTTGTACCGTCGAGGTTTCTGCGCCACTGGGAAACTCAGATCACTGCTTCGTATCTGTCGAGCAAGTACTTACATATCAAGCGAATAACCGGCCTAGGCAGCTTCGCCATGTGTGGAAGTATGGGGCTGCTAACTGGGACGATTTGCGAGATTTCTTCGAATCCTTTCCATGGTCCGAGGTGTGCTTCGGAGACTCCGATGTTAACGCTTGCGCGGAATCGGTATCAGAGATTATTCTTCTGGGGATGGATATGTATATTTCACATTCCATCAAACGAAGTTCGTCTGATAAATCTTAGTTTGATAAAAAATGCGAGCTGATTACAGCGGCAAAAAATAGAGCTTTTAAGCAATGGCGCTCCAATCCCACCGATGTTAACAGAACGAATTTTGTTAGAATCAGAAACGCGTGCAACCAGGCGATTGATACCGCGAGGAAGGCTCACAACGATAGAGTGACTAATAAAAACTCCTTCGGTGCCCGACTGGTTCGCGTTCCTTCTGGTCAATGGCAAAAGCTGTCAGCAGTAACTTCGCTTCCTGCTATTTTCCTCCGCTTGTGACAGACAGCGGGACGTTAGTCATAAATTCAAAATATAAACCTGATGTGTTCACAAATTTATTTTCCGCGAATTCAAACCTCGATCCCGGTCTTTTGGAGCCACCTGTGATCGCGCGGGTACGGTGTTCCATGCGAGATGTGAGATTTCGCCCGCGCACTATTCAACGCATTCTACCTGAACTGGATTGTAGGGAGGCAACCAGCTCGGACGGAATACCGGCAATAGTCCTTAGGAACTGTGCTCCACAACTATCGCCGGTTCTTGGCAGACTCTTCCGCTCATCTTATGCGCGGAGGACCTTTCCTGCCTGCTGGAAAATCGCTCGAGTTCAACCAATCCCAAAGACGGGAAAAAAGTGTCTCCCACAAAATTGCCGTCCGATATCATTACTGTCTATTTTATCTAAGGTAATGGAAAAAGTCATCAATACAGAGTTAGTTAAGTATTTGGAGTGCAACGGACTTCTGAATGATCGTCAATACGGATTCCGTGGCAGGCGGTCCCCGGGAGACCTTTCGACACTTATAACCGATATATGGTCGTTTTGTGGATGATAGTACATTTGTTTCCTCCTTTTCGAGTATTCGGCCGATTGGTGCATCTGCGTCGCATCAGCTGAGATGTAGACAGATTGACTCTCTGAATCAAGATCTAGATACTGTCCTGCAGTGGGGAAGGGCCAATCTCGTCGACTTCAATGCAGCGAAGACACAATATCCAACATTCACAAAGAAAAGTGGATCATCGGTTCCACAGCTGATGATGAATGACCGGGCCCTCGAGGCTGGGGAAAGTTTGAAATTGGTCGGCGTCACGGTCTGTGGGAATGTATCATGGCATAAACACGTGTCGAGTATCGCCAGGTCAGCCTCAGGAAAACTGAGCTATCTTTTTAGAGCCAAGAAGTATTTTACTCCGGCCCAACTTCTTCTCCTATATAAATCCCAAATTAGACCCGCGCTCGAATATTGCTCTCTTGTTTGGAGCTCGGCTCCCAAACATACCCTCGACCTACTTGAGAGGATACAGAGACGAGCGATCCGCCTTATCGGGGACTCGGCGCGGACTACAGTTGTCTCTCTGTCTGTTTTACAGATATTATCACGGGTACTGTTCTTCGGAAATTCTTGGTATTGTTCCGCGCAATTCGGCTCATATGCGCTCCACAAGACAATCCGACGGATCCCACCCCTTTGTGGTTCATCTCCCGACGGCGCGAACATCCCTACATCAGAACTCGTTCCGTTACAGAGCGGCAAAGCTGTGGAACTCCCTTCCCACGCGAGTGTTCCCGGAGCGTTACAACCTGCAACTGTTCAAAAAGAACTGCAACAGTTATTTGATGGCGCCCCCTCGGCGCTATAGGTTCGCCTCTCCCGAGAGAAGTCTAATAAAAAGATAAAAAAAATAAAAATAGAAGGGGACTTAAGTGACAATCCTGATGGACTTCTGACGTGACGAGAAAAAGATTTGAGAGAATGGATTTAAAACTTACTCTATGGAGTCGATTATTCAGATATAGAGAAATCTACTTTGTCAACGCGGGTTCGAAGCCCAAGCAGGATCATTTAAAAAGTAATATAATGGTTTGTGCAAGGTTTTGTCGAAGGCCTTATTGAAATCTGTTAGGATAACGTCTGCCATTTTCTAGGGCTAGGAATGTGTGGGAAGCGAATTCAACTACATTAGCTATGGTACATCTCTCAACAAGAAAGTTGTGTTGCCTGGGTGAAATCAGGGATTTGCAGTGGAAGGATTGCCCTTGGTATGGAATGCTTTCAAATAGTTTGGGAATATGGGAATGTTTGGCGATTGGAATGGTAATTTGAGATATCGCCTTTGGGTCCCTTTTTATGTACAAAGGTAATTTTTTTTACTTCTCCCAGAAAAGGCGAACCTATAGCGCTGGGTCAGCGCCCTGAGATGCTATTTTTTCTCGACCGGGTCCATCAGCCAAGCTCCGAAAGATGCTCAGGGATTTCTCCTCACCATTTCACGAAGCCTATAGTTTAATGGGGTGATATTTCACCGGGCGGCTGGACTTTGGGTCCCTATCTACCACTCAGTAATTGTGCCGAACTGCACAACAGCAAGAATCGTCAGTTGAACCTAAGTTTGCGCAATTTCCGCTCGCACTGTGCTCTGACATTTAAGGGTACTTCAAAACCCTCTTTTGTGCGCGCGTTAGTGTAAAAAAAAAATCAAACGCAAGGAATAACCTCCTTACCACCTCAGCCAATTAGGCGGCAATTAAGGAAACTTTCCAAATGTTAGGCAATTCCCTTAGAGAAAGCAACAGATTGAGGATAATAGAAAGGAGGAAGGGAGAACAGAGGAGTATTTTTTATGGAATGTAAAGGGGAGTCCATCTGGGTCGGGAGTGAGTTCGTCTTTAAGTTGGGTTAGTTTATTTGCAAGCGTGGGTGGATCAATGAAATGAGAAAGAAATGAACTAAGGGAGATGTTTGGTAAGTGTTTAAAATAAGTGGGGTCGGGACCAAAAGAGTCACCAGTGAAGGATTGTTTGGGGAGTTAAAAAGTTTGCAATAACATGTGAATCCTTTGAGGCTTCCGAGTTAAGCGAAAGAGAGCTGGGATAACCATCGGATTTGCTTTTGTGATTAATAAATTGAAAAAACAAGTTTACGCGACATTTACTAGGTTGATCTGGATTTTCATTCGGTCGGTTTGGTAAAGGAAATCGCAAAGGGGGATGAAATGAAAATAAGTGCCAAGATAGTTGGAATAGTCGCAAACAGAACAGCTACGGAGAAAAGCAGCTTATTCCTTTTATTACATAATGAACGAAGCTTGTGGTTAAACCAAGGAGGTGAGGAGATTGGAGTTTTATGCCTAAAAAAGGAAACGTAAAGGGAAGCGGAATTAAAAAGTTCTATGTACAGATTGGTAGTAGCGTCCGCTACAGCCAGATGATCAACATGAAATGAGATTTTGCGGAGATAATCGTTAACATGGCGGAAATTCGTTTTGTGCAAGTCATAGGAGTAAAGATCGTGTCGTGGGTTGGGGTGCAGGGCGAAATTAAAAAAAAAAAAAAGATAGGAGAAGAGGCGATGGAAATTGTAAATAGTAGACAGTGTGACGTTTCTAACAGATATATACACGATATACAAGCAAATGGCGACGAACACCGAAAGAAGTTCGAATTAGCAAAACACCAGAAACGTATACCACAGCGATGACATAGAAATTCCACATCAGTTGAATGTACTTGAGAATAACGACCGAATTCGAATACGCAGCGGTGGTCTGATGTGTTGAGCATTGGTTCTATCTTTTAGTGATTCTAACTGTCATAGTTTAGTTTAGTGGGGCAACCACCCCATTTATTGGCTTAATTCAAGCAACGTAATTACCTACATCGAAAGTATATCTAAATTACAAACTAGAGAACTTAAGAACTACCTTAACTAGGCTTAACTTAAGGTAAGCAGGACAAAATAAGAAAGAAGCGTGGGGGGGGGGGGGGGGTGGTGGCAGGTTATAGTAGAGTGTAGAAGCGCCGCTTAAGATTCATCATCATCATCATCGGCACTACAATCGGGAACCGGTCTTGGCCTTATTTAGCAAGTCCTGAGGCTTGTTAAATTTTCCATAATGATTTGTTTTTTTTTTCGGGCAAGGTCATTAGTCTTGCGCCAGAGGCTCCCCGACGGGGGATCGAACCCCGGTCTCTCGCGTGACAGGCGGGTATACTTAAGATTGGTGGTGAGAATAGTTTAGGAGGCGATGCTTAAGAGTATAGGTAGAGAGGTCGAAGTCGAACAAGGTGGAATTGGAGTTGACATTTCTCAGCATCCGCGAAAGGAGCTCGTTCAGACCATAAGAGGTCCGGTGGGGGGGAATGTGCAGAAGGCGGGGATTATGCGTATTTCGAGGGTTTGTGTTTAGAGGAATTAAGTTAAGGAGGTAGGCGCAGTCTACCGAGCCGGAGAGGACCCTATGAATGAATTTTATGTCAGCCACGACCCTGCACTCCTCAAGGGTTCTAAGGTTGATTAATTTGAGGCGGTTAATGTACGGAGTAAGGATTAAGGGGTTTTCTCATGCTAGCCCTCGGAGAGCGAACCGCAGGAGGCGACGTTGAATACTTTCGATTCTACAGATATGGATCTTGTGATAAGGAGACCATACCTGGCTAGCATATTCAGATAAGGGATCGAGTAACGTAAGGGTCGGAGAATTCCTTAGACCATCGTTTCACGAATTCGAGGGTAGAATTGGCTTTCCGAATCGTCTGATCAATGTGAGAGAGGAAGTTAAGTTCCCTGTCGCAAAGGATCCCAAGATCTCGAATATATTGGACAATGCTCAGGGGTTGGTTATGAAGGGTATAGTGAATACGCAATTACAATACAATTTTTGTTACACCAAGTCGAGAAGCTGTCAAGGTCAGATTGCAGCAGTGCAGAATCAAGTGGTGACTCAATGATCATAGCGTCGGTTCGAATCACACGTTCTTCATTATCGTCGCAAACGCTATTACAGGACAAGGGGAGAGAATGCAACTGAGGAATTAATAGGGTCGGATGTGAAAATAGGGTCTAGCTGTCTGCTCATGTGGTTTTACGAACCTGACAAAGGCTTAAATCTGTTAGGTACCCGCCGAGAAGACATTACTGGTGGTATAAAAATAATGATCATCTGATAAAGTCTATTGTAGATGTGGGAGGTTGCAGTCGTCAAAAACGACGATATCGACCTCAGAGCCGCATACCTCTATTATGTGGTCGATAGCATTGATTGCTAGTTCATATAACTCATTGAACTTATATGGGAAAATATAGAAGCAGATGACGTATATAGATTTGCGAGGTAGGTATTTTAACATAGACATTATCGAGATTGAGTTTGGAAGATATACCAACGAAGGTCGATTACTAATGTCATTGCGATAAACAGCAAAGGATGGAGGGAATAATTCCTGATTGTTTTTTTTTAATATACTTCTCTCAGGACAGGCGAAATTTTTGCGCCGACACGGCACCCCGTGATGTCACCAAATAACCGTTGCAATTCTTCTTGAACAGTTGCAGGTTGTAACGCTACGAAAACACTCACGCGGAGAGGGAATTCCACAGTTTGCCCGCTATGTAACGGAACGAGTTCTGATGCAGTGATGTGCGATCCGTCGGATTGTCTTGTGGAGCACATATAAACCGAATTGCGCGGAATAATACCACGAACCTCCGAAGAACAGTACCCATGATAATATCTGTAAAACAGACAGAGGTCAGCTACGTGCCTTCGGTGAGATAGCGAGTGTAGTCCCGACGTCAGCGACGTGTCCCCGATCAGCCGGATCGCTCGTCTCTGTATGCTCGTGGGTAAATTTAGGGGCTGACCTCCAAATATGAGAGCAATATTCAAGCGCCGGTCTAATTTGGGATTTATACAGGAAAAAAAGTTGGACCGGAGTAAAATATTTCTTGACTTTAAAAAGATAACTCTTTTTGCTTGAGGCGGGCCTGGCGATGTTCGACACGTGTTTATGCCACGATTAATTCCCACGGACGGTGATGCCGAGCCATTTCATGCTTTAATTCGAGGGCCTGACCATTCATCATCAGCTGCGAGACCGATGATCTACTTTTCTTTGTGAATGTTTTATACAGTGTCTTCGTTGCATTGAAGTTGACGAGATTGGCCTTTCTCCACTGCAGGACCCTATCCAGATCCCGATTCAGAGAATCAATCTGACTACATCTCAGATGGTGCGACGCAGATGCACCAATCGGTCGATCACTCGAAAAAGAGGAAACAAGCATACTATCAGTCGCGAAACTGAACACTCGCTTATCGGTCGACTCCCACAAATCCTTTATGTGAAGCGAAAAATTGGTTGGAGCCAAAATAGAACCTTGAGGCACTCCGGAATTAACAGGATACAGATCCGAAGACTCGCCGTCCACAACAACCCAGATCGATCGACCCTCGAGGAAGCTTTTCGTCCAGACGCAAAGCTGTTGGTAAAGCCCATGTGAATGAAGCTTGCTCAGCAATGCTCCGTGCCAGACGCGGTCAAAGCCTTGGAGATACCCAATGCGACCGCCCTTGACTCACCATGCCGCTCAATCGCAGATGTTCATATATCGGTTATAAGGGTCAAAAGGTCTCCCATGGACCGCTTGCCACGGAATCCGTATTGACGACCATTCAGAAGTCCGCTGCGCTCCAAATACTTAATTAAGTTGGCATCGATGACCTTTACCATCACCTTAGACAATATATACAGTAATGCTATCGGTCGGTAATTTTGTAGGAGACACTTTTTCCCCCTCTTTGGGATTGGCTGAACTGGAGCGATTTCCCAGCAGGTAGGAAATGTCCTCCATGCATAAGACAAGCGGAAGAGTCTGCCAAGAAGTAGAGACAGTTTTGGAGCACAGTTCTTAAGTACTATTGCCGGTATTCCGTCCGGGCCGGTTGCCTTCCTGCAGTTCAGTCCCCGTAGAATGCGTTAAAATGCGGTCGGAACCTCACATCCCACATCGAAGACCGTACCGGAGCGATCATAGGTGTTCCAAAAGACCGGTATCGAGGTTTGAATTCGCGAACACATTAGCTTTATCTTTTGAATTTATGACTAACGCCCCGCTGTCCGTCACCAACGGAGGAAAAGAGGAGTAAACGAAGTTACTGCTGACCGCCTTTGCCATTGGCCAGAAAGGACACGAACCAGTTGGGCACTCAAGGAGTTTGGTCACTCTGTCGTTCTAGGCATCCTTCGCGGCATCAATCGCTTATTTGCACGCGTTTCTGATTCTAACAAAATTCGTTCTGTTAATCTCGATGGGATTGGAGCGCCATAGTTTAAAAGTGCTATTTCTTGCAGCTGTAATCTGCTCGCATTTTTTATCAAACCAAGGCTTATCAGATGAATTCCTTTTGATGGTATGCGGAATGTAGATCTCCATCCCGAGCAAAATAATCTCTGTGACCGGCTCCGTGCGTGCGTTAACATCGGAGCCTCCAAACCACACCTCCAACCACGGAAAGGATGTGAAGAAATCTCGCAAATCGTCCCAGCTAGCAGCACCATACCTCCATTCATGGCGAAGCTGCATAGGTCGGTTATTCGCTTGAAATGCAACTGGTTGCGGGATCAATACCAAGCATTGATCTGAGTTTCCCAGCGGCGCAGTAACCTCAACGGTATAAATGCTCGGCTCGGATGTCAAACAGATCCAGGGTGTTCGCATAATCACCTCGGGTATCCGGCACTGGCGTAGATTCTTTCACGAGTTGAGTCAAATTGCGGCTAACAGCGAACGTCTCCGCTAGCCGTGAAAGATGTCCGAAAAGTGTCACCGGTCGATCGTCATTCGAGGAGCGGTAAAGACAACAATGAGATTTAACAGAATTCCCCAGCAGGACCTTCAACCACATGATGTGACGAATCGATCTGGGTCTCAGTTAAGGCAAGGATATCAGGTTTCGCTGTTTGCAATTATTAGTGGACGGCTTTTACACTCATATTGGTGAAACCGATGCCCCTGATGTTACAAAATGCCGTTATCAGTCGAACGCCGACACAGCCTCGAGAACGAACCCGATTACGCGATGACGAATTTCTTAAAGTGTGGTTATTTATCAGAATATTTGCATGATGTTCCCCTTGACACCCCCCCCCCCCCCCCCCCCCCCCACGGATCCGAATGGAGGCTAGTTTACTTCCGGAATTGTTTTTCTCAGAAGGTACCATCATGACTTATTTCCGTGTCAGTCCGGGCCATCAGCCATACATCTGAAACATAATCGAAGATTGCTCCCGACGATATCGCGGAATGTACAGCGTGACGGGGTGGTATCTCACCTTGGGACCGACTTACCACCTAGGCCAACCTTTTCTCGAACCGGTCTATCAGCCAAACTCCAAAAGATAGCCAGGGATTTCTCCCGAGCATTCCACGGAGGCTATAGCTTGATGGGGTGGTATTTCACCGGCGACAGGACGTTGGGACCCCACCTATCACTCGGCATTTAGTCAGCTGTGACTCAGACCTAGCTGTGAGTATATTCTAACGGCCTACTCACAAGGCAAATAATGATAGACAGCCTTAATTGGTAGATATTATGAGGGGATGTGGTGGGAGAAAGATATGGTGGCAGTTCAAGGACGAAAAAAATTACTACGGCCATATCTACTGCGTATCATATCTGGCGAGAATCACACCGTACGCAGAAGAAATACTGGGAGACTACCAATGCGGATTCCGTAGGAACCGGTCAACAAACGACCAAATGTTCACAATAAGGCAACTGCTGGAAAAGAAGTGGGAATACGGAGAGACCGTTCACCAACTGTTCGTTGACTTCAAAAAAAGCCTACGACTCAGTCGCAAGATAAAGACTCTACCATATTGCAGTTGAGCTGGGAATCCCGAAAAAATATGCCGCCCTCATTCAAATTTGCATGAACGAAAACAAAGGGCGAGTTAGAATAGAAAACCACCTCTCAGAACAATTTGAAATCCAGGACAGACTAAAACGGGGGGATGGTCTCCCATCGTGTCTTTTTAACCTTGTGCTCGAGTATGTCATCAGAAAGATACAAGACGACAACATGGTCGGATCATCCCTTAACGGGGTCACAAAAGTGTTCGCATATGCGGATGACATCGCCGTTCTGGGTGATTATCTAGAAACTGTAAGTAAAAACTGTGAAATCATCATGCAAGCGGCAGAAGAGGTGGGCCTAGAAATAAATGAAGAGAAAACAAAATACATGATTACGGCGAGAGCACGTGGACCACAGGAAACACATATAAACGTCAGAGGCAAGATATTTGAAAAAGTTAAAGAATTTAAATATCTGGGAACGATACTGACGGTCAGTAACGAAATGTCGAAGGAAGTTAACAAGAGACTGCATTCCGACAACGCTTGTTGGCATGCAGTCAGTAAACTGTTGAAATCCAAACTGCAATCCCGTAACATAAAGGTCCGTGTCTATAGAACCATAATCATGCCGATTGCTCTATAGGGATGCGAAACATGGGCTCTCACAAAACGGGAAGAAAACAAATTCCGCGTATTCGAGAATAGAGTTTTAAGGGGTATCTTTGGCGGTAAATATGACGAGGGGGCAGGAGAATGGAGGAAACTCCATAACCACGAATTGGAAGAGCTATACCGCAAACCTACAATAGTGGGAGTAATCAGGTCGCGAAGATTAAAATGGGCGGGACATGTGGCGCAAATGGGCAACGATAGGACCGTGCGTAGAATTCTTGACGGTAGACCAACGGGAAAGAGACCGGTAGGACGGCCGCGACGGAGATGGGAGGACAATTTTAGGTTTGATCTTGAGGAGATCGGATCAGATGGTCGGGCGTGGAAGGAGAATGCACAGGACAGGGAACGATGGCGGAGTCGAGTCGGTGGGGTCATGAACTTCCGGGTTCCTACAGGCCAATAAATAATAAAAAATAACAATAATATTAATAATAATTACATATCTACTGCGTGGGAGATGTAAAATCCGTTTCGCGCGAACGTATTGCCTGAAAGCAAGAAAGTCCCTTGACACTTTATGCTGAAGTTTTTATGGAATTTGAAAAAAAAGAAAGAAAAATGAAGGCTGGAGACATCGGAGGGTAAGCCTTCTTGTTGAATGGAGTCCATATTTCTCACGATATCAATGCATAAACGGTACCAAACGCGGAAATTCTATCGAAAAGAATCATTGATAATGAAAACATCTTAGAGCGATAGAAAGAAAACCTTTATGAACTGCTAAACAACCAGCTAACGGAGGAATTGGAGGCTCCACAAATTACCACCATAGATCCAGTGTTGTCGTCAAGCACAGAGAAGGTTATCCGATTACATATGAAAACAGATATAGTAATAACCCGTTGGGTTCAGAAAGAAGAGATCAACTGGTAAAGTCTTATTTGTTGTGTGCGCCTTTGCCTGAAATGTGAGTAGCGACATGATGTTGGTGACTATGATGACAATAAACAAGTACCCATAACTTAGGGTTCTCAAAGCGGTCGCTGAAGACGAAAAGGTTCAAAAATAAACAAAAAAATGCTAGACCCCTCACCAAGCAGAAGATTATTCTGTATATTCATTTACAGGCCCATTTCTCTCATTTTATTTATAATATAAGTTTTTATCAAAATAGGAACTTACCTTCGCAGCCAGAGCCAGACAGTTCATCATCTTAGCGATAAGCTCGAAATCCACTTCAGGATTTGGGACTAGTAGTTTTTCCAACTTACTACAGTGGTACAATAATAAATCCACACATTTATGATTGTTACTGTGATATGAGAGTATCGATAAACATAGAGCAACACTGGGCGCGTGCTCGTAACAGAATTCTTCCCGTAGTAGCTTGTCGTGTGTAATATTACCGCTCAATTTCCAACGCATATCCTTATCTTTGCTACAGGCGGTACTTTTAGGAAGTAACTCCTGCGCAACCATGGTAATTGTATTTGAAGGGTTTTGTTCATCCAACTCCTCTGTTTGTTTGACGCAATCGTTGCACACTCGGACCGCAACATCCTCGTACAAATTAGGTATTTGCATTCGATTCGATGAGCAGGCAAAGCAAACGACTCTTCCGCAACGACGACAATGATGACGTCTCATAAGCATTGTGAATACGGCCCGACGACAGCACATACAATGCGCTGCCTCTTCGTCTTGTATCCACTGATCTCGAGTGGGTGGAGTTTTAGGCATTGTAAATGTCCCACAAAGTGAATCTAAGGACGCTAGATCGGTTGATTGTGACACTCGCTCTGATGACGAAGCCAATTCATGAACTTGGTAGTCTAACGCTTTGGTTGCGTAAATACGTAGTAGTAGATCTACGCATTCGCGGGTGATTACGTGATCGTTTTGGTATAAATTGAAGTTGAGTAAAATAAAAGCTGAACTGTTTTCGTTTCCAAGGGTGAATTTGTTCGAGTTTTTCGAATGAATGTCATAAATGTTTCCGTGCTTGTCGAAGCAAAACTTGCAAAGTGACCCAGTTGCAGTGGCGTCACTTTGGCGATCGTCTACAAGTGACCGAATTGTATCTAATACTTTGGTTAGAATCTCAAATTTTGCATTCATTATCAACTGTTCAATCATGAGCAATGGTTTGCCTAGCAATGTCCAGTTTTGTGTTCTTTCGATGGGTGTCAGCTGTTCGATAATCCTTATTGATACCTTGTAGTTTTTCAGTACCGCAGTATTGCGAGTGTTTTTAGATAAAAAGTCGATAACGTAATTCAATAAGCCTATCGATTTGAATTTCTCTTTGTTGTTGTTATAAAACAAGCAAAGATCTCCAATGGGAAATGTTTCCAATGCCTGCAACAAATATTTATCAAATCCGTCATCAAATTCAATCAGGACACTTAAGAATGCGTCGAAAAACAAACGATTCTGATGAGAGAATGACGTGGCCAATTGAACAACATTACACCACTCGTAGCATAACTTGAATAGCTTCTTCGATAGTAGTTTTTCTAAGATTGTAATGGGAGTTTTTAGGCCGAAGTCGTAAGCCTGAGGCCACGATTCAAATGTTAGCTCTTCTGATACTTTCGAATAGATATTGATATCTTCTAATGTCCGTTCCAAATTGAACCTCAGATTGCTGTCTATAAGTTTGGCGTCCTTTTCTAGTAATGTACTTTCTATGAGATACTTGGCTAAATGAGAACTCGACACTTTTGTGAAGTTTTTATATATAAATGATGCTCTATGATTAATGTCGGATAAATGTGTAGCTAGGTAGACGTAATTTGGGTCACTGTCTATTAACTCGGTGATGATTTTGTCCTTCTCGGAAATATACCATCGACGGTCTTGCACTTGCTCTCGGCAATTCTGCAGGATCTCGTACAGTGTTATTTTGGTTTGTAATCTTTGAATGCGATATTTATCTAATTTACCGGATAGTAGAGCTGCTACGACCTGGTTTCCATCATATATATTGGCTAAGGAGCTTATATTTTCACATTGCACATACCTCTCTAGGTATTCTTCGTTCATTCCCTGTGCCTGGTAGGATCCTTTTATTTTCTTCAAAACATAACCGAGAAGGGCATTTTGGTTTGATACGTAATTGAAGATCGATTGGTACTCTTCTTTGGTTATATTGAAACGATACTCTTTTGATTCTTTCCCACATATATCTGGACAAATATTTATGGCTATAACATGCACCAGATTGAGATTCAAGGCTATAACGTATGACTCGATCTCTAAAGGGGTCATATTCTCCTCGAATATGAGTCCCCCAATTATATCACTTGGATCGAATTTCAGTAATGAATCTGTTCGGAATTCGCTAATAGCTCCCTGAATCTGTAGCAATTTCGAAAAGTTCTCTACATAGGACACGAATCTTGTAAAGTAATTACACTTGGACTTGAGCTCATGAAATTCTCCTGATAGAGTTTTCAAATCTTCGGTGCGATGTAAGTCGTGTTTACATTTGTAAAAAATATTGTTGAAGATCTTTTTTCGATGTAATTCGGTGTTTAATTTCTTTGGTTTTAGTGGAAGGAAACTGTTGCTTAACAGATCCTTAAGGCCAAGCTCTGTGTGTTCGAAGGATTTAAGTACTCGAAGGCACTCACAAACATTGTCAAGAAATGGTAGAGAGCCAATATCTAGAGGTAGGCCTGTGTGTGCTGCTGTACTTGATGCTGTTTTTGTGATTTTGCACATTCTTCGAATAATAGGCAAAAGGTGGGAAATGATGTCGTAGTTTATATTCAAATTCAATATTAAATCAGATGCAATGATGGCGCGTATATTTGATCCTTGGGAGTATTGCATGAATGGATAGATTGATGTGTATTTATCTGAGATGGTTTGGATTTCTTCAGCTCGTGGAATGGCATTGTTGTTAGCGAAGTTATCAATGATACTTATCATTTTTGATGCTTCAAATCCTTTAGCGGCAGCTTTTTTAATTTGCTCAACAGTGGCCTGGGCGTCAGAGGAATTCAGTTCCTGTTTTAGATAGTTATTGTAAATATTCTGCAGTTTTATTGTTGTCTGTTGTTGATTTTCGACAAAATTCAGTTCGCAATTAAGTGCCGTGTCATGCAGGTTGAATGTCTAGAAAAATAACAATAACTAATGAATTTTATATATAAATATGAGGAGTATATTATTCTAGGGGATCTGCTTTATAGAGTAGTTTACCACAATTATTCACATATTAATTCAAGTGGAAAGCAAACAGTTTATTCAGCTTTCTGTAAAATATTGTGACCCATATGACAATCAGTACTAGAATATTCTAGAAAGTACTGGAAAACTGGAGACGATGGGCAGTAGAAAATTCGAGGCTATGGAACGGACGGAAACGAAACGCCAAATCAGAATGAGGAAACGGGATAAATACGCCGCACGCAGATCAGGGAGATAAGTAAGAAGTAAACAGTCAAAGACGCGATAAGTACGGAAGCGGTTGTTATTAACGGACTAATAAAGTGTTACATTAATTCAAAATCGATTTAACGGCTCTTATTTATAAAAATAATTAATTCAGCGAACCCTAAGCTCGCTACAATTGGTGTCAGAAGTGGGATTAATTATTGGTGAAGTGAATAAGTCTGTGAAAATGTGTTGTGACAATGTCAGATCGATATTTGGAGGATCTTCGCGTTGAAGAAGGAACTTCAGGACCGGAATCTGGATAGCAGAGGACAGAAGCAAATTCTTCGACATCGTCTGCAAGCAGCAATGGAGGAAGAGGGTATTGATGTCGACGGTGCCAATGTAACGGAGAAGCGTTCGCCACAGTTGGACATTTCGGAGATGTTCAGGATGATGATGATAAAATTGGACGCGCAAACTACAGACATTAACACAAAATTGGACGCGCAAGCTGCAGATGTAAATGCAAAGTTGGATGCCCAAAATTCAAAATTCGACGCACAAGCTGCAGATCTGAATGCAAAATTGGATGCCCAAACGCAGTGGATGAAAACACTTTAAGGAAGAAATTCAGTCAAAAATTCGAAACGAAGTAGAAAATCTGGATCTAAAAGTCACCGATGAAATAACGCGAATCGAAAGCGACTTAAGTGTGTTGAGAGAAATAAGATATCGCCTAGCAATCAACATGACTACAAAGATACAAGGATACAACCGCCAACCTCCGATGGAACGGGGCCCTTCTCCGTATTTATACGTCAGTTTGACGCCACGGCCAATTATAATAAGTGGTCAGATGAGCAAAAGTCAACATCACTAATCTTATCACTCCGCGGGGCGGCTGCAGAATTGCTACAAACCATACCAGCAGAGAAGCAAACAGATTTCCAAGCGGTAAGAGACGGCCTTGAAGCTAGGTATGGAGACAACCACATGCAGCAGGTCTACCGCATGCAACTGCGGAGCAGAACGCAGAAACCTGGAGAAAATCTTCAACAGTTGCAGGCAGATATTGAGCGATTGGCAAACTTGTCTTATTCAAATATGACTAAGGAATTTCTGAACGAGGTTGCAATGGATGGATTTATAAATGCACTCCAAGATCGGGACTTGCAACAGGCTGTTCGTTTGGCAGAAAAGAAGACGACTAATGAAATACTAGCGTTCGCATTGGCATATGAATCTGCTAAACTGGCTACCAAGAGTACATATAGAGTCCGAGAAATGTCCGTCCAGGAATGTTCTTGCCAAAGAATCGGGCAAGTACAACGGAGAACCCCCGAGACCTGATATGAAGGGTTGGACATGCGGCGAAGTCGGCCGCATCTCTGTTGGCTGTATCACAAGAGAAGCCTTCAGCGTGATTCAGACTTGGACAGCACCACGACCGAATGTAAATCCTTGCATCAACAGATAATTGCTCTTAAGACCAGCCGAGAAAAGGTCATTGAGGAGAACAATCGCTTATCAACTGATCTAGCAGAGAGGCAAGCTGAAATTTTGACCCTAAAGTGTCGCATTCAGGATTTGGAAGTAGAAATTGATCGTTTAAAACAAGAGGCGTATGATCTCCGAAATGTACGAGTAGAAGTACTAGATGGGTGGACGAGTGATGCTATACGCGCAGCTCAACGTCAGGATGAAGATATGTCGCTAATCCTGGAACACAAAAAAAAGAACCAGCGGCCAACTTGGAACAATATTTCCGACAAAAGTGGAACAATTAAGGCATATTGGGCACAATGGAATTCCTTGCTGGTGGAAGATGGAATTCTAATGCGTAAATGGAAAGCCGCGGATGAAAAATCCCATCGAATGCAGATTCTAGTCCCACCATCAAAAGTGAAGGATGTACTAACTAACAAAGATGCACAACGGGGCCTCCGGTGGACATCTGGGAGTTAATAAGACACTTTCAAAATTACGATCTCGCTTCTACTGGCTTCACATGGGAGATGACGTCGAGTCTTGGTGTAGGAAGTGCACAACTTGCACTGCGACCAAAGGACCAACAGCAAAGCCAAGGAGCGCTATGAAGCAGTACAACGTGGGTGCCCCTTTCGAGCGAATTGCGATTGATATCTCAGGACCATTCCCAAAAAACAACGACAATAACAAATACATATTGGTCATCATGGATTACTTCAGCAAGTGGGTGGAAGTCCTTCCAATTCCAAACCAAAAAGCAACAACCGTCATTGAGCAGCTTATCAATAATTGGATCAGCAGATATGGAGTTCCCTGTGTGTTTCATTCCGATCAAGGCCGAAACTTCGAATCACAGATATTTCAAGGCATCTGTGCGGCACTGGGCGTAAGGAAAACCAGGACCACACCCTTACATCCGCAGTCAGACGGAATGGCCGAAAGGTTCAACCGAACAATGCAAGAACATTTATCGAAGGTCGTTAGTGATCACCAACGAGATTGGGACAAATATGTACAAACCTTTCTCATGAGTTATAGACTGGCTAATCGACAGGCCATTCTCCAGCAAGAATTATATTTGGACGAGAGATACGATTACCAGCCGATCTGCGATTCGGAATACCTCCAGACGCCATAGATAAGACCGAAGACTACGTAGCCGAATGGAGAAATCGCCTCGACGAGATTCATCATTTGGTTCGAAAGCAAATCAAGGTATCAAGTGACAGGATGAAAACAAGGTACGACGTTCGAGCCAACGCATCCGGATTTAATGCAGGCGATAACGTGTGGCTTTATAACCCTCATCGGCAAAAAGGAAGGTGTCCGAAGTTGCAGCAACATTGGGAAGGACCGTATAAGATTCTCACAAGAATTAACGACGTTGTCTATAGGATTCAGCGAAGACCGAACGCCAAGATGAAAGTGGTACATCGTGACCGACTGGCGACTTTTGTTAACCCAGGAGATCAGTGAACTTAGTTCGGGACGAACTAGTCTGGACGGAGGGTAGTGTGACGCATATGACAATCAGTACTGGAATCTTCGAGAGTGTCCGAAACAAAGTACTAGATTATTTTAGGAAGTACTGGAAAACTGGAATAGAAAAGTCGAGATTATGGAACGGGCGAATCAGAATGAGGGAACGGTATAAATACGTCGCACACAGATCATGGGGAGGAGTAATAAGTAGAAAGTGAAGCAGGCGATAAGTAGAAAGTAATAAGTAAGAAGTAAGCAGTGAAATACGCGATAAGTACGGAAGCGATAAGTCAAGAAATCGTTAAGTGTACGGTAAAAAGTAACGGTTGTTATTAACGGACTAATAAAATGTTACATTAATTCAAAATCGATTTAACGGCTCTTATTTATTAAAAATAATTAATCCAGCGAACCCTAAGCTCGCTACAATGTATTTGATAGTTTTTTCTAAAAAAAAAATCGACAAAGTCTGCTCTTTTTGGCCTTCTACACCAGGGTACCCCCTTAAAATAGTGCTCTAGATCACAAAAAGGATCGGTCCAGAGGTATCTTTTGAAGATTTCCACCTTCCTACTGTAACAAAAACAAAAAACCCTATAGAAGCTCAAAAAGTTTCTGAACATCACATTGACGGATGAATGACCCCTTGGCAGATCGGACTTCAACTCGCTGGATTATTAACTAGGGATTAGTGAAGGGTATACACTAAGCCAAACTATTGAGGTTTAAAATCATTGCCTTGTCTGAGCAGAAGACAACTCTCAAGCCTATGGTATGGAATCGATGATTGGATAAAGATTCTCATGTAGTGATGGTAGACAAAAATGGTGGGCAATTAATGGGTTCTACTATTTATAGTCGTATACCTCCGATAACCCAATAAATTACTGAAAAATAATAGAAAAATATAAATACGCTATCATTTGAATTAATCCTCTATAGTTTTTACGGCTAGGACACATGGATAGCAGCGAAGTTGCGACATGCGTGTGGCTGTGTGTAAGCAGGTTCAGCTGGAGATTCTGTTCCATCGATTAGGCTAAAGGTTATTATTTGTTTCTATGAATTTATGTCAAGTTTTAGAACTGAGAATAATTTCAGTAGCTTTTGGCACTACATGGGTTGTGATCCCAAGGGGTAATTTTCATGTATAAAAGTCATTGCGTCTGGAGTAACAATACATACATTATATCCGCATGGTTATGAGGCAAATAAGTTCCTATCTATAAATTAAGTATTCTTTTTACACTTGGACTTTGTGAAAGTAAAACTTATTATTTTAGCATCCTTATTTCATAGAGAATACACGGCTATTAATTAATATAAGTGTTTGTTTCCAAGTCTTACCTGAATTATATACTTGACGTCATCAAAGTTCTTTGAAGCTAACGCCATAATAGCCAAAGTTTCCGGATTGGCAAGCATGCTCGGAATAATACTTCTGTGGTTTGCAATGTTTGTCAAATCATTTGTTTTACTTTGATCACCAACAATACCAGTTTTATGATCATTGGCAGATGAATTCTCTACTGCTATGCTATTACGTTGTAGATCACTTGCACCCAAGGTTGCCCTTCTCCTCTTCTTTGCTTTTCGCCGAGCAAGACTGGCATAGTTGCTTCGTTCCTGGCAATCATCATCACTGCTGAGTTTCGGGGTGTTTTCTTTATGAATTTGAATTAATTGCAGTAAATCTTCGGCTTCCATTCGTTTATGAAACGATTCAATTGGTGAGTTCTTTTCTAATATTAAATATTTCCACATTCCATCATTAATACAGTCTACAAGGCGGGTAAATCGCTTTTGGATTGCTTCGGGGCACGCCTTGTATTTTTCGCTGTGCAGCTTTTTTGTTACAAAGTTTTTTAGAAATCTTAGAATAGATTTCAGGGCCAGTTCACCGCATACAAAACCATGACGAGTATGTCCTGAACTGACATCAACATGAGATTCACCAACAGTACTGGAATTGAAAGGCTTTTTAATAGTCTCATGTGTCCTGACAGTGGTTGTAGAATCGAAGTGCTCCCACCGTAGGAAGATTAACTGAAATATGTCCTCTAACAGCTTGCAAAGAGTTTCAAAACTACCTATTTGACGTAGAATAATGTTTACTTGGTTGATATTCTCTTGAGTGAACCTGTTTAAAGAATCACCATCCTTGTTACGGCACATAATAATTTCATCTATAGCTATCAAGATGGAAAAATATGCTAAAGTTTCTAGTTCGGTGTCGATGACACTGTTGCATGTTTGGTCGTTATTTTGAAATGCACGATTACTCTCGATCAATTGCCGGATATCCTCATATCGAAACAAGGAGATATTTTTGTATTCATAAAAAAACTCTAGGATGTTGTTGGATTCAACAAGCACGTTTACAGGTATCACAGAATTAGAATGATTTTGAATAAAGGAGATGGAGTTCTCTAAGCGTCGTAGTTCCTTGTAGAAAAACACTTGAATATCATAAGCCTGGTCGGTATCGAAACGTTCCAGGGGTTTTAATATGTTGCTAAGCTGCGGTATTGATTGATTTTTAGAATTGATATCATATATAATTCTCGCTAAAATAAGAGCGTTCCTTATCCGACTATCTGAATTCGTTAACTCTTGTTCCTGAACAGCTAAGCATACAAAGTGTTCTTTGTTTTTGTGAGCGCTGTCGAAAACGAAATCTTTAGAGAGATAGTCATCGTCTTTCCTCATTAATGTGATACTTGACAGGAAATTGGAAGTTAATTGATGATTAGCCAGTAATGCAATGTAAAATTTATCTCCTGCCCTTCTTCCGGTTTCAATGATTTTCTTTGTGTACTTCCTCATCAATGGCTTTGGTAGATCTAGGTTTACAATAAAATTGATAAACCTCAAAAGACAGTCTTCGCTAAAACATTGTTTATTGAAAAATTGCAGTGCCAAACATTTTGGCTTCACAGCGTATTCTGTTTCTCCAGCTTGGGTAACAATGTAATCTAATAGTTTTAGACAAGGAAACGGATTACTATAGATATGACTGGCTATAGATTTATAAATTTCACTCTTATCATCTTTTTTCAAATTACTAGAGATTATATTATTGAAGTCCTGGAAAAAAATTCAATGATTTTATTGAACTGTGTAATTTTTGAAATGAATTACTAGAAATTACCTTGAAGATGAGAGCAGCATCCTGTTGGACGTAATTTAGATAAAACTCCTCGATGTGTTGCTCCATGTTATCACAGAATCCAAATAACTATTGCAGAAAATGTATTTATCTATATTTGAATATGTTGTCTTTTTTTGCACACTTCACAACCGATAAGACGAAGATTATTTAAAATTATAAAAAGCGATACATGCAAATAAGAACAAAAGGAATCAAAACATAAAAATGATAAGCCTTTGGAGTGAATCCATGTTTGTGTTTTGCACCTTTTTTATTGTTATTATTTCCAGGCTGGTCCCGAATCAGCTGATTGTCAAATCGATGACGGCTTCATAGTTGTTCTTGTGTATAACACTTTTGGCTGAGAACAATAATGGTATTCTTTTTTTTTATTTATATAAGTGACTCATTTTACAATAAATACAGATATTTCACGCATTTCAATATGATATGAATTATTGTAGTAGCAGACCATGGCTTTAACTCTGTCAATTCTTAATAATGTTAATACTTATTTACTTTAATTGTATAAATGAATTCATTCAACCTGAAAGTTCTTCTATGGTCCATTAATTTAAGGGAATATAAATAATATATTCTGGCGCAAGGCTAATAACCTTGCCCGGAAAAATAAATTATTATGGAAAATTTAACAAGCCTCGGGACTTGCTAAATAAGGCCAAGACCGGATCCCGGTTGTAGTGCCGATGATGATGAAATAATATATTACATTACATCCAAATGCAATTAAAAACAAATATTAGCCTAAATCAACGGCCGATTTGGTATGTGGTGGTAAGATGCATTCTTTTTTGGTTGGTGGTCTTCAAAAGATAAAAGTAGTATAAAACCGTGCACCTGCCCAATTTACTCCATACTTATTGTTTGTAAATGCCTCTGAACTAAACCCACCCCCAATTTGCAACAATTCCCTGTTTATTCCTTCGAGGACCGTCTTTCGACACTTCTTCGAGATCAGGGTCGATTTGTTTCGTCACTAGTTCGGTTCGTTGAAAAAAAAATATGGCGAGATGCCGATTTGAGCGAGACAACGAGAAATGTCCCATTCATCTTGTTTCTGGCTTCTGGTCATCTCGCGACAAGCAGAATCACCCACATCCGTGAAGATGTTGCGCTCAGTCTCAAGATATCTGAAAAATAACAAGCGGGTGCAGGTATCCAAGGATAGTGTCTACAGGGTTAGTTCAAAGGGGTCTAACTATCGGGTTTTCCAATAGAGACTTGGAAACTTGGAATTTAATTTGTGAACGCACCCTTTCACTAATCATCGAACTGTCACTGTCAATTTATTCAGTAAACTCAACATTTTCATTATTGTTATAGTACACGAACGAACAACGTCTGCAAATTATAAAAATTTACTACCGAAAAGAAGTTGTCAAGTCCCTATTGGAAAACCCATTACTTGGATGGTGGGATAGAAACCGTACAAGACCAGTAGGTCTTGAGTGCGGTAGTAAACGCAGATTACGTGTTTGGCGTCTGAGAATCTGCGCTTTGGTCGGTGTTTTTATTTGTTTTTATTTCGGTAGGAAGGTGGAAATCTTCAAAAGATACCTCTGGACCGATCTAGAGATATCCCGGATTTTTACCCACCAAAACCACCTCCCGCCAAGCACATAATCCCGTTGATCCACGCGGAACTTTCTTTTAGATATTCCATCGCGGGGCGGTACGGAGTTTACCTGTTACTCCGCTCGTCGCGTAGCAACTGCTACATCATGTCACATGGAATATTATTTGCTACGGACCTGCATTCCATATTGGGGTCACTGATTGATTCAACCCAGCGAAGGCCAGTCTCCACGTGACACCCCTGGATAGCTACTTTCACATCCGCCAAGTAGTGAACCAATACATGCAGCGACATCCAGAGAATGGCTGGGGCAAGGTTGATTACCTTGCTCGGAAAAACAAATTATTATGGACAATTTAACAAGCTTCGGATATGGACCGGATACACGACGACGACCGCGGAAACGAAAATGGGTAAACGATATGAGAATTTTCTCTTGGAACGTCCGTTCACTATACAGAGCTCGAGCTGCAGCTAGCCGATGCCATGTCCGTATATAAGCCTGACATAAGGGCATTACAAGAAATAAGATAGACGGGGAGTGGTGTTTTTCAAAGAAACGAGTATCGCATTTATTACAGCTGTCATGCAAAACACCATGTGCTCGGGGTGGGGTTTCTAGTCAGCCAAAAACTGAAGCCTGCCACCATCAGCTTTAATGCAATAGAGGAAAGGCTGTGCACTCTTCGCGTGCGAGTCAAGTTTAAGAACATAAGCCTCATATCCGTTCACGGACCTACAGAGGAGTCCCTTGACGACGAAAAAGAAGAATACTACGAGAACGTCGGACGGGCCCTCAATGCCTGCCCAAGATACGATGTGAAAATCGTTCTTGGTGATTTGAATGCGAAAATAGGTCGGGAGCCGGTTTTCAGGCACTACACAGGTTCCCATAGTTTGCACGAGAACACGAATGACAGTGGACTACGAGTCATCGAATTGGCAGCATCGAAAAATTTGGTCGTTGCAAGTACCAGGTTTCCGCGTAAAGATATCCACAAAGCCACCTGGGTATCACCTGATGGAGCCACTCACAACCAAATTGACCACGCGTTGATAGATCGCCATCACTCCTCGAGCCTGATGACGGTACGAACGTGCCGAGGTGCCAACGTCGACTCGGATCACTATCTTGTTGGTATAGTTTTCCGAGCGCGGATTGCCTTACGGAGACGTATTGCGTCCGCGTATCAGGTTCGAATCAACGCGGCTGCCTTACGCATTGAAAACACTAACAACACCTTTGGTCATGGGTTAAGACTCGCCCTCGAAGAGCTCGACGTAGGGAGAGTAAGTATTGGGGCCAGAATGCCGGGCGTAGAAGAGAAATGGACACGCCTTAAGAATACTGTCATTAGTACTGCCAAGTCCATCTTAGGCAGTAGTCGTAGAAATCGGAGCGACTAGTTTGATGATGAGTGCAAACTAGCGACTGAACGTAAGAATGCTGCATACCGGGCAATGCAGCATTCTCATAGGACGCGGGTGCGCGTGGTGAAATACAAAGAGCTCAGAAGATCTGAAAAAATGCTTCACAGAAAAAAGAAAAGTGCCTGGGGAAAAAACCTTGTCTGTGAAATAGAGAAAAATAGAGATCGAGGTCCGCACCAGGCGCGGAAGTTCTACCAAATAATCTGGAATATGACGCGGTACACACCACGCTGCACTTACTGCAAGGATAAAGAGGGTAATCTGATCACCGATCCTAAAGGCATTCTGAGGCGATGGGAAGTGCACTTCAATGAATTGCTATACGGTCAGCTCACAGAAGAATTGGAGGCTCCGCCAATGCAAAATCAAGAACAAATGCTGCCGCCACCAAGCATTGAGGAAACAGTAAAAGCCATAAGACAGCTCAAATCAAATAAAGCCCCCAGATTTGATGGCATACCAGCTGAGCTGATCAAACAAGAAGAGACAGCGTTACACCACGCAATTCATGAGATCGTGGTGCACATATGGCAGCAAGAGGAGATGCCGGAAGATTGGCGTCGCGGAATAATTTGCCCCATACATAAGGGAGATATCACAGTGTGCGGCAACTATAGGGGTATAGCATTGATGAATACCGCCTATAAGATACTCTCCACTATCCTACAAGATCGGATAGCCGCATACGCTAAAGCCATTATTGGTCAATATCAGTGTGGCTTCATCCCAGGCAAATCAGCGATAGATCAGATATTCACCCTTAGGCAGGCGATGGAAAATGTCTGGAGTTTAAAATTCCATTATATCATCTGTTTATAGACTTTAAGGCCGCCTATGACAGCATAGCCAGGGTAGAACTATATAATGCCATGAGAGAGTTGAATTGGTACGACTTTGTAGGTTGACCATGACCAACGTAACTAGTCAAATAAAAATAGCGGGATTGCTGTCCAAACCAATAAACATCTTTAATGGACTCCGACAAGGGAACGGTCTAGTGTGCCTCCTATTCAACCTTCCGTTGGAGAAACCTATCCGTGACTCTGGCGTCACAACTAGAGGGACTATTGTCACCAAGTCCAGCCAGATGTTAGCCTACGCAGATGACATCGACATCATCGGTAGATCCGAATCGGTTGTACAGGACTCTTTCAACCAGATCGTGCAGGGGGTACAAGAACGGGGACTGCACACTAATGAGGAGAAAACTAAGTACATGGTGGCAACTTCTGCGAAGAGAAGACCTAACGTTGGCGAAACTATCAGGGTATTGGGGCACGAATTTGAAGTAGTGCAATCCTTTAACTACCTTGGGTCATTAGTATCAGCCGATAACAATATGGAAGAAGAAATACGCGAACGGCTGATCAAATCCAACAAAGCTTACTATGGTGTATCAAGGCTCTTCAAATCCCGAAATTTATCCAGAACATCCAAGCTACTGCTGTACAAGACCATGGTCTTACCAGTACCTATGTATGGATCCGAGACCTGGGTGCTCAATAAAAGACACTGAACTCTTAGCCGCGTTCGAGAGAGGAAGGTGTTAAGGAGAATTGTTGGCCCCGTATGTGAGGGAGGACGATTCCGGAGACGCTATAACCATGAGTTTTACGCGATCTACCTTGAAGCTAATGTTGTAAGAAAAATCAATCTCGATAGACTCCGGTGGGACACCTAGCTCGAATGAGCGAAGAGGAGCCTACCCGGAAAAACCATTGTGACAGGATGTATGGACCATGACCAACGTAACTAGTCAAGTAAAAATGGCGGGATTGTTGTCCAAACCAATAAACATCTTTAATGGACTCCGACAAGAGGACGGTCTGGCCTGCCTCCTTTTCAACCTGCCGTTGGAGAAACCAATCCGTGACTCTGGCGTCACAACTAGAGGGACTATTGTCACCAAGTCCAGCCAGATACTCACCTACGCAGATGACATCAAAGATGAGTTGTACGCGATCTATGTTGAAGCTAATGTTGTAAGAAAAATCAAGCTCGGTAGACTCCGGTGGGCAGGCCACCTAGCCCGAATGACCGAAGAGGAGCCTGTCGGGAAGGTATTTTGTGGCAGGATGTGTGGAAGGAGACAGCGCAGCAGACCTTGCCTGCGATGGAGGGCTGGCGTAGACCAGGACGCCCAGAGCCTGGGAGTGCCAAGCTGTATGACATCGGCTCGAAATCGGGACCGGTGGAGAGATTTGTTAAATAAAGACAAAACCGGGTCCTCGTTGTAGTGCCGATGATGCTGATGATGATGTATTCCATTACTCCTGCCAGGGTAACTGTCTGTCTCATATGTCTCTCCAAAATCGTTCGTGCGGTCTCGAATCTCACGCACTCTATGAGTACTAGTTCCGCATTTTCTATTTTGCCTTCGCAATACAAGCAGTATGGGTGATTGACATGTTTATACTTGCATCCATGTCCTGATATTAGCTGAGTCAGGTGGTAATTCAGCTCGCCATGTTTTTTTTTTCATCCAGGTTTTACATCAGGTATCATGGTGTGGGTCCATCTTCCTTTGGTGGAAGAATCCCAACTTCGTTGCCATTCTCTTAGGCTTGAGAGCTCTAATTGAGACCGCATTCTCCGACGATTCTCTTGGGAGACCTTATGCAATGCAGCGTGTTCTTTAGCTACTATTTCAAATGGTGTCCTCCCGGCCAAAATATTTATAGCATCTTCGGATACCGTTCGGAATGCACAGCATACTCTTAGTGATGCCAGCCTATGTGTTGAGTTCACTCCCCTCATGTACGACTTATAGTGTGCGGCTCCTGCCCATATGTGAGCTGCATACATTATAAAGGAGGTGTTGACACTGGTTATGAGTTCCTCTATGTGGGGCTGGGGTCCTCCATTGGGTAACATTCTCGCAAAACTTTGTATACCCCTGCCGTTGTTTCACTCGTTTTGCTAAGGTGGTCCTTAACGGTCAACCTGTTGTCGAGTATAACACCAAGATATTTAATATAGGGACTGGATATGATTGTTTGTCCTTCTATTTCCAAGTCAAGATGTTCAACTTTCTTTGGGCTACTTATTAAAACTGCATCCGTCTTATGTCCAGCTAGTTTCAGTCCGGCCATATCTAGCCAGCATTTAATGTTCTGGATTGCTTGGGAGCAAATATTCTCCAATTCATCTAGGTGTTTAATTACGGCCACTATGCCAAATCATCTGCGTACCCAATGATTCTAACCCCTTCTGGTACATTGACCCTGAGCACACCATCACACATGATATTCCATAACAGCGGACCTAATATAGATCCCTGAGATACACCCGCTGTTATTTTATATTCCTCATCTGTGTCATAGAGAAGTCTTCTATCCGAGAGGTGGTTCGCACCAAGTAGGGTGAGACTTGTAGATCGCGCAACGCTTCTAGAATCCGATTAAAGTTCACAGAGTTAGATTCATTTTTAACATCTACAGTCGCCACCGCGCAATATTTTTTTGTACCTCCTAGCCATCGTGCTCCAGCTATCGCATTGCGAGCGATGTCGCACACCACAGATAGTGCCTTACAGAGGTTGATCTACATTTCCGGAACACATACTGCCATTCAGAGAGCTCCGGTGACCGCTCAGTGAATTGTTCCAGACGAGTGGCAATTATTCGTTCAAGGAGTTTTCCTGTTGTGTCCAACATGCACAACGGGCGATAAGACGACGGCGCCTCTGGATTCTTGACTTCTTTTGGTATAAGCACAAGCCGCTGTTTTTTCCATCGTTTGGGAAATTGTCCTGTTTGAAGGCAGGTTGTGAAGAGACTGCTGAAGACTTCAGGCTTTTTTGTTAAAGTAGTCTTCACTACAGCGTTAGGGATACCATCCAGTCCCGGGGTCTTGTTTTTTTTGACAACCCTTGCAGCCAAGAGCGCCTCTTCGGTGGTCATGGGAGGTATCTCTCCTCCAACAAAGCCTACTATGGTATATCATCATCATCGGTACTACAACCGGGATCCGGTCCTGGCCTTATTTAGCAAGTCTCTCCACCGGTATCCGGTCCTTATCCGAGACTTGTTAAATTGTCCATAATCATTTGTTTTTCCGGACAAGGTTATTAACCTTGCGCCAACTATGGTATATCAAGGCTCTTTAAATCTCGAAATTTATCCAGAACATCCAAGCTACTACTTACATGACCATGGTCTTACCAGTACTCATGTATGGATCCGAGACCTGGATGCTTAATAAAAGGCACTCTGAACTCTTAGCCGCATTCGAGAGGAAGGTGTTAAGGAGAATTGTTGGCCTCGTATGTGAGGGAGGACGATTCCGGAGACGCTACAACCATGAGTTGTGCGCGATCTACATTGCAGCTAATATTGTAAGCAAAATCAAGCGCGGTAGACTCCGGTGGGCGGACACCTAGCTCTAATGGGCGAAGAGGAAACAGCGCGGCAGACCTTGTCTGCGATGGTGGGATGGCGTAGACCAGGATGCCCAGAGCCTGGGAGTACCAAACTGGATGACATCGACTCGAAATTGGGACCGGTGGAGAGATTTGTTAAATAAGGCCTAGACCGGATCCCGATTGTAGTGCCGACGATGATGATGATGATGATGGTAAAGGTCATCGATGCCGAGTTAATTAAGTATTTGCAGTGCAACGGACTTCTGAATGGTCGTCAATACGGATTCCGTGGCAAGCGGTCCACGGAAAACCTTTTAACTCTTATAACCGATATATGGACATCTGCGATTGAGGGACATGGTGAGTTAATGACGGTCGCATTGGATATCTCCAAGGCTTTTGATCGCATCTGGCACGGAGCATTGCTGAGCAAGCGTCGCTCATACGAACTTTCCTAGCAGCTTTGCTACTGAACGAAGAGCTTCTTCGAAAATCGATCAATCCGGGTTGTTGTAGACCATATCTTACTATGTTTAATTGGTCTTATTAGATAGCCCTGGCAGCTAATTCTAGTTCAAGTATTTATTAAATTTGTAATTTATTTATATACGTTTAATAAAATGATAATAATAATAATGAATCGATATTTCTACAATTTTACACACTTCTTTTAAAATAGAATTTTCTCGGGATTTCTTCAATGATTAGAATTTGTTTTACAAAAAAGGTTCTTTTTATTGACAGAAGGCCATGTTGTCGATTTGCTTACGGAAATCGTGAGTTTATCCTTCAAATGATAATAAACATCAGGCAAAAATGTTTAAATAAATGTAGTTAACTTGTGGGGAAGAAGCATAGTGCACCGGCGTACGGCGCTGATTCTCTTCTTTCCTCCATCATAAATTAAAGTTCTCCGGACACCAAAAGAAACTGGATTCATCCGCGAATCGTAAGAATGGGGAACAATGAGACACCATCGATCCTTCCGCAAACTGTTTACCAACACAAGGAGTAACACTCCGCCAGAAGACAGTTAAATGAAACACACTCGAGTTAGTTTATTAATTAAATGGTTACTTTTATTCACGACATATTTTTCGGTATTTATTTTGATTACAGCAAACTGATTTTAAATACACTGATGATGAAACGTATGCACAAAAGAATGTAAGACAATGTACTCTACTTGAAAGGCATTATACTGGCGGCACAAGAAAAATTACTTTTCACTCGGTAACGCGCTTACTCTACTCGACTTTATAATGATCGCGTCCCCGTGCGCACCGGGGAGCGGGAGTGGTCACGACCTGCTCGGTCGGTGGATGTAATAGGACTCAGCGATGCGAATTCGCTGGCAAAGTAAATTCGGCCAGTGGTACTGGCTCTCTTAATTTAGGGATGCATTTTCTACCCAAGAGAAACGTGGTCTCTCTTTGGGGGTAGGTAACCAGATCTTGTAGAGAAGTTCGAAGTGGTATACATGTATGTGTGAACCTTGGTTCATTCATGGGACAAAGCCATGAGAGCGAATTTGAAAACAAAGAAAGGGAATAATATGCATCCATGAGATGTGAGTTCGGCTAAGTAAACAAGCCGTATTTCATTGGTTACTAATGGGTTTCTGTTTGCTCATGCCGCGAGGTCATGAGAAGCGGATCCAGGAATATGGGAAGACAAAGGGATCGCGTAGATCATTGTCTATGATGTGCATTGCAGCTGTATTGATAGCCGCAATGCGTCATGAACATGGTGCTAATTGGTTTTAGCATATTCACAGGGAATTGGTGTTTATGGCATCGCTGCCAAGAGGAAATACATAATTCCTACTTGCATTTGCCTATGCTATAGGTTTTGGTTTCAGCGTCGTTTGCGCTAATTGTGTGCAGCTGCGTTGGATTGTTTATCGTAGGGAGAAAAGCCAATGTGTATGTAAAGGGATTTGTTGTACACATGGTCAGGCTGGGAATAGGCGACGCAATGTTTATTATCCCTGGTTATGATGGTACTCATCAGTTCGTGGGATCAGTTTTATGAGGAATCACAAGCAAGCACAGGAATTTCCACAGTTATTAGAGTAAATCCATCCATCGTATGCATGTGTTTGGTGCAATGCACTAGAAATGAAACCTGGAATGTAGACCCGAAACGAAAAACTGCCTATCTAATCGCTTAGTATCCCTGCTTTCTTACACATATGTATGTTACCTCCTTCAGCATTAGCAATTTTAAATGATTTGTCATGAATGGGATTGTTGCGTGAGAGAGGCGTAATATTTACTACGGTCGTGTTGAGCCTCTGCAGGGACTTAGTGGGGCATGTGCTTGAAACCTTCTGCCTTCATTATCCATTATGGATCCAAATTAAATCCCACTTCGAGATGGTAATCTAAAATAACTCCGTGTAAAGTAATTACTTCTTCCAAAAGTATGTGATAGAAAGGATCCAATATGAATAATGTGAACAATATGAATTTTCTACTCCTCCATCTAAACTTGGAGTTCATTCTCTCAAATTCTTTTCAACAACTTTCACTAGAACTGATAAGAAGTTAAAGGCAAATAATTATACTTTTATAACATCCCAATCGAAATAAGTTTTGTAATCTATTTTTAAAGAACAATAACGTGCCCCAAATCATCACTGGGTCAATTTTGAGTATATTATAGTAAGCAACAACAAGGGACTGTGACACTAAAGGGACTAACAAAATTGGGGCTTCGAAAAAAAAAACAAAGAAGGAGAAAACGTTTTACGAAATAAGTTACATCGAAGACGATGCAAATAACGTTGAAGATGACGACGACATATGGTCGACGAACGACGAAGCATTTTGTTAAATCTGTGGCGAATCAGCACAAACCACAACCTTCACACAGTCGTCGCAAGCAAAGACTAACACCGAGGGTGGCTTTCGACTAATTAAGTCAAGCACACTCTCGGTCACCGTCACACACAAAGGAGAGTCACGGCTGAATTGGCGTGGAGTTGACGCGGTACTACGTGAGTCTCGCTCACACGTAGAACGAGAACCGACGCCTCCGACACCGCAATAGGGGCCGCGCTAGAGCAACACCAACCTGACGACACATGGCGACCCCTAGGCTTCTTCTCCCAAAAGCTCTCGAATACACAAAAGCTACAGCACCTATGACAGAGAGCTTTTGGCAATATACGCAGCGGTGAAACATTTCGAGAGAATCTTCGAAGCCCGGGAATTCGCGATATTCACCGACCGACGACCCCGCCATCGCTACTGGCGCGACACCTACTACTGAAACGGACACTGCGCCAGATGCGCTGGAAATCTCGATGCCCACAACGCTAAACGCGAACATAATCGCCAAAGCGCAACCCGTCGACCCAAACCTTCCGCACTTGATGGACTCAGCCCTACAACTACAGCTGCTTTCATTCGACGGCTACAACATCTATTGCGACACAAAGGAAAACATCATCCGACCGTACCTCCCATAGCCACTACGACGTCAGGCCTTCAGCATCATTCACAGCTTGTCCCACCCAAGTGGTAGGGCAACAGCCAAAGCATTGGCGCGGAAATTCGTCTGGCCCGGCGTTCGCAAGGATGCCATCGCTTGGGCACGTCACTGCGAGGATTGTCAACGCTCCAAGGTAGGGCGTCACAACAGGGGGGCTCTGGGAAAATTCAAAGAGCGGGACAATCGCCTCGAGCACGTCCACATATACCTCATCAAGATGCCACTAATTCAAGGGATGCAGTACTGCCTGTCCATCATCGATAGATTCTCGCGATGGCCCGTGGCGGTGCCCCTGCCCAACATCCAAACAAAGACAATCGCAAAGGCATTCATGGACTAGTGGGTCAGCAACTACAGAACTCCACTTCATATCACGTCAGACAGAGGGCCACAATTTGAGGCAGAGCTATTCACAGAGCTCGCCAAATGTATCGGCGCAGTCCAACGGAATGGTGGAGAGACTCCACCGAACTCTCAAAGCCGCCCTAAGATGCTGCCCATATTCCTGGCTCGATAGTCTGCCCACAGTTGTGCTGGGCCTCAGGACGGCCTACATAGAGGATCTCGAAGCCTCCCCAGCAGAAATGCTCTACGGCGCAATCATTCGGATCCTCGCAGAATTCGTCGCCTTGGAAACGGCACAAGTGAACAAAACCAACTTCGTCGCGAGCCTACGCCGGCTTTTCAAAGCCATCCGCCCTGCCCCAGCAGCCCGGCACACCACAGGGCACCCGTTCATCCACAAGGATCTGCAGACCTGCACCAATGTCTTCAGACGACTCGACAGCATCCGCAAACCTCTTGAAGCGCCCTACACAGGCCCACACTGCGTTTTCTGACGCACGGAACATAGAACGGTCATCATCGACGTCAACGGCCGGGAGAAAACCGTCTCAATGGACCAAATAAAACCAGCCTACCTGGAAAGGGGAGAGTCGGCCCACACCAACCAACCGATCTAGCCCCAGCTGCCCACAACACAAAAGGAGGCCGCCCAGCCACAGCGCACCCACACAACCACTACACATATCCGCCCCGGCCCGGAGGCAGCGCGCACCCTCACCTCACAGCCACATTGCAACAGAGAAATCTCACTCCCAGCGCAACTAACGCTGGTCACGGAAGGGGGGGGGGTGGGGGTGGGTGGTGTTGCGGTTCCTTTGAACACCACTACTTACCTACCCATCAATTATTCAAGAAACTGCTCCCTAGAGCACCAAAAACCTGGAAAACGTGTACTTACCTTTCCATAGGTTGTACAACTATGCTTTAAATCTATAATTCTCGCTTATGCAAAATCCATCAGCAACAATAAGTATTTTCCACAAGGGCATGCCCCCGAAAAGCAATTTGGTTGCACCATCAAGCAACCAACATTACCCGAACCATATCGATGAAATGTCTCCTAATGAGTCTGCCACACACGTGCAGGAGATATTTCTTTTTTTATCTATGCCCACATCGGCCGGTCATTCGATCGACAAATACGTAAAGGCATACGGCCGACCGCCCAAGGAAGTCGAGTTATCCTAAATGGAAAGGTACCAGCGAGAGTTCGACTACTTGAAGACGCCGCCGAGATGTACACGATCAGCATAAATGCTGTACGCAGTTGCTGATCGTGTAAACACCCTAAATATCTACTACGAGATAATTGCACCGGCTGCAGCCAAGTTAACATTTCCTTTTATGGAATTCCAATATCCACGGTTCACATGCTCATGGGCACACAGCATGGGCGTGCGAGGCAACCGCATCTGTGTGTGTGCACATGTGCGGTTGTGACCATCGTCTCCTATGAGTCGTTCAGACTATGGTATGCGACCCAAGTTTTTGTCTTCGTGGGGGAATAAAAGTAATCGAGGTTTAGCCGCCACTGAATACGTTCGGTCCTGTCGAGTGGGAATAGCAAAAAGTATCGGGTCCACGCCGCAAATAGTGACAGTTTATCATTGTATATAATTACGTGTTTCTTAATCATTATACTGGAACTATAGTCACATCTTATTTTTGCATTTAATTAAGTGTTTCTTAACCATTATATTGGAACTGTAGCGACATCTCATTTTTGTACATAATTAAGTGTTTCTTAATCACTATATTGGAACTTTGGTCACATTTTATCTTTGTATATCACTAAATGTTTCCTGACTTATTGTATTAGGTGTACAACTTTGCTTCCGCCGTTTTTTTCTGAAATTCGAGGCTTTATTGTAAAAAACTGGTTATACATTTATGATTCAAAGTATTGTCCATCGCTGGCCCCTACTTTCGGGCAGCATATGAATCCATTTCTTCATATTAGGTGTACAACTTTGATTTAAGCTTACACCATATTGGACTCAAAGTTACCTTTTATTTTTTATATATTAAGTGGATTGTGACTTATTTATATTGGAATAAAATCAGAGAAAGGGAGAGAGACGTGGTTTTTGTATTCTGAGGTGACATTCCGGAATCAACCGCAGTTTTCAAGTTCTGCGAGTGGTCAGTGACGAGTAAGCTGCGAATCTTCGTGAACCGGTTCCATTGACGGGACATTAACGAAGAATATAATAATACCACAGTGGTTGTGACGGATCAGCACAATCCACAACCTCCACACAGTCGTCGCAAACAAAGACACACCGAGAATGGCTTTCGACTAATTAAGTCAAGCACACTCTCGGTCACCGTCACACACAAAGGAGGGTCACGGGTGAATTGGCGTAGGGTCGACGGGGTACTACGTGGATCTCGCTCACACGGATCTTTCCCGCCAATTTCGTTTGACACACACCACATGTGTGGACAATTGGTGCGAATACTACATCACTTGTGCATCGCTTGCTGCCGAGACCAGACGTCTCGCAAGAAGAAACCGAAGACAACGCCGCCAGGGATTCCAGCGAAAGTAGCCTCTTCAGCGTTAGCAGCCATCCGACGACAGCTACGATTTGGGGATCAGTCGTTACCAACACGTCAAAGAGATAAGACGAATACCTGACAACAGGAGAAAGCAAAAGAAAAGAAAAAAATATAAATAAATAAATTCGTCGCGCGAGTGTAAGTGAACAAGTGTGGATTACACAGTGTGGCCGCCACTGAGAGCGGTTGTTTAAAAAAAATAAAAAAATAAATAAAAAAATAAAAAATTATGGAAACAAACAAAGTGCTAAAGAGCTCGTCGCCTTTCATGAAAAGGGGGCAGGCAGACCTGAAAGCGATGACACGGAGCCGACTCGAGCGACAGCCGAGTATTATAACAAAGCGGCACAAGCCAAATTCAGACGGTGAAAAAAATGCAAAAGGAAAGAAAAACGAATACACAGGCGCAGGCAACCAATTCAACGAATTGGTTGACCTTGACCCAAGTGAAATCGAATTACCTGCTGAGGAAGAAAACAATATCACAGGTACTGCAACAGATCCGGCGGAATTAGAAAAACTCCTTGCGGGTATTGACACAAAAAAAGAGGAACTCAATAAACAAAGAGCGCAATCCTCAAATTAAAAGACCTGGTGCAGCAACAACAAAGCCAAGAAAATACAACAGCACAACGGAAAAATCAGGAACAACAACATGAGGAAGCAAGCAAAAGGCAGCAAACAAAGGAGATGCAGAAGCAGCAAACAAACCAGCACATCGTAACCAACAAAAAGGAAAAGGCGCCGCCTATAATACTTACGTCCATGGAAACAAAGGACGTTATAAAATTAGTTGAGTTAACTTGCAAACATTTCAAAACAAAAAAAATTAATAATTCTAAAATAAAATTAATGTGCGATGATATGGAAGGTTATCGCAAAGTAATGACTGCTTTGGGTAGGACAAAAAGGGAGTACCACACGTACACCCCGAAATCGGAGAAAATAATCTCCATGCTCCTAAAAGGCGTTGATCCATGTTTTTCGCCTGAGGAGGTATTAGAGGAATTAAAAAATGTCGAAACCGACAATTTAAAATTTACAGGTGTGACACCCTTCTCTACCGCCAACTCCAGAAAACGCAATTGCAAATTGCCTTTCTTTATTGTATCACTGAGTCCCAACAGTAAAGTTGATGCTCTCCGATGCATCAAACACCTCAGCCACCAAACAATAAGTTGGGAAAAAATTAAAAAATCGATCGCGTATTGCAGTGTATGCGTTGTCAACGCTTCGGGCACGCGGCATCAAACTGCCACATGCAATTCAGGTGCGTAAAGTGCCTCTCCGACCATATCATTGGTGAATGCCCCTTGGGCAAGGAACAGCTTCCAGATAGGAAAACACTGTCCTGTGTCCTCTGTAAAAATACAGGTCACACTGCTAATTTTAGAGGATGTCCTAAATTTCAACAAATGAAATTGAAATTGGAATCCAAAAAGAAACAAGCTGACGAAGAGAAAAAAATGAAAACTCGTTCTTACAACAATTTCGTGGCTCCTTGTGTGTCATATGCACAAATGGCCGATGCTCCTAAGCAACCAGCATCCATGGAACATACATATAGTAATGGGAAAATGCCTGCACCAGAGGCACATTCAGAAATAATAACAATGTTATTAACCACGCAAGGACAATTTGCCGAATTTGAAAGAACACTGACTGAACAAAGAGCACGAATAGGTACTCTCTATTCAACCCTGTTCTCAAATAACTCTCCACATCAAAATCTTCAACCCTCCGTCTGAACTTAACCTAAAAATTATAGCTGTGAATGTAAATTCACTAATCCAAATCGAAAGAAGGGATAATTTAGGCAATCTGCTCCAAGTCGAATGCCCAGATATGCTCTTGGCTAGCGAAACTAAGCTAAACCAAAGGCACAAAATGGGCTACAAAAATTATAAAATAATTAGACGAGATCGACCACACTCTACTCTTTCGATTTCCGAAAAGCACATTGGTCGCGTTTCGATCGCGTAGTAAAAAGAGAAATACGCAACATTGGCATAGACCCACCGACTAATAGAAACCTCCGTAATGATGAAATCGATCATTACCTCCTAACTATGAACGATATTGTTATTAACACAATGAATCGTTCCATCCCCAAAGTAGCTCATATGGATGGCTATACCCACCGATACAGAAATGCAACTATCGATGCTTTGTATAGGCAAAAGAGCACCCTGCTCTCAAAGCTGAAATTGTGCTATAGGCAGTTCAGTGACCCAAATAGCAATGAAATCAAAACAATTAAGTCCTTGATTAAAAATCTTCAAAAACTGATCCGGGATAATTACCGAGCAGTAATAAATGTCCAAGCAAACGGACCGAACATGTTTTCACAAATCAAGAAAATATGTCGAAGAAAAGATTACAATGACATTCCATGTCTCCGAATTCCACGGACTCCCGAGAATGGCCAGATAATGCTGAACGCAGGACTCACCTTAGAGCACATCAACTCCAATGATGAAGTAATAGTAGTCGAAGATCTACAAAAGAAAGCGAATTCAATTGGAGCCTGTTTCGAAGCAGTGTACAGAGTTAACGAATCAGTTCATGCTAACACTGAAATTGAAAGCGGTGCCCGTCAAAGACATTCCTCGCTGCCCAATCAACTTCACAACTGGTGTTCCGAAAACCGTAGTTTCATCACATTCAGCGAAAATAATAGAGCGGATTCTCCCGTCAGAACTGAAAATACAAATATGTTTGTGCGCAAAGATGTAGTTGGAAACATACTTAGATCAATAATAAATAAGAAATCATCTGGAATAGATAGCATTCCAAATGTGGTTCTAAGACACTTGCCTCGCGAAGCAGTGAACATATACACTACTTTGTTTAACAACGCTCTAAACAATGCACACTATCCAACCCATTGGAAGACCGCAATAGTCCACCCTATCCCCAAAAAGGGTAAGGATAAGAGCAATCCAGCCAATCTCCGCCCGATCAGCTTGCTTCCCAACATAAGCAAGGTATTCGAAAAAATTATAAACTTTCCCTTTCCAAAAAGCGTTTGGAGAGTAGTGGCCTTTTTTGTATCCAGTGTTGTTCCATTTTGGAGTGCCTTCAGCTTAAGAAGGCTCATCTCCGCACCTGTGTCCACTATTAGACATGTAGTGTTTCTACATCCCATGTCTAATGGGAGCTGGACTATTGGAACTTTTGTTGGTGGTTGAGGACAGTTTTCTTTATTTGGCGGCTTTAATTCGGTCGGGTTGGGGAATTCCGGCCCGACCTCTGGGAGTTTTCCGACTTCTCCCATTTTGCTTTTAGTCGACACACTGTCGCCATGTGGTTGTGTCGCTTACAAAATGTGCACCATTCCCCGTTCTTCTGTCGCCTGTGTCCCTTTTTTGGCGTCTCTGACGCGTCCGTAGCGGTTGAATTCGACTGTCTACGGTTCGATTCGGGTCGATGGCGTTGTAATCGGTGTTGGCGTTGTTTTATTTTTCGAGCCTCCGAGTGTTCAGTACTGCTCGTACTAATACTACTCTTGGCTCGAGTCTGTTTACCGCCTTTGTCGCATGGCTGTTTGCTGTCCTTTGAATTTTTTCTTTTTTGGACTAGTTGCCATTCGTTATTGACCGTGCAGGTCGGTGGGGTGTGGTCGCGGGGTACAGACTTAACCACATTGGGTGTCTCTGTTGGCTTTTGTGGTTTTATCCACTTTGCCTTGATACGGCACTCGTCCCCCGTGTGACCCTTTCGGCCACAAAACTCACAACAACATCGAATGCTGTACACTCTACGATACGATGTAGTTGCTTGTTTCGATGTGGATGGTCGTTCCTGCTGGTTTGAGGTATTCACCGGTGACTTCCTTTGGTTCTGTGACCTTATTTGTGTAGGTTCAGGATTCTCCGCCTTCCTTTGTGTATTAAGTGTCCGACAATCCTGGGCATCGTGCCCATATCGATTACACTTTGTACACTTTGGTGTGTTTCGACGTCGAAGGTATTCGTCGTATACATGCCCTTTTCTATTGCAGAAGCTACAAGTCATGCGTTTTACCCATGGATTTGGTGTACGCTTGTCCCTACCTTGACTAGAGGAGTCACTAAGATAATCACCTCCGCCTCTTTGAAGGTGTCGTGGTGCCTCTGGCTTCTTTGGCTTAGACCCGGTTGGTCTTCTAGAAATGTGTGGTGGTGTATCCGACCTAAACGGGTTTTTCCCTGTTTGTGGGCGTGTAACGGGGTGAGATTGTTCTTGGAATCTAGTGTTAGAGTTCCTATTCTCTACTACCCGAGACGCATCGTGTCTAGGCTTATTCTGCCTTTGTCTCGATTCCTGGGGGTTTGGTCGAGTATCCCCGTAGGTCCTATCTAAAACCCTATTTCTTTCCTCTGGGGGATCTTGTTCATCCTCCCAATAGTAGAATGGATTATTCTTAAGCATTTGTTGCCTATTTGATGAGGTGGGAGCATGGTATTCGTCGTTCCTT